>QJPP01000017.1:0-355884 GCA_003996215.1 Jaltomata sinuosa
ATCATCAAGTAAAAGTTAAAGAGAAAGATATACCCAAGACAGCTTTCCGAACACGGTATGGTCATTTTGAATTTTTAGTTATGTCATTTGGGCTAACAAATGCACCAACAGCTTTTATGGATCTGATGAATAGGGTGTTCAAGCCATTCTTGGACGTGTTTGTGATTGTATTCATAGATAATATCTTGGTCTATTCAAGATCAAAGGAGGACCATGCTAATCACTTGTGGCAGGTGTTACAGGTTCTTCGTGATCGTAAGCTATATGCAAAGTTTTCTAAATGTGAGTTTTGGTTAAAATCTATGGCATTCTTGGGTCATATTGTCTCTGATGAAGGAATAAGGGTTGATACTCAAAAGATAGAAGCCGTGAAGAACTGGCCAAGACCTACAACACCTACGGAGGTTCGTAGTTTCCTTGGGTTGGCAGGTTATTATAGAAGGTTCGTTGAGAGATTTTCCTCTATTTCTGCACCCTTAACAAAGATAACACACAAGGCAGCCAAGTTCCAATGGAGCGATGCATGCGAAAGAAGCTTCCAGGAGCTGAAAAATAAGTTGACTTCTACACCTATATTGGTACTTCCAGAAGGCATAGAAGGGTATGCAGTGTATTGTGATGCATCGGGAGTGGGCTTAGGATGCGTATTGATGCAGCATGGTAAAGTCATAGCTTATGCCTCAAGACAGTTGCGGCCACATGAGAAAAATTATCCAACCCATGACCTAGAGCTAGCAGCGGTTGTATTTGCTTTAAAGATATGGCGCCACTACTTGTATGGGGTTCATGTTGACATATATACGGACCATAAGAGCTTGCAATATATCTTTAAGCAGAAGGATCTGAATCTGAGGCAACGAAGATGGCTTGAGTTATTAAAAGATTATGATGTTGATATCTTGTATCATCCGGGAAAAGCAAATGTGGTGGCCGATGCTTTAAGTCGTAGGACAATGGCAAACACCTATGGGCAGTCCATGGAAAGACAAAGAATAGCTAAGGATCTATACCAACTAGCTAGCTTGGGGGTTCGCCTTCTTGAATCTCAAGATGAAGGGATTATTGTGCAAAATGCAGCAGAATCCTCATTAGTAGTCGAAGTAAAAGAGAAGCAATATAAGGATCCTATTCTATTACAGCTTAAGGAGAAGGTACAAAAAGGGGTGACAAAGGCATTTGAGCTTACGCAAAACAAAGTACTCCAGTGCCAAAACAGATTGTGTGTGCCTAATATAGATGGACTAAGGGAGAGAATTATGACAGAAGCACATCATTCAAGATATTCTATCCATCCGGGCTCAACTAAAATATATCATGACTTGAAAGGAGTGTATTGGTGGAGTGATATGAAGAAGAACATTGCAGAATTTGTTTCTAAATGTCCAAATTGTCAACAAGTTAAAGTAGAGCACCAAAAGCCTGGAGGTTATATGCAACATATAGACCTTCCAATTTGGAAGTGGGACATGATCAACATGGATTTTGTCACTGGTCTGCCTCGCTCATGTCGGAAGTTTGACTCCATATGGGTGATAGTTGATAGACTCACCAAATCAGCCCACTTCTTGCCGGTTAAGGCTACTTATACAGTTGAAGAGTATGCAAGGTTGTATATTAAAGAGATAGTTCGGCTACATGGAATCCCAATCTCTATTATATCTGATAGGGGAGCTCAATTCACTGCGAATTTTTGGAAATCATTCCAGAAGAGTTTGGGGAACACAAGTGAATTTAAGTACGGCCTTTCACCCTCAAACGGATGGTCAGGCAGAACGTACAATCCAAACACTTGAGGATATGTTACGAGCTTGTGTATTGGACTTTAAAGGTAGCTGGGATGACCATTTACCACTTATTGAGTTTTCTTACAACAATAGCTACCATTCAAGTATTAAAATGGCACCTTATGAAGCTTTATATGGGAGGAAGTGTAAATCACCAATCGGATGGTTTGAAGTGGGTGAAACTACCTTATTTGGGCCAGATCTTGTTCATCAAGCTATGGAAAAAGTTAAGGTGATACAACAGCGGCTGGCAACGGCTCAAAGTCGATACAAATCATATGCAGATATTAGAAGAAGAGGGCTGGAGTTTGCTATAGGAGATTGGGGATTTTTGAAGGTGTCACCAATGAAAGGGGTGATGAGATTTGGTAAAAAGGGAAAGTTAAGTCCACGCTATATAGGGCCATATAATATTATTCGAAGAGTTGGCCAAGTCGCATATGAGTTAGAGCTACCCCGAGAGCTTTCAACTGTCCATCAGGTATTTCATATCTCAATGCTTCGAAAGTGTATAGGTGACCCATCTCGTATTACTCCTATTGAAGATGTACAAGTTATGGGAGATCTCACTTATGAAGAAGTACCCATTGCTATTCTGGATCGCCAAGTTAAGAGGCTAAGAAATAAGGAAGTAGCTTCCGTAAAAGTACTGTGGAGAAACCAACAAGTAGAAGAAGTTACATAGGAAGCGGAAGAAGCGATGAAATCCAAGTATCCTCATCTATTTCAGTCCAATGAGAAAGGTGGAAGTGTCGAGTTGAGGCATTAACGAGTAAGTATAAGTCTATATATATTATCTGTCTAATAGTGGTACTTAACTTAGGCTTGAGCTTGTTTGGGCTGGGTAACTTTAATATCATTCGAGGACGAATGTTCCTAAGAAGGGGAGGATGTAACATCCCGTATTCTGCATATACTAGTCCTATTCATATATCACTTGATATAGCCTTGTTGTATAGGTGAGGGACCGAGTTTCTTATATGAGCAGTGATAGTTTAATGTGTATTGGGTGGTGTTGTAATGCCCTATTCAGTTCAGCACGTAAACGGCCAAGTTAACCTCGACAAAAGTGTTTAAACTCGAGATGGTAAGGTTGTATTTGAGTAAATATTTAGGGTGAAGTTTTAAGTTAAAGCAAAAGGGATTAGAAATTAGAAAATAGAATAAAATAAGTGAGCTGCTTGCTTGACTTAACTAAGCTAGTAGGTGACAAGTAGGTGCATCACCTACTTTGACTTATTGACCAGCCTAAAGAACTAGGTAGGTGCATCACCTACTAAGACTATTTTGACTAGCTTAGAGGGCAAAGTACACCCATCACCCACTTGAATAAATTCTGGCCCAAAGAAGTGAAAGAAAGGGAAAGAATTGGCAGCCAAGGCCCAATAAGGTTAAGCCCAACAAAGCCCATGTAAAATGGCCAAGTAGGTGTATCACCTTCTTGACATTTTGTGGCTCAAAATGAGCAAGGAAAGTCGGCCAAAGCAGCCCCCCTTTAAAGGGGTTAAGACCAGCTCATTTCACTCATTTTAACTTGAAAAAAAAATAGATTTTAGAAGTTCTTTCTTTCTCTCTCTCTTAGCTTCACATAGCAGCCATAAAATACCATTAGGGTTCTTAAGTATTCTCCCTCTTTTCAAGCTAAGTTGAAGGGGAGTTCAAGCTCTTGAAGAAGTACAAGTTAGGAGGACAGATTTTCAGAATTTAAGGTAAAGTTACTGCCCATTTTTTACCCCTTTTTATATGCAAGTTTGATGAAGAATTCTGTATGTGTTTGTGTCAAGAACCATGGGGTAGTGATTGGAATCCTTGAGTTAAAATACTTTCTTATTATGTTGAAGGATGTTTGGGATTGTTTTAGGAGCGGTTTTATGTGTATATATTAGGGACAGCTTGGTTGAACTTGTAAAAGGGTGTGTGAAGTTGTATTGAAGTATGGAAGGAGGGTGTGGTAATACACCACTTAATTGGGTGTTATGTTAACTTGCTGCCTGCACACCTTTGTATGTTGTTTGGTATATGTTGTGAAGTCGGAAGAGCTTCAAGGGACCTTATGAGAAGGTCGTACAGTATGTAGATATGTTTAGAGGAGAAGAGGTGAAAGGAACACTCTTGGTTTGATCCCAAATTGGTTAACTAGCTACTAATACTAGTTTTGCCACGTATTTCATTGTAGATAAATAATCTGAAAGGGGGAAGCTTAATTCGTTGTAATATCCGAGTTACACAACAAGGTATGTAAGGTTTCTCAGTTTCATATTCCTTGGCATGAACTCTTATATTTGTGTTGTTACCAACGAAGTGGGTTTCCTAGTAAAGGTACTTTCAACAACAAGCTTTGTGAGTTATTCTCTAAGCCAAATGAGGTTCAGTGTATCATATAAGCTCCTAAATAGTACGTTGATGTTACGTTTGCTCCTTATATCATTGTTACTGCCTTAAGTGCATGTTCACATGTCTTCTACTACTGGTCCATAGTTTTGAGCTCAATAAAGGTTACAACCACCAATGTAACAATCTCAAAGATTAAAGAAACTAAATGAAGTAATCTGTATATGTGTGGGTGGCAGCCCAGGGGTGAAAGCCTAGCATGGGTCGATCCCTATTTGTGTACTTATGGGTGGCAGCCTAGGGGCGAAAGCCTAGCATGGGTCGATCCCAATTTGTATATTTATGAGGGCAGCATCCCAGGGGTTAAATTGCCTAGCATGGGACTCCTCTTCTACCACTGATCAGTTGGTCACGTGTATTACATGCCTTACAATGATCATAAAGCAAAGAAGAGTAACCAAAGAACGTAATATACATGATTTCACAAGTGTAAGCAAATGTGATCTTCTGTTCTTATTTACATGTTTATGCACTGATACCTGATTCTATTTGAGCTCTTGTTTACATATGGGTTACTTTATGCCTTACATATTCAGTACATTCTCTCGTACTGACGTCCCTCATGGGGACGCTGCATTTCATGCCGCAGGCACATGTACTCTGGCTAGTAGACCTCCCCAGTAGGAGCACAGGACACTCGGCTGCTGTTGGTGAGCTCCAGGTTGATTCGGGGCTTTACCGAGTCTTTGGTATATATTTTGGGTATTGTATAGTTAAGGGTAAGGCGGGGCCCTGTCCCGACCTAAACTAAGTTTGTCTATCTTGTAGAGGCTTTGTAGACCAATGGTAAAATAAAACTTAGTTATGTCTTTGCTCTTAACAGTTGTGGCCTCAATGGCCAGATCGTGTACATAAGTTTTGGGCCTATCTATGTTGGTCTTGTTATCCAGGCAACTTATCTATAGTCAAAGCTTCTTAATTGTCATAGTTATATGCATGATGAATCACAGGTTATAAGTTGGTTCTCTCGGGCCTTTAGGGCATCGAGTGCCTGTCCGTCTAAATGGAATTTGAGGCGTGACACCCCTATTTGTTTCCTCCTACGTCGGGAGTGATCTACATGATACACTTATAGCTCGATAGTCATTGCACTTTGACTAAGAGATCTCTTACGACTTCACACGAGGTTGAGCGATTACTCTCCAACATATGATTTTTGTAGTTTTAGTAATTCCTTAGGTTATTAAATATCTGGGTAGTTAAGTAAATCACCTAGTAATTAAGCCAGTTTCTCTATATCATTGTGTCAATTCTATCTTCTCGCTTATCTGATTTTTTTAAGTGTTTATTTAGCTTTTAAAATATTTCACATGCTTAATTCTTGCTCACCTAGTTTCATTAATAATTAAACTGGTTTAATTTATTAACTTCTTTTAAAATGGAGTTTATTTGTATAACGGTGTAGTTTCATTAATTTCTATTGACCTTAGATTATCACATTATTCCCCACATAAATAACGAATTCGGCAGGGACCCACATTTGTGGATCTCAAAAGGTGCCTAACACCTTCCTTTCCAGGTAACTTGAACCCTTACCCGATTTCTGATGCCCTAACGCACCTTAAATTCGTTAGGTGACGACTCTTCACTCTCTTTAAATTCTAAAAAAAGAGTTGTCACGTTGATGACCCGCTTATCGCGAGAAAAATGGGGCACGACACCCATTTTTTAATACCATAAACTTTAATTGTCTATTATTGGAAAAAGGTTGAGAAAATGAAGAGTTCTTCTTTAGAAAAAATGTTAAAGTTTCATTGTTCTCTTCTTTTTATAAAGTTGTCTATTAATTGACTTTTCTCATGTTATATAATATGTTATCTGTGCTATGCACGGGCCCAATATTGATACTCTAAAATTTTAAGATATGCCTAATTTAGATATGCATACATTATTTTATTTAGTGAAAATACATAACCCCCCCCCCCCCAAACTTGGATGGACAACTTAATTTAACATTTAAACTTTACGAATAATTAAATACCCCCTAAACAACTTTCAAGTGAATTAAATACCACCCTGAAATTATAAAACCAGTCTCACAATGGAGAGTGTATTACACGCTTGTCACGTCATTGCCACATCAACACAATGTCAGGCCACGTCAAAAATTATGTAAATTTTAATTTTTTCAATTTTTTTTCTCTTTCTATTTATCACGATTTTAAAAAGGAAAAAAATTTAAAAAAAACTCAAATCTTCATACACACTTTAGCTCTGTCATTTTCACTATAAATTCTCCATAGCCACTTCACCACTGCCATTTTCAATCTCCAATAGAAGAAAAAATAAATTTCTCCATACCCACTTTTGCAACAATTTCCTTTGAAATTAAGTAGTGACATTCACTTTTAGATAATTGTTAGCTTCCTTCACCGTCGTGCTCCTCCACCGCCGTCATTCACCGATAAGGTGTTAAACGTTCATAATTTCGTCAAAATGGATCAATTCGGCATAAACGATACTCTTCTACTTAGTTCTGTTACGATCCATTGAGTTTTGAAGATGGGTTTGGTAAAGAAGAGAAGAAGCAGCAACACTTTTGAAGAATTTCTCTTCTCGACTTCCTCCTTCACCGCCGGTGACTTCGATGCCTCTGAGGTGTGAAGTAGCTGTTGCAAGTTAAAGGATTTTTGAATAATAGTTTTCCCTTTTTTGGATATTGAATTATAGTGAGTTTGATTCTGTACATAAATTTACATCTTCAAAATCTTGTCTTTTTTTGCTATATAAAAATCGGTGGGGGTGGGTGGCGTCGAATACCCATTTCAACTTCTCGAACATTGAACCAGATCTTTTTGGATCCGATGAATCTTGCTTGTGATGGTGTTTTTTGAAAATGGAAGTGCTAGTTGGGGTTTTGGTTGGTGAATTGAGGAAGCTATTGGTAGTAGCCATTGTTGATGGAGTGTAATATTGGAGGAGAATATTGGTGGTGTTTTTGAAGAAGAAGGGGGTGGGGCAGGTGGTGAATGAAGGTTAGGGGTAGTTTTACTTTTTTATTTTATTTTTATTATATAATTTATATGTTTATGGGACCACTTTGCGTTTTTTAAAATTTTTTACGCGCTTCTAAATTTTTTTCTTTTTTTTGCCACGTCAACTATATAGGGTGGTATTTAATTCACTTGAAAGTTGTTTAGGGGGGTATTTAATTATCCTTGAAGTTTAAGTGCTAAAGTAAGTTATCCAACCAAGTTTAGGTTTTTTTTAATGTATTTTCTCTTTTATTTAAATCAATAAAGTCATATAAGAATATTTTACGTTATTCATTATTGTGATTTATAATACTTTTACTGTAATTTTTAAATATATAATAAATTGTTAATTATTGTAATTTATAAAACTTTTAACGTGAGATAAATAAATTAAAATGGAAAAGGGTATAATTTTTTTCGAAATAGAGACTGCCGAAGCAGGCATGTTGTTCATGACATGGCTGCTTCAGCTGCTAAAGTCCCACTTCTTAGTCTCATGTTACATAAAATGCTGCAATATTTCTCTCCTATTTGAATAAAGTCTAAATAAAGTGCTACAATTTGTGTAGTAATCAATTTTCTTTAAATAACAAACAATGTTTTGAGTATTCTCTCTTATTAATACCTAATAAATAATAGTAGTAATAATAAAATAAAATAATTAAAAATAATATTGTATTAGTAATAGAAATATAGTCATTTTAATAATTTATATATATGAAAATTACGTATAATAACTACTATAAATCATACTAATAATTAATAATTTAAAATATATAAAAATTATATTGACTTTTAAAATTTATCATTGCCACATAAATTGGGACAGAGGAAGTAACATGCAAATGACGAAAAAGTATTATAAATCATGATAATTAACAACTTAAAATATTTAAAAGACATAAAAATTTTTGTTGATTCTCTAAATTCTATCAACACCACATAAATTAGAGGAGAGGGAGTAACATATATTATTTTAAAATTATGTTGAAAGTACTATAAATCATAATAATTAATAACTTAAAATATATAAAAACTATATAAAAAATTTGGTTGATTCTCCAAATTTCATCAACGCCACATAAATTAGGACAGAGAAAATAACATATATTATTTAAAAATTATATAAATTTTTTTACTTTCCGAGTCAGACGAAAAATTTACCATTTTGCCCTTCTTCTTTTGGAGAAGTACATTAATTAAAAAAGTCTTTTTAATAATTTATATGTTTAAAAAATATGTAATAAGTACTATAAATTATAATAATTAATATTTAAAATATTTAAATTTTTTGATTATCTCAAAATTTATTGGTGTCATATAAATTGGGACAGAGAAAGTAACATGAAAATGCCGTAAAAAGTACTATAAATCACGATAATTAATAACTTAAATTATTCTTATATGAATTTCATTGATTTAGTTAAATTAATATATGTATATCTAAATTATGCGTATCTTAAAATTTTTGAGTATGAATATTTGGTCCGTGCTATTACTCTATATTAGAAGAGTGAATAGAGGAGCTTGGGGTCAGCCAAGGGTGTTTTCGTAATTTACTAATGTTTTGTGTGGTAGTATCAATCATATATGGCATGCTTTGGGCAGTCTCAATCGTATGTGTCATTGGTTTTTTTTTTTGAGGAGTAATGACCCTTGGGTGGGTCAGGGGCTGAGGAACACCCCCAGGCCTTAACATAAATAAAGACAAAGCAAAAAATACAAGAAGGGGGACATAAACCTTACCTCTGATCCTATGGTGGTTCATAAGTCGACTAGCCTACTAAGGCCGGTTAATTCATTCCCGATACAAGAATGGAAACCTAAAAACTATGCACCTACGAGAGGACTCCTCTCAATACAAAGTATCTAGGAAAGCGATATATAAGGGAGACTCTCCCCTTACAAAGTAACAAGAAAAACCCAAACTAACTAAGAACTTCTTCATAAAATCTATAACTTAAATAATAGAAAGCCTAAGTGAAGAAGATTAGTAACACCAAAATTACAAGTGCAAACCTGTAAGAACTTGGATTATCCAAGAATAATAAAAAACTCAAGGTGGTTTCTTAATTCTCTTCATTTTTCTCCTTCTGAAGTTGTGAATTCTAAGTTTGTCCAATTTAAAATACCCTCTTGCCTCCTCTGGAAGTTGCTGCTGGTTGAAGAAATGTTGAGGTGCATCAATCAAGTGGCTATGTTTAGAAAGGATGTCGGCAACGTAATTTTCTTCTCTATAAATATGCCTGCAATGAAAGCTTTCCAGCAAATTGCTAAGGTTCTGAAGAATAACCAAGTCCTCCTGAATGCTCCAAGGAGGTTTGATGTAGTGCTTGAGCCATTTGATAATAAGTTTGGAATCGACTTCAAGTATAACCCGACTATAACCGTGTTGAATACACCAATTGAGCCCGAAAATAGCCGCTTGTATCTCTGCCTGATTGTTAGTACCAATTCCTAAAGGAGTAGCAAAAGCATATATGAAATTTCCCAAGTGATCCCTAAGAATCCCCCCTACTCCAGTGCTTCCCGGATTGTCCATAGCACTTCCATCAGTATTTAATTTTACCATAGTAGCCGAAGGTTTATTCCAGAGAACTTTGATAACACTCATTTCATGCTTGCATTTTTCTGCAACTAGAGCCAAATCTATCCAGTTAGCAGGAGTTTTAATGTAGGGAAAAATAGTGGCAATGAGGTTGGATATGTCTTTGAAGATGGAGCAAGTCATTTATAACTTGTCGGGACTGACTGTTCGATGCCTGGACCGTTTGTTAGGTCGTAATGAGCATTTTCCTATTTTAGAACTTGAACTCAGAAAATCTTTGACTTCGGTCAACTTTCTTGGTAAACATGCTCAGAATTGAAGTCCGACAGTTTCGTTGGCTCCAGAGTGGGGATGTTGGTCTAGTAGGACCATTGGTCTGGGTTTGAGTGCTTTCGGTTTGATTTTGTGTTGCTTTCTTTGTTTTCAAGCCAGTTTGGTTGGTAGGGTTGACTTTGGTCAAAATTCGGAGAAGACGACCTCGGATGGAAATTCCATCAGCGCTATTAGCTCCGGAATGCTGACTTTGGGCTAGGGGAACCTTTGGTTTGGGTCCCGGGGCTTCCGGACTTGTTTTGGGTATTGAGTTCCGATTTAGTTTTGGGCATAGGGCCCATTTTTTCTTAAAACGACCTCCGTTGGTAAATTCTTTGATTCCATTGAGTCTGGAATGTCATTTCAACTCAAATAGCTCTATTGGTTTGCGAGAATCGGGTTCCAATCATTCTCGGAATGCCCCGGAGAAGTTTGGAATAACTGCTGGTTTTTGTTGCAGGCTAGGCCTTCAGCGCCAGCCAGCATGATCGAGCGCTTGCTTGCTTGGGCCTTCAGCGCCAACGGCGCTAGCCTGCGGCTAGCCCTTTTAAAATCTTGTTTTTCACGATTTTTAGCTCATTTCTTTCACTTCTTTCAACTCCAACTTCATCTTTCTCAACTCTAATTACTCAAGAACAATGTGGGCTTATGGGAATTCTCAAATTTTCGTTAATCTATCTCCTTTATCGTGGGTAAGTCTCTTCTCCTTCAAGCCTTGCCCTCCTCTTTTAGCTTGAAAAACCTCCATTGTTGAAGCTCTTACAAGCTTGGTTTTTCTTGGGTTAAAGTTGCGTTGGTGAGATTTTTTATCCGTGGTAGTTGTAGTTCCGGTCCATGGTCGATTCTTGCTTCCTAATAGGTACGTTTCCTCCCTTGAAAATCACAAATCTCCACTTTTGTTCTCATGAATTAGTAGTACTTCGGGGATATTCTGAGCCCCGAAACGAACTCCGTTTGGGCTCAAATTTTGAGCATGGGTTCCTAAATTCACCACGGACATAATTGTGAATTTTATTTTCCGTTTCACTGCTCGGGCCTTGAGGGTCATTTTTTGACCTGATTTTCTATCTAGCAATATGAGTGTCGTTCTTCTCGTCTTGACACCCAAATTATGTTCTTGATAGTGTGGCAACTTTCTGAGGCTGTTCGGAAGGGGAAGGAACATGAGTAATGATTCGTGTTTGTAGTTCATCCCCAAGGTAGGTTACGGTTTCCTTTTTAGACTGAGTTAGTTAGTTACTATATATTTGTATGTTACTGGAACGCTAGGTTGGATTTTAGATAGAGTTTAGGCTTGAATCCTGTTTATCATGTTGATTGGCCATTTCGGGTTTTTAGCCTAGAACTGTATGTTATCCTTAGCCTAGGAGCGTACTTCTTCTGTGTGACTAGTATAAAATCCTTAGCATGCTTCTAGGAGGCTTTAGAGGTAGAATAGAGTCCTTTCCCGTTGGTTTTTTCTTTTATTTACACTTTACCGCTTTATTCTATCATTGTATGTAACTATGGGCCTGAGGCCATGGCTAGGATTTGGATGGATTCCAGGTCAGTTCTGTTATGTTGGAGGGTACTTTTGCCCTGTTTGATCTAATGGTGTGATTATTCCTCTGCTTGTGGACATTCATACTCATATCACATGGCATATCATTGGCACAGTACATAAATGATTTTTTCAAAGACTTTTGGGTTTGGAAAGAGGTTTTCTACTGTTGTGATGAATTTTGGACTAAATTGAGCTATTTTGAGTATCACCTTGGTTTTTGAGAGGGAAAGAGCAACTATTATTTTTTGTATATAAATTTACGGTTCGATGCGGTATTCAGGACCCTCGATGCGTTATTCCAGGTATTTTATTATTTTATATACATATATGCATAGTCTGATGAGGTATTCTGGGTGCCCGATGCGGTATTCCAGGTTTATATTATATTGCATTCATATATTCATCATCGTGCATCGCATGGCATTTACTTTGGCATGTGGATGGACTATGGTTTGGCTTGATGTTGTTTCCCTTTCTCTTTTTATTTATTGACATGCCTCCGGCTTTATAACTAGATTTAGGAGGATCCCTGTATAGTTAGCTGCTTTCCTGTAACCTATATATATATTATCTTTCTGCGCTCAGTCGGCCTATGATTCCTACTGAGTACCCATTATTTTGGTACTCATACTACACTCTGCATCTCTTTTTCTGATGCAACACCTAGTACGAGCCACCCTCATTGATCTCCTGTCGTTCGAGGCCCGTTGTTATTTGGATCGCGGTGAGCTCCCGACGCTTTTGAAGACTTTACTTGCTTTTCATCTTGTACTTCCTGTCTATATTTTGTATTTTGGTTGGACAGAGGTTCTTGTATAGCTACTCCTTGCTTTAGTTTCTCTTGTACTAGTGACACCAGGTCCGGGTTAGTTCTCGAGTCTGTTTTTTCTCGTTGGTCAATTTAGGGCCTTCTTATGTATATTTTGTATGATGGTATGTATATATACTATTGACCCTGTCTTTTCATTTATGTCTTCCGCTTTTCCTTACTTTAACTGCTTTATTGTCTTCCGCATTATTGGGTTTAGCTTGCCTACTGCGGGGTTATGTAGGCGCCATCATGGCTCGGTTTCGGGTCGTAACATCCCAATACTCCAGAAATCCCAATACCAGACGACTCTTCACCATCCTTTAACAAGAACCTGTCAGATAAATAGAACAACGGATCTGGAGGGTCCTAGTACAACCCATAAAGTCGATCCTTGACATGTCAGAGTTCCTGAGGATCTTAAGGATCTTAGGCAGTGCTTATGTCAAGGATTAGAGGTGTGTTAGGTCCTCCATGCTATGCCAAATGCAACGAAGACAAACCAAAATAGAACAAAATACTCATATAAAATAATAAACAGTTAACACAAACAAAGAAACAAGCCAATAGTAAGCAGATTTTGGGTACGAATATTACAGGCAAATGTTCAGTGAATTCACCCATATACACTACAAGCATTCATGAATAAACATAGATAAATCAGAGTGTATGCTAAAACTACAAGGAATCATACATATGAATTATAATTTACTTTGATAGGAACTAACCAGTTAGCCGTAAACAACAAGAAAATATTTGAATTCCAACACTTAGCAATCAGCAATTGTCAGCCCAGAAGAGAAACTTTAAAATATGAGAGTAGTAGATGTATATGGTCTAAAGTCTTGTCCGGAAGCAGGGGAGACTTTCAGTTTTCAAGAGAATAGGAGAATGTTGCTTAAATACTAGTCATAACCAAATCAATAGAGAGAGTGATCAAAGGAGAAAGATGATCACGGATTATCAATTAGAATTAATCATAGGGATCTTTCCTTAAAGAAGAAGAACGAATTGGGCAAGTTAGAATTTACCTTTAAATAGAATAGGTAAAACCAATCAAAATATGTTCAAAACAAATCACAACTTGTTTATAACGAAGTAAATGCTGTCTATACTATCCAGAAAAGGAAAAATCATTTAGTATAGAGCTACCATAAACAGGCAAGTACGAAAATTGTGACAACTAGTTAAGGGAGGGAAAACATTCAGAAAACTAATCAAAGGATCATTTTCCTTAAACAGAAGGGCTAAATCAATTAGGAGCCAAATGATGCCGATATTACCATAATTAGACAGTTAATATGCCAAATTTACCTTTTATGAATAAGCAGATCAATCAACATATCTCAATCAATGTTCAACAAAATAGGAATGTATTAAGATTATCCAAAATGAGTTAAAGGAAAATTAATCAGATTGTCACACGAAATCAATCAAATGGCTATTTCCCAAAGTAGGAACAAATTGATTAGGCGCAGATGAATTCAATTTGAGAAAGAAAGGAGGCAAATCAGGCAAAGTACCATACCAACATATGAATCAAGTCTATTTTATAGCTCTAAGATGATCCTAGAGATCAACATCAACTACGTAAGAACAAGTTCTGGAACAAAGCATCACAACATTATTTTAATTTTCTATAGTCAATCGACATCTTCAAAGGGAATGGAATCATTGTCTAAACAGGAAAATCATTCACTGGTAAAATCAAATAGCTATCATAGCAAACATTAATCAGAAGAAGAACTTATCCTAATCATGCCAAAACTGTGACATTTATTGTGCACAATATAGTCACAGAAAATTGAGCAGGAAAAATATTAATTCGTAAGTACGTTGTGAATCTAAAAGAGACAAGTATTAAGCATGAACTGAAAATTTAACCACACACACATCATCACAGAGCGAAATAAGAAGAATAGAATAATAGGATAGGGGTCACCAATTTGTGAGGGTAACAACAACCATGTCTGGAGCTTCGCCCTTCAAATCTCCATTGAGATTGCGAGTGTTCATGCTCGAACCTTTGGATTTCACCTTGTCTGTGCGTAGATTGTACTCATTTTGAATCATATTCAAAGCAAAACACATTGTGTACCCTGAATGACTTTCTACAAAGCAAACAGGGGACTGACTTTGGGATTTGAGTGAGAAAGATGAGAAAAGAGGGTGTATGGGGGTCTATTTGGTGGTTTCTGGTGGGGGTTCCACCGGATGAGAGCTGCAGTAGTGGTCTTGGTTTTTTTTCACCAGCCAAGGATGGCTGGCGGCGGTGAGGCGGTGGGGTTTCGGTGGTGGTTGAGGGTTTTAGGGTAGGCATAGAAAAAGGAAAGAATGGGGAGGAGTGTAGCAGTGATGGAGGAGAAGGGGGAAAGGGTGGCGCTGGACTGCCACGGCTGGCAGCTCACCGGCGGTGATGATGGTGGCGATGAAGAGAGAATAAGAGAAAGGAAGAGAGAGGGGAGACGGGCGGCTGGGTAAGTATAAAATAGGGCTTAGGGTTGGGGTATTGGATGATTTAGAAAGGAAAGAAGTCGGGGATTTCATCATGACCGTTGATCACACTAGATCAATGGCTGAGATTTGATCTTGGTATGGCACGGGCCGGGTCAAATGGGTATTTGGACTGGTCAAATGGATTTTGACAATTGGAATTGGGATTTAAATTTAAGCCCAAGTTGACTCAATTTAGGCTAGAATTGAAAGAAATTAGATAGAAAGAGGCTAGAATTTAAATAAATTGGAAGACAAATGTAATTGGACTGTTATTTAAGTAATAACATAATATAAATACATATAATTTAATTAGTAGATAAAATCATAATTAATGATAATTAATAAATAAAATACGACATATATATAATTTAGTAGATAATAACAATTAACATATATTATTTAAAATTATAAATAAATTACGTGTATATATATATTGCACGTAAAATAAATGACATGTAATATTATACGAAATTTAAGATGAAATATTAATAATAAGAAATAAATTATATATTCATAAATTGTATACAAATTTAAAAAGTGTCAAGACGACGATAAAACACGTGATTTATTTAGTAAATAAAAGTAATACGCGAGAAAAAAATTAAGCTTTAAAAAAAAGAATAACTAGTAAAATAATAGCCCGAGAGAGGTATAGGGAGGTCAAAATTGGGTGTCAACAGCTGCCCCTTCCTTGCTCAGAAATGAAGGATGAATTGGCGAGCAAGGAATGCGTAGCTAATTTTGTCCGACCTAGAGGATGATTCTTTTGGAATCAGAAGAAACAAGAGGGAGTTGTGAAAGATTATGTGGCCGAGACTTTCGTTTCAAGTCTCCTACATATCTCGGGTCTTACGAGAATCAGGCCATGTGTAGTTCTAGATTTAGGGATGAATGAGGTCACTAAAGAAAATTGACAGATATGAGTTTTGAATGAAGATAGCACGAGTCGACAAGATTATAGTATGAGCAAGATGGAATGTGAATATACTTTGACCAAGTCGCAAAATATAAGGGTAAAGAAGCATGTTTCGACAAAATGGGCATTGCTATCAGTCGCTTTTTATTTTGTTTTTGGAGTTTCGATACCTGTAGTTTCTGATATAACTAGATAAAATGATTAGACAATAAACATAGGAAACTATGAATTATTGCGTTAAAAAATTGTAATTCTAGCAAACAATAATGACGAGAAAAGGTAAGAAAATGTATTTGTTTAAAATTGTCGCAGTATTTTTGAGGAACCTCAAAAAATCTACCCCAGTCTAAACCTTTAAAGAGAAATCATCACTTGTTAAACCTGTGAAACTTAATACGCTAGATAATTATGTTAATAATTTATGTCCTTTTGTAAGGCGAAGATGTCCTATTGTAAGGTAAATGAGCCTTAGTGTCTTATTGTAAGGCGGACTAGCCTAAATATTCATTTGTAAAGCAGACAAATCTGAGGTGTCGCATTTGTAAGGCGGACCATCCTTAGGTGTTTCTTTGTAAGGTGAACGAACCTAGATGTTCGTTTGTAAGGCGGATACCTTAGGTATCCCATTTGTAAGACGGATCAACCTTAGTTGTTCCTTTGTAAGGCGAATGAGCCTAGATATTCATTTGTAAGGCGAACAAACCTTAAGTGTTCCTTTGTAAAGTGAACGAGCCTAAATATCCATTTGTAAGAAGATAAGCCTAGATATTATTAGTAAGGCGAACAAGCCTAAATATTAGTAGCTTGGTAATAACACAATTTAATTATTTGATAGCAATAATAATCTGATTTTGATATTTAGTGGATCAAAAGTAGCTGACTTAAATGCTAGTAGCTCAATTCAAGTATTTAGTGGCCAAAATAACATGATTCAAAAGTATAAGGATAGAACAACTTAGCCTTTGCGTCAGATTTGAGAGGAAGCAGAGCATATCTTGATGACAATTTTCTTGATTGTGAAAATAATTTTATAATTTACACTTGTTATTCCTGCACTCAAAGAAAAAAACTATGAGTTTTAAAAGGTGAAATTGACATGTACCTTAACTTGTCTTTTGTCTCTTTGCATTGTTTTTATTCTGTGGATTCGAGCTTGCCCTGTATCCTGGTGAAATTTTTGAGGACTCCTCATAAATTTCGGCCCCAGTTTAAAATAAAATACTTTATGCAGGTCCTTTCATATCGAAAGATTGCCTCCTTGTAGAATTTTTGGGGTTTCCTCAAAACTCAGACAATATTTTCATATAAAGAGTCTTGTATTCCTGCTTCACTCAAAGAAGAATATTAGCACAAAAGATATGGTTGCCTTGCGCTTGAACATCATGGTCCTAATCTTGAATTTGCATTACGATATTATTGGCCATATGACATATTGAAATAATTTCAGCTTAATGAGTGGAGAGCTTAGTCAAGGCCATCTCAATTTGAATGTGAAAGGAGAAGAAATTTTTATTAGATTAAGACCGAACCCAATAATGAGCTGCCTACGTATCCAAATGGAAATTAGGTCAAACGTAGTTCATGAATACAAAAAAGAATGAATAAAAGCATAAAAGTTTATTGATCATAAGATGGACAAATAGAAAGTAATAACACTTTGCATGTGGGAGTCTTTTTCTTGTGAATTCCCTTGATGTGACTTGCGCTTCCTTGTTAAATGTCTTGGGAATATTTTTGTTGGATCACCTCGAACAATGACTGCATTTATCATGAAAGGATCATAATTATTGATTAGTGATCTTTGCACTTTTATTTTTCCCTTCTCAATCAGAGTCTGAATTTTATGCCTCAATGCTGAACATTCCTCGATATCATGACCTTGAATATTTGAGTGATAAACACAACTTTTGGATGGATAAAAAGATGGAGATGAGTACCTAGGAATCCATCCCCTTATTGGTTTCAAAAATCCTTGAACCCACAGTCTTTGAAATATACTCGACAAAATTTTTGTTAAAGGAGTAAAGGTACGAGGTTTTCTCCCTTTTTGTGGAAAGGAATCGGGTGCCTGATACACATCTGGAGTACTTTGTGGGTTATACGACTGGGGATGCTCATCAAAAATGGCATGGACTTATTCAGAATTTTGATGATATTGCATTTGAAGTATGGGGTTCGATACCTTTTTCATCCTGTGAGCTCTTCGATGTTTGAAAGGCGGCTTGTATTGTAGAAACATCATTAATTCTCCCTGTCTGAAGGCCATATTCTAATTCTTTCTCAATTCAAATCAGATTATCAAAGCTTTGAATACATGCGAAGTATAATGATTCATAATATACACCATCGAGTGATCTGATAAAAGTTTACACCAATTCTTCTTCAGGTACTGAAGGATGCACTTTAGAAGCTTCTAATCTCCATTGTATTACATATTCCTCAAAAGACTCGTGATTCAATTTTTTTAATCCGAGCAAATCTAACATAGTTGCATCAGCCTTAATGTTAAACTTATGTTTTTCAACAAAATCTCGAGCCATATCTTCCCACGAATACCATTTGTCAAAGTCTTGTTTGGCGTACCATGTGAGTGTTATTCCCGACAAACTCTGAATGAATAATCTCATAAGAAAAGCCTTGTTATATCCTATTCCAACCAATCTACTGCAATAATCCTTAAGATTCATGATTGGATCTCCATGTCTATCAAACACACTGAATCTTGGAACTTTGTACCCTGGCGGCAATCCAACTCTTGGATGTAGACATAATTTCTTATACCTCAGGTCATAAAAAATTTCAGGGCGTAATTTTTCATTCACCTTCTCCTCTAAATCATGAATCCTTTTTTGCAATGCACCTAGCTTGTTGTTCTCATTTTCGTTAGATATTATCATGCTTGGCAAAGTACCATGATCAATGTGGGCTGAAGATGTTTGTTCAGGGAGTGTATGGTAAGGATAGAGAGAGGAGATACAGTCTAAAAGGTATTTTTCATGGAGCGATAAGGAAGAAGACTAGATTTCTTTCGAATATTGAGAATATTTGTCATATTGCATATTCTTAATCAAGTCGATGTTCAAATGCTAGATAACCTTTGAGTAAAATAAATAAGTTAAACACAAATAAAATTGTCATGTAGCACACATAAGCTTGAAATATTAAATAGTAATACTATAAAACAAAGGATGCTCAAAACAAATGAGAGTTAGGACTTAAAGAGTGATGTGGAAAAAGCTCTAGTGTTCAAATCAGTCCCATCTTTGAAAGATCAAATACATGACATAGGGAAAAGAAATTTTTTATTATGATTAGACCGAACTCATTAAATGAGCGCCTACATATCCCTCTAATAGGGGAATCAGGTCAACCGTAGTTCACATAAGCTTGACTAACCATTTGATATGCTCGAACGTTCAACTTTAGTCAACCTTAGGAGAAGAAGAGTGCAAGAGAAGAAAAGAAGTCTTAAGAATAAGAGTTATAGAGTGAGACATTTTACTTATCTGAATAACGAATTATGACTCATTCAGAATTGAGTTATGAGGGTCAAATATAACTTAAGGTTTGTAAAAGTTGGAGTACGACACAAATGTCAAACGCTGATGATCGAGAGTTGAATTGGAAGTGAAATTTGAACAGGACAAGGGATGTTATGGTGGAGAAAATGATATGTTAATGGAAAATGATGGATTGAGGAGATTTCTACAATGATGAACTATCCTAAAGGATTGGAATTGAGTCTATAAGTTCCTATCGAGGAATGGATCATTTCAAGACATAATTAGTATGTTAAAAGAAGGTTTTTGGAGGACAAGATTAAATCATGACATTAGAATGAAGAAAAATTCGACTAGGCCCTAAGATTGTATGATTTGGGCCTAAAGGAAAAAGGTATATACTATGAAATTATTTACATTAAGCGTAAATAAACAACTTCACCGGCATCTAAATCTTGAAATCCTAAGAGTAAGGAATAGCTAAAATAAGGACTAAATAATCAAGTAGGTAAAATAATAAAATGAATGTAAAAGAGTAACACATAGCAAATAAATATATGTACCCTTTTGGTGCCATGAACGCCTATTTATGGTTAATGCATGCATGTCTTAAATATAAGGGGTAGGCATGACACTATCTTAAGCTTTCTAAGAGTTGGATAGACGTGGAATCAAGATTTTCTTATGCAAGGAGGTACGTGGTCACACGGTAGCAAAACTATCCGTTCACCCCACGTCTATGCCAACTCTCTAAAATAGGGCATTGAAAGAATTTTAGAGAAGTGCAAAGGCACACCTCACGTGTATAATGTGTGAAATGTGTGAAGTTCCCAAGTGGGGGAAGTATGAGCGGAATGACAGTTATATAAAGTAATAACAAGTAGCATATAGTGAAAAATAATAATACATTGAACAATTTAAGAAAACGATAAAGAAATAAATAAAGCAAAATCAAGAGATAGAAGTAGATAAACAAAAGAAAAGGAATAATTATATCATGAGACACATTAAATAAATAGATAGAATAAATAAATATCAAATTAATCATGAAACACTAGTAGAAAAACACGCAAGGAGAATGAGGAAAGGGACTGATCATGAAAGCAAAATAAATTCTTTGAGGAAACAGATAAAGGAAATAAGGTAGGAGAAGGTACATGAAAGAAAATAAATCATACTAAAAATAAATAAATGAAAAATTAGAAAAAGCTCCATCTAAAATAAATTAAGGAAACAAGTAAAGAAATTTAGAACAAGAATTTTCATGTGAGATAAATAACTCAATTAGGGAAACAAGATATTCAGAAAAGAAAGTTAATTATAAGGGTAAGAAGAGATATATGCATTACATCAAATATATATATTTTTAAAACATTAAAAAGCAATTAAATTTGAAAAGCAATTAAACAAGATAATAAATTATTCAAGAAAAAATAAATAGAAAGGGATTAACATGTCACTTAAGAAAGCAAATAATAATAAAAAAGAATTTAAACAAGGAAGAGATTAAACATGAAAATAAATTATTTTAAAAGAATAATGTACAAAATCCCACATAACACAAATTTGTAATGGTTAGAACATAAGTATCCCCAACAGAGTCACCATTCTGTCGTGCCCCATTTTTCTCGCGAAAAGTAGGCCATCGACGTAACAACTCTCTTTTTAGAATTTAAAGAGGGTGAAGAGTCGCCACCTAATGAATTTAAGGTGCGTTAGGGCACCATACTATACTAACTATAATTAAACTTATTTTAGTCTACGTCTCCAGAAATCGGGTAAGGGTTCATGTTACCTCGAAAGAAAGGTGTTAGGCACCTTTCGAGGTCCACAAATGTGGGTGCCTGCCGGATTCGTTATTTATGTGGGGAATTATGTGATAATCAAAGGTCGAGAGAAATTAATGAAACTACACCATTATACAAATAAACTCCATTTTAAAAGAAATTAATAAATTAAACCAGTTTAATTATTAATGAAACTAGGTGAGCAAGAATTAAGCATGTGAAATATTTTAAAAGCTAAATAAACACATAAGAAAATCAGATAAGCGAGAAGATAGAATTGACACAATGATATAGAGAAAATGGCCTAATTACTAGCTGATTTAATTAACTACCCAGACATTTAATAACATAAGGAATTACTTAAACTACAAAATTCATACGTTGGGGAGTAATCGCTCAACCTCGTGCGAAGTCGTAAGAGACCTCTTAGTCAAAGTGCAATGACTATCGAGCTATAAGTGTATCATGTAGATCACTCCCGATGTAGGAGGAAACAAAATGGGGGAGGAGGGATTTTTTAGCCTAAAGGATCACCCCATGCAACATAAATTAATACTTCGCAATCTACTTAAGGATTGCTCATATTAATCAGCGAGCATAGACTATCGTCTCCGACTACCCGCCTAGGTTGGTTATTAAAGTTGTTATTAACCTAAAGTGCACTAAAAGAATGATAAATCTAGCGTTTCCTAAGAATGCCTACCCATCCCGTCCTTATGTCCAAGAGGCGTTGGACTTTCTATTTATGATAGGGGTCTAGACAATAAGATCCTAAGGATATTTAATTAGGCACGGGATTAACGTCAAACAAAACATATAGGGACTTTAAGTCAAATAGCACATAATGGTTTCATAGAAGCCTCTTAATTAATTAAAAATGATTTGAAGCATGCAACACAATTAATATTTTTAACCTTATGAGCATGATTTCTAATGGTAAAGACATGTATAAATTGAATTAATTAAATCATATATGCAGGTTGGCTAGTTATTTTAAGGGCTGATTAAAATACAGAAATTAATTTAAAGTCCTAATGACATGGTATCTAAATGTGATAAATTTATTTAACGTATTGGAATAGAGCAGATTCTGGCAACATGCTTAATTAAATCGTATAATCATGATTACTAAATGTTCGTCTGATCTGGGCGTGCTGAAATTATTGTCTCAGATTTATGACGGAAACTGCAAATATTTAACAGTGAAAAATTAGATGTGTCAAAATCAATTTATGATCCTATAGACATGATTTCTAAGCAAATAATGTCATACTCAACATGCTGAAATTAGTTAGTCTCATAGGCATGGCGATTAATTAGTATGCATAGAAAGCTAATTTTTAACATGCTGAAACTGATAGCTAAATAAATTAACATGCTGAAACAAGTTTTGATTCATAGGCATGACTTGTAATGTAAAACAAACGAAACTGATTTAAATATCACAAACATAACCTCTAACCAGGTTGTCATATAAGGCATGCTAAGACTAATGGGTCCTACGGATATGATTCCTAACTACAGAAATTAGGAAAAAAACTGAAACATGTTAAAAATGAAACTATGGGCATGCGATTTTGCTATTTAAAGATAGCTTAGTATGCGAGAACTTAGTTTGGAGACCAAAAGTGCATAAGCTAGTGAATTAGGCATGCTGAAGATTGCTTAAACCTATAACCATATTTTCTATACTTTCAAATAAATAGAACAAGTAGCACATAGTTTGCCCCTCCCCCATAGCAATCCCCTAAATTTTATTACATCATCGGAGTTTATACAATAAATTATTACAGACCAAATGAATTGCAAGAAATTAACATTTTAAAGCTAAAATACGGGGCAGTCCCAATACTCCAGAAATACCAATACCGGACGACTCTTCGCCAGCCTTTAACAAGAACCTGTCAGATAGATAGAACAACGGATCTGGAGGGTCCTAGTACAACCCATAAAGCCGATCCTTGACATGTCAGAGTTCCTGAGGATCTCAAGGATCCTAGGCAGTGCTTATGTCAAGGAGTAGGGGTGTGTTATGTCCTCCATGCTCCGCCAAATGCAACGAAGACAAACTAAAATAGAACTAAATACTCATATTAAAATAATAAACAGTTAACACAAACAAGGAAACAAGCCAATAGTAAGCAGATTTTGGGTACGAATATTACAGGCAAATGTTCAGTGAATTCACCCATATGCACTACAAGCATTCATGAATAAACATGGATAAACCAGAGTGTATGCTAAAACTACAAGAAATCATACATATGAATTGTAATTTACTTCAATAGGAACTAACCAGCTAGCCGTAAACAATAAGAAAATATTTAAATTCCAACACTTAGCAATCAACAATTGTTAGCCCAGAAGAGAAACTTTAAAATACGAGAGTAGTAGATGTATATGGTCTAAAGTCTTGTCCGGAAGCAGGGGAGACTTTCAGTGTTCAAGATAATAGGAGAATGTTGCTTATATACTAGTCATAACTAAATCAACAGAGAGAGTGATCAAAGGAGAAAGATGATCAAGGATTATCAATTAGAATCAATCATAGAGATCTTTCCTTAAAGAAGAAGAACGAATTGGGCAAGTTCGAATTTACCTTTAAACAGAATAGGTAAAACCAATCAAAATATGTACAAAATAAATCACAACTTGCCATAAATAATGAAGTAAAAGCTGTCTATACTACCCAAAAAAGGAAAAATCATTTAGTATAGAGCTACTATAAACAGGCAAGTACAAAAATTGTGACAATTAGTTAAGGGAGGGAAAACATTCAGAAAACTAATCAAAGGATCATTTTCCTTAAACAGAGGGGCTAAATCAATTAGGAGCCAAATGATGCCGATATTACCATAATTAGACAGTTAATATGCCAAATTTACCTTTTATGAATGACACGACCCAAAATCAGGCCATGATGACGTCTACATAACCCCTCCAGTAGACAAGCCTAACCCAAACATGCGGAAAGCTGTAAATAATAATTTAACTAAAGAGAAGTGGAAGATATAAACAAGGGATAGGGCCAAAAGCATATATACATACCAGCATACAAAATATTCAAAAGATGGCCCTAAAGTGATCGAAAGACAAAATGACCCAAACACCAACCCGGACCTGGTGTCACTAGTACAAGAGTGGCTAAGCAAGGAGTAGCTATACAACAACCTCTGTCTATCCTACATACAAAATATAGACAGGATATACAAGATGTAAAGCAAGTAAAGTCTCCAAAAGCATCGGGAGCTCACCGCGATCCAAACAGCAACGGGCCTTGAACGACAGGAGATCAGTGAGGGTAGCTTATACTAGATGTTGCATTAGAAAAAGAGATGCAGAGTGTAGTATGAATACCAAAAAAATGGGTAATCAGTAGGCATCAAAGGCCGACCGAGCGCAGAAAGATAGTATATAAATATAGATTACAGGAAAGCAGCAAACTATACAGGGATCCACCTAAATCTAGTTATAAAACCAAAGACAAGCCGATAAATTGAAAGATAAAAGAAGACAACAACAAGCCACACCAGAGTCAATCCACGTGCCAAGGGAAATGCAATGTGATGCACGATGATGCATATATGTATGCAATATAATATAAACTCGGAATACCGCATCGGGCGTCTAGAATACCTCATCAGACTATGCATATATATGAAATAATAAAATACCCAGAATAATGCATCGGGGGTCCGGAATACCATATCAGACCAATATGTGTATAAATAAGAGAGTAAAACACCCAAAATAACACATCGGGGGTCTGGAATACCGCATCGAACTATAAATATATATACAACATCAGACTAATTCATGGGATTTAAGGCGGAAAAGTTCAGAATCTAAAAATGGAAACCAACCTTGACAAGGAGAATACGTCACGGAGATGAGTTGAACGAATTTACGAGTATGCAGTCCTCAAAGATCAGCTTTCAACAAAAATCACCCCAACTCTAAGATTATAGCACAAGGGGGAAGCGGAAGGAGGAGAGGGGTGATGAAGGAACTTACTAGACGAAGCTACTGAAGCAAGGGAGCTGGGAAAATGAGCTTGGGAGCCCAACAATGGAGATTATCGGACTTTTGGAAGAGAAAATGAAGTTGGAACTTAATTTAACTGCCAGGGGTCCTTCATCGCGATTGCGACAGGACCCCTGCGTTCGCGGAGAAGAGCCGGCCCAACCATCGCGATCGCGATGGCCCAGGCCATATTCACAAAGAAAGAGCCAAGCCGGTCCCAGCTGGCTACATCGCAAATACGATAGTCAGGAAACCAGACCATCACGAACACGATGAGATCCTCGCAATCTTGAAGAGCAACAGAGGTCTGCAACTTAGTGCTACTACTAGCAAAAACCAACAATGCTACCCTACCAGAAACGGTATTCCGGACTCAATGGAAATGATGAAACTTCCAACGGAGATCATTTTAATGAAAAGTGGACCCCACACCCAAAACCAACTTGAAACTTAAAACCCAAAAATGAGCCCAGGAGCCTCGGGACCCGAACCAAAGGTCTCCTAACCCAAAGTCAACATTCTGGAGCTAATGGCACTGACAGAATTCCCATCCGAGGCCGTCCCCCCAAATGTTTACCAAAGTCAACCCTACCAGCCAAACTGCCATCAAAACACACAAAACCAAACCGAAAGCACCCAGACCCAAACCAATAGTCCCACTAGACCAAAATCCCCATTCCGGAGCAAATAGAACTATCAGAATTCGATTCTAAGTGCGTTAACCAAGAAAGATGACCAAAGTCAAAGATTTTCCAACTTTAAGTTCTAAAATAGGGAAATGGTCATAATGACCTAACGAATGGCCCGGGAACCGAACCGTCAGTCACGACAGGTCATAAATGACCTGTAACCGTTAAGGGAAAGCTCGAAAAGCAGAAAAAGCACAAAAAATGGAAAATGACCTGGAGGGTCATTACAACATCAACTGCTAAAAGAACTTTCGTCCATGAAAGTTAGAGTAAGGATAGTACCTGAAGACTTGAAAAGACGAGGATAACGGGTCCGCATCTCGGTCTCGATCTCCCAAGTAGCCTCCTCAACAGGAAGATACCGCCACTGAACCTTAACTGATAGAATCTCCTTGGACCTCAACTTCTTAACCTGCCGGTCTAAAATAGCAACAAGCTCCTCCTCAAAGGCTAAGGATTCATCCAACTGAACCGACTCCCACTGAAGTACATGAGACTCATCCAGAATGTACCGCCACAACATAGAAATATGAAACACCAGATGAACACTAGAAAGAGCAGGAGGCAAGGCCAACTCATAAGCAACCTCTCCAATATGGCGAAGGATCTCGAATGGACCAATGAACCTCGGACTGAGCTTACCCTTCCTCCCGAACTGCATCACGCCCTTCATGGGAGATACCCGAAGGAACACACTATCACCAACCATAAACTCGAGATCTCAAACTCTCTGTTCAGCATAACTCTTCTGCCTACTCTGGGTAGTATGAAGCCTCTCCTGAATAACCCGAACTCTATCCATAGAATCACGAAGCAAATCAGTACCCCACGGCCTAACCTCAAAAGCATCAAACCAACACACCAGAGATCTGCACCGCCTACCATACAAAGCCTCGAACAGAGCCATCTAGATGTTGGAATGGTAACTATTATTATATGCAGACTCTGCCAAGGCCAAACACTGGTCCCACTGACCTCCGAAATCAATCACGCAGGCTCGCAACATATCCTCCAGAACCTGAACGGTATGCTCTGACTGGCCGTCTGTCTGCAGATGAAAGGCAGTGCTAAGCTCAACTCTAGTACCCAACTCTCTCTTAATAGACCGCCAAAAGTGTGAAGTGAATTGATTGCCTCGGTCAAAAATGATAGAAACTAGCACCCCATGCAACGGACAATCTCTCAAATATAGATCTAGGCCAACCTCTCAGAACTGTAAGAAGTCTGAACTGGCAGAAAGTGAGCAGAATTCATGAACCTATCCGTGATAACCCAAATAATATCAAATCTACGCAAGGTACATGGCAATATGACTACAAAGTCCATGGATATACGCTCCCCTTTCCACTCCGGAATGGGTAGTCTCTGTGATAAACCACCTGGCCTCTAGTGCTCAAACTTTACCTGCTGACAGTTCAAGCACCTGGATACAAAAGTCGAAATATCCCTCTTCATCCCACACAACCGATAGTGCTGCCTTAAGTCACGATACATCTTAGCTGCCCCGGGATGAATGGAATATCTAGAACAGTGGGCCTCCTCCAATATCAATCTAACCAAGTCACCAACTCTAGGAACGCAAATACGACCCTCGATCCTTAGAACACCCTCTGAATCTAAAGTCGCCTTCCTAGCCTCACCACTCGACACCTTGTCACCAATGATCCTCAATCTCGCATCATCAAACTGTTGTGCTTGAATCTGCTCTAACAAGGAAGACCTAGCCTCCACACAAGCAAGAATATGACCCAGCTCAGAAATGTCAAGTTGAACCAACCTATTATCCAATGACTAGATGTCCCAAGCTAAAGGTCGCTCCTCCGTATCTAAGAAATCCAAGCTACCCATACTCACCTCCTTCCGGCTCAAGGCATCCGCTACCATGTTTGCCTTGCCCGGATGATAATGAATAGAAATGTCATAGTCCTTCAGTAACTCCAACCACCTACGCTGCCTCAAATTTAGATCCTTCTGGCTGAAAATGTACTGAAGACTATGATGGTCAGTAAAGATCTCACAATGTATGCCATAAAGATAATGCCTCCACATCTTCAACGTGAAGACTACCATTGCTAACTCTAAGTCATATGTGGGGTAGTTCCTCTCTAGAATCTTCAACTGTCTGGAAGCATATGTGATAACCCGGCCTTGCTGCATCAACACACAACCCAAACCAATACCTGATGCATCACAATATACGGTGAACCCTAACCCTCGATCGGAAGAGTAAGAATCAGAGCTGAAGTCAATAAGGCCTTGAGCTTCAGAAAGCTCGCGTCGCACTTATTTGACCACTGAAAGGGAACATTCTTCTGAGTCAATCTAGCCAAAGAAGCTGATATCGAAGAAAATCCCTCCATAAACTGTCTGTGATAACCTGCTAACCTGATAAAATTGTGAACCTTGGCAGGAGAAGTAGGCCTAGCCCAATCACGAACTACTGCAATATTTGCCGGATCTACCATAATCCCATCCTTGGACACCACGTACCAATCTCTCAAGGCCTAAAGTACCAATCTAAGATACTGCTCATGCTCCTCTAACTCCTCGAATAAATCAGAATGTCATAGATGAACACAATCACGAACTAATCTAAGTAGGCACTGAACACATGGTTCATCAACTCCATAAATATTGTTGGGGCATTAGTCTACCCAAAAGACATGACTAGGAACTGATAATGGCCGTATCGAGTCCTAAATGCATTCTTAGGGATGTCCTCAGCCCTAATCCTCAACTGGTGATAACCGGACCTCAAATCTATCTTAGAAAACATGACTGCACCCTGTAGCTGGTCGAACAAGTCATCAATACGCAGCATCGGATATTTGTTCTTAATTGTCACCTTATTCAACTGCCTATAGTCGATACACATACACATAGACCCGTCCTTCTTCTTCACAAACAGAACTGGAGCACCCCACGGACACACACTAGGCCGGATGAACCCTCTACTTAACAGATCCTGGAGCTGATCCTTAAGCTCCCTCAACTCAGCAGGTGCCATCCAGTATGGCAAAATAGAAATAGGCTTGGTGCCCGGCTCAACATTGATACCAACCAAAATCAATGTCACAATTAGGAGGAAGACCAAGAAGATCAGAGGGAGACACATCCGAATACTCGCAAACCACAGGAATAGACTCAAGAGGAGATGTAGTGGCACTAGTATCACGGATGTAGGCAAGATAGGCTAAGCACCCCTTCCCAACCAACCGCTGGGCGCTCAGAAATGAAATAACTCCCCTCGGTATGTGGCCATCGGCCCCCTTCCATATGATAGGAGGGATACCAGGCATCTGAAGAGTAACAGTCTTGCCGAAGCAATCCAAGACTGCATGATAAGGGGATAACTAATCCATGCCAAAGATCATATCAAAATCGACCATATCAAGGACAACCAAGTCTACCCACATGTCATACCCCAAGATAGTCACCACACAAGCCCGGTACACTTGATCCACCACTAAAGAATCACGTACGGGAGTAGATACACGTATAGGCACATACAAGGACTTACAAGCAAACCCTAGTCGAATAGCATAATAAGCAGATACATACGAGAATGTAGAACCCACATCAAACAAAGCATAAGTAGACTGATGACAAATAGAGATAGTACCTGTGATCACAGCATCTGAAGCCTCGACCTTTGTCCGGCCCGGAACTGCATACATGTGTTGCCGACCTCTATGACCACTGACCTACCGGACTGAGGGCCACCTCTAGAACCCTGGGGACCACCTCTACTACCCTGTGAACCGTCTCTAGCTGGAGGTGCTGGAGCCCTAGGGGCCTGAACCAACTAATCCTGTCGCCTATGATGTTACGCCGATGGGCACTCCCTAGCAAAGTGGCCTATCTCACCACACTCATAACAACCCCGACCATATGTACTCCACTGTGAAGACCCGGTCGAATCAGAATGACCACCACGACCTATAGACCCTGAATAACTACCTCGTGGAGCAGGAACAATACTCTGGCTACTCTGACCCTCGGTAGTCTGTAATGCCGCCAGAACAGGCCGGCTCAGCTGAAAATACTATCGGTGCTGACCTCTACCATAGTAGCCCCTACCACAGCCCTGTGACCTGCTAAAACTGCCCTGATGGCGAGGCCTCTTATCGTTTCCCCCTTGGGCCTCGCGAACTATACCCTCAATAGTAGGGCCATGATCAACCACCTCTAGAAAGGACTGACCCGATGCTACCATAGCCTCTGTAGCTAAGCGAAGATGCACAGTCAAACCTTGAACAAATCGGCGTACTCTCTCGTGCTCAGTGGGCAGAATCATAATGGCGTGTCTAGACAACTAGTGGAAACGAACCTCATACTCAGACATAGTCATGGAGCCCTGCTCCAACCCAGTAAATTGATCCATCAGATGCTCCCTCATGCTACGTGGTACATACTTCTCCAGAAATGCCATGGAGAACTGACCCCAAGTAAGCGGAGGTGACTCGGCTGGTCTACCAGCAATATATGACCTCCACCACTGTTTCGCTGGACCATCCAGCTGAAACGCGGTGTAATATGCTCTGTGAGACTCGACTAACCCCAAATTATGTAACCTCTCCTGGCAGCTAGTCAGAAACTCGTGTGCATCCTCCTTAGCAGCACCCGAAAACCTTGGAGGACCCAGTCTCAAGAACCTACCCAGCATCTTCTGCTCCTCAGAAGACATAACTGGCACGACTGGAAGAGGGGGAGCAACTGCAGGGACCGGTAGTACCTCAAACCTAGGAGCCGCAACAATAGGTCGCGCTTCTGAACCCTGTGCTGCCGCCTGAGCTGAAGTCTGAGCCTCACCTCAAACTTGAGAACCAATCGGAGTGCTCGACGAAGCGGCTGGCAGAGTCATACCCTCAAGAAACCCCAACAACCGGACCAAGGTGTCCTGCAATACTGGAGTAGCTACAAAACCTGCCGGATGCTGGGCTGGCCCCACATGCTTTGCCTCATACTGAACCTCATCCACTCTAACCTTAGGCTCTGGTGACGGTGATCTATCCCAGGCCTGAGCCGGTGCCATAGCCCGTGGCCTGCCTCGACCTCTAGGTCAACCTATATCCCGTCCACTGGCTGGGGCTCTAATTGCAAGGGTAGGGGCCTTATTCTCACCCGCTAAAGATCTCATCTGAACTATCTGAGAAGGAGTGAAACAAATATATTTAGGAGTTGATCAATTCAAGTAAGCACAATAAAGAATCAAACAAAATGAAGCCTTTCCTAAGGAATGCCCTATAGGCCCTCGCAGATAGGATACGGACGTCATCGTACCTTATCCACGAGGCTCTACTAGACACTTGCTCTTGTACCGGTGAGACCGGTGAACCTAAAGCTCTGATACCACTTTGTCACGACCCAAAATTAGGCCATAATGGCGTCTACATAACCCCCCCAGTAGACAAGCCTAACCCAAACATGCGGAAAGCAGTAAATAATAATTTAACTAAAGAGAAGTGGAAGATATAAACAAGGGATAGGGCCAAAAACATATATACATACCAGCGTACAAAATATACAAAAGATGGCCTTAAAGTGACCAAAAGACAAAATGACCCGAACACCAACCCGGACCTGGTGTCACTAGTACAAGAGCGGCTAAGCAAGGAGTAGCTATACAACAACCTCTGTCTATCCAAAATACAAAATATAGACAGGTATACAAGATGGAAAGCAAGTAAAGTCTCCAAAAGCGCCAGGAGCTCACCGCGATCCAAACAGCAATGGGCCTCGAACAACAGGAGATCAACAAGGGTGGCTCGTACTAGGTGTTGCATCAGAAAAAGAGATGTAGAGTGTAGTATGAGTAACAAAACAATGGGTACTCAGTAGGCATCATAGGCCGACCGAGTGCAGAAAGATAATATATAAATATAGATTATAGGAAAGAAGCTAACTATACAAGGATCCACCTAAATCTAGTTATAAAACTGAAGACAAGCTGATAAATCAAAAGATAAAGGAAGACAACAACAAGCCACACCAGAATCAATCCACATGCCAAGGCAAATGCAATGCAATGCACGATGATGCATATATGTATGCAATATAATATAAACCCGGAATACCGCATCGGGCGCCCAGAATACCTCATCGTACTATGCATATATATGAAATAATAAAATATCTGGAATAATGCATCGGGGGTCCGGAATACTGCATCAGACTAATATGTATATAAATAAGAGAGTAAGATACCCGGAATAACGCATCGGGGGTCCAGAATACCGCATCGGACTATAAATCTATGTACAGAAAATAGTGGTTCCTCTTTTCCTCTCAAAAACCAAGGTAATACTCAAAATAGCTCGATTTAGTCCAAAATTCATCACAAAAGTAGAAAAACCTCTTTTCAAACCCAAAAAGCCTTTGAAAAACCATTTCCATACTGTACCAATGATATGCCATGTGATATGAGTATGAATGCTAACAAGCAGAGGAATAATCACACCATCAGATCAAACAGGTCAAAGTACCCTTCAAACCAAGAGAAACTGACCTGGAATCCGTCTAAATCCTAGCCATGGCCTCGGGCCCACAGTTATACACAATTATAAAATAAAGTTGTAAAGCGGGAAAATAAAAGCGAAAAACGACGGGCAAGCTCTATTCTACCTCTAAAGCCTCCTAAAAGCGTGCTAAGGATCTTAGACTAGTCACACAGAAGAACAAGCTCCTAGGCTAAGGATAACATGCAATCCTAGACTAAAAACTCAAAATGTCCAATTAATCATGATAAACAGGATTAAAGCCTAAAGTCTATCTAAAATCCAACCTAGCATTCCAGTAACGTATAAACATATATAACCTAACTAACTCAGTCTAGAAATTAAACCGTAACCTACCTCAGGGCCGAACTACAAGCACGAACCGTCACTCATGTGCCTTCCCCTTCCAAATGGCCTCAGAAAGCTGCCACGCTATCAAGAACATAACCTAGGTGTTATAATGAGAAAAATGACACCCATATTGATATACGGAAAATTAGGCTGAAAATCAGGTCAGAAAAATGACCCTCGGGGCCTGCGCAATGAAACAGAAAAAAAAATTCATAATTATGCTCGCAGTGGGTTAAAGAACCCATGCCCAAAGCTTGGGCATGAACGGAGCTCGATTCGGGGCCCAAAACAGCCCCAAAGTGCTACTAATTCATGGGATTTATGGCGGAAAAGTCCAAAATCTAAAAATGGAAACCAACCTCTACAAGGAGAACACGTCACGGAGATGAGTTGCACAAATTTACGAGTATGCAGTCCTCAATATCAGCTTTCAACAAAAATCATCCCAACTCTAAGATTATAGCACAAGGGGGATTTAGCGGAAGAATCACGACAAAATAAGCGAAAGGAGGAGAGGGGTGATGAAGGAACTTACCATACGAAGCTACTAAAGCAAGGGAGCTGGGAAAATGAGCTTGGGAGCCCAACAAAGGAGATTGTCGTACTTTTGAAGGAGAAAATGAAATTGGGACTTAATTTAACTGTTAGGGGTCCTTCATCGTGATCACGACACGACCCTCGCATTCGCGGAGAAGAGCCGGCCCAATCATCGCATTGGCCCAGGCCGCGTTCACGAAGAAGGAGCCAAGCCGGGTCCCAGCCGGCTACATCACAAACGCGATGGACCCATCACAAATGTGATAGTCAGGAAACCAGACCATCACGAACGCGAGGAGATCTTCGGAATCGCGAAGAGCAACAGAGGTCTGCAACTTGGTGCAACAACCAGCAAATTCCAAGTCCAAAAAATCTTCTGACGGACCCTCGGGATTCATTCGGAACCCCGTGAACACAAACCAACTATGCTACCCTACCATAAATGGCATTCCAGACTCAATGGAAATGACGAAACTCCCAACGGAGATTGTTTTAATGAAAAATGGGCCTCACACCCAAAATCAACTCGAAACTCAAAACCCAAAATTAAGCCCAGAAGCCTTGGGACCCGAACCACAGGTCCTCCTAGCTCAAAGTCGACATTCCAGAGCTAACGGCGCTGACGGAATTTCCATATGAGGCCGTCCTCCCCGAATGTTGACCAAAGTCAACCCTACCAACCAAACTACCTTCAAAACACACAAAGCCACACAAAATCAAACCGAAAGCACCCAGACCCAAACCAATGGTCACACTAGACCAAAATCCCCATTCGGAGCTAACAGAACTGTCAGAATTTGATTCTGAGTGTGTTAACCAAGAAAGTTGACTGAAGTCAAAGATTTTCTAACTTTAAGTTCTAAAATAGAGAAATGGTCATAACGACCTAACGAACGACCCAGGCACCAAACCGTCAGTCCCGACAAGTCATAAATAACTTGTAGCCACTGAGGGAAAGTTCGAAATGCAGAAAAAGCACGAAAAATAGAAAATGACCCAAAGGGTCATTACAACAAATAGGCAGATCAATCAACATATCTCAATCAATGTTCAACAAAATAGGCAAGTATTAAGATTATCCAAAACAAGTTAAAGGAAGATTAATCAGATTGTCACACGAAATCAATCAAACGGCTATTTCCCAAAGCAGGAACAAATTGATTAGGCGCAGATAAATTCAACTTGAGCAAGAAAGGAGGCAAATCAAGCAAAGTACCATACCAACATATGAATCAAGTCTATTTTATAGCTCTAAGATGATCCTAGAGATCAACATCAACCATGTAAGGACAAGTTTTGGAACAAAGCATCACAACATTATTTTAATTTTCAATAGTCAATCGACATCTTCGAAGGGAATGCAATCATCTTCTAAACAGGAAAATCATTCATTGTTAAAATCAAATAGCTATCATAGAAAAACATTAATCACAAAAAGAACTGATCGTAATCATGCCAAAAACCGTGACATTTATTGTGCACAACATAGTCACAGAAAACTGAGAAGGAAAAATAATAATTCGTAAGTACATTGTGAATCTAAAAGAGACAAGTATTGAGCATGAACTGAAATTTTAACCACACACACATCATCACAAAGCAATAGAAGAAGAATAGAATAATAGGAAAGGGGTCACCAATTTGTGAGGGTAACAACAACCATGTCTGGAGCTTCGCCCTTCGAATCTCCATTGAAATTGCGAGTGTTCATGCTTGAAACTTTGGATTTCACTTTGTCTGTGCGTAGATTATACTCGTTTTGAATCAGATTCAAAGAAAAACACGTTGTGTACCCTGAATGACTTTCTACGAAGCAAAAAGGGGACTGACTTTGGGGTTTGAGTAAAGAAGATGAGAAAGGAGGGTGTATGTGGGTCTGTTTTATGGTTTCTGGTGGGTGGTTCCACCGGATGGGAGCTGCTGGGGTGGTCTTGGGGTTTGTTCATCGGCCAAAGATGGCTGGCGGTGGTGAGGCGGTGGGGTTTCAGTGGTGGTTGAGGGTTTTGGGGGAGGCAGAGAAAAAGGAAAGAATGGGGAGGAGTGTGGCGGTGATAGAGGAGAAGGGGGAAAGGGTGGCGCTGGACTGCCACGGCTGGCAGGTTGCCTATGGTGATGGTGGTGGCGGTGAAGAGAGAATAAGAGAGAGAAGAGAGAGGGGAGACGGCGCCTGGTTTAGTGAAAAATGGGACTTAGGGTTGGGGTGTTGGATGATTTAGAAAGGAAAGAAGTGGGGGATTGCATCCTGGCCGTTGATCACACTAGATCAATGACTGAGATTTGATCTTGGCATGGAGCAGGTCGGGTCAAATGGGTATTTAGACGGGTCAAATAGATTTTGACAATTGGAATTGGGATTTAAATTTAAGCCCAAATTGACTCAATTTAGGCTAGAATTGAAAGAAATTAGATAGAATGAAGCTAGAATTTAAATAAATTGGGAAGACAAATGTAATTGGACTGTTATTTAATTAATAACATAATATATATACATATAATTTAAGTAGTAGATAAAACCATAATTAATGATAATTAATAAATAAAATACTACATATATATAATTTAGTAGATAATAACAATTAACATATATTATTTAAAATTATAAATAAATCACGTATATATATATAGTGTACGTAAAATCAATGACATGTAATATTATACGAAATTTATGATGAAATAGTAATAATGAGAAATAAATTATATATTCATAAATTGTATACGAATTTAAAAAGTGTCAAGACGACGATAAAACACAGGATTTATTTAGTAAATAAAAGCAATACGCGAGAAAAAAATTATCTTTAAAAAAAAAATAACTAGTAAAATAACAGCCCGAGAGAGGTATAGGGAGGTCAAAATTGGGTGTCAACAATGGGGAAGAAATTTATTTGAGAATATTTAATGTAATTAGTATTACATTGTCACTTGGCAAAATTTTGAATGGAAAGTCAAAGCAGCCCACATATTCAGAGAAGCTTATACAACACTAATGCATCAAGTGGGACCCAAACTAATGTCACATACGATTGAGACTGCCCAAAGCATGCCACATATAATTGAGACTACCCCACAAAACATTAGTAAATTATGAAAACACCCTTGGCTGACCCCAAGCTCATCTATTCACTCTTCTAATATAGAGTCATATTGAGAAGGGAATAAAGCAGCTTAGGGTCAGACGCGAAATTGATCACTTTGCCCTTTTCCTCTTGTAGAATTACAATAATTAAAAAAGTTTTTTAATAATTTATATATTTGAAAATTACGTAATAAATACCATAAATTAAATTAATTAATTAAAATATATAAAAAAATTAGTTAACTCTCAAAATTTATCAGCGCCACATAAATTAGGATAGAGGAAGTAATATGAAAATGATGTAGAAGTTACAATAAATCACGATAATTAAAAACTTAAGATATTTAAATGAGATAATTTTTTTTAGTTAATTCTCAAAATTCTATCAACACCACATAAATTGGAACAAAGGGAGTAACATATATTTTTTAAAATTATGTAGAAAGTACTATAAATCATAATAATTAATAACTTAAAATATCTAAAAATTATATAAAACATTTGGTTCATGACTCTCCAAATTATATCAACTCCACATAAATTGGGACAAAGCATAGGCTGAGGAGGAAAATTGACCACTTTGCCCTTCTTCTTTTATAGAATTACATTAATTTAAAAAGTTTTTTTTAATAATTTGTATATTTGAAAATTATGTAATAAATACTATAAATTACAATAATTAATAACTTAAAATATTTAAAAATATATAAAAAAATAAGTGGGCTCTCAAAATTTATCAATGACATATAAATTGAGATAGAGGAAGTAATATAAAAATATGTAAAAAGTACTTTAAATCATGATAATTAACAACTTAAGATGTATAAAATGGATAAAAAAATTGGTTGATCCTCAAAATTCTATCAACGCCACATAAATTGGAGCGGATGAAGTAATATATATTATTTAAAATTATATAGAAAGTACTATACATTATAAGTAATAATTAACAACTTAAAATATCTAAAAACTATATAAAAAATTTGGTTGACTTTCCAAAGTACATCAGCACCACATAAATTGGGACACAACTTAGGGTCAGAAGGAAAATTGATAACTTTGCCCTTCTTCTTTTGTAGAATTACATTAATTTAAAAAGTTTTTCTAATAATTAATATATTTAAAAATTACGTAATAAGTACTATAAATCACAATAATTACCAACTTAAAATATTTAAAAATATATAAAAAATTAGTTGGCTCTCTAAATTTATCAATGCCATATAAATTGGGATAGATGAAGTAATATGAAAATGATGTAAAAAATACTTTAAATCATGATAATTAACAACTTCTGATATTTAAAACAGATAAAAAAATTGATTGATTCTCAAAATTCTATCAACACCACATAAATTGGAGCAGATTGAGTAATATATATTATTTAAAATTATGTAGAAAGTACTATAAATAATAATAATTAATAATTTAAAATATCTAAACACTATATAAAAATTTGGTTGACTCTCCTAATTACGTCAATGACATATAAATTAGGACAAATAAAATAAAATATATTATCAGAAAATTACGTAAAAACTACTATAAATCACAACAATTGACAACTTAAAATATTTAAAAATCATGCAAAATTTTGATTGACTCTCCAAATTTACCTATGACATAAATTGAGACAGAAAAAATAACATATCTCATATCTAGTATTATATATGAGAAAATTATTCACTTGTATTTCAACTTTAGTTTTCTTTGCAGGGAAATTCTAAAACAGTGTCCATCTTTCTTGTCTACTATGGGGTTTTCTATATCTTAGAAATTTGTGACCAATTATTGTAAACCTGACTATGTCTTATACCCAACTTCTGTTATTCTTATGTTTCATTGTCAGTTGTAAATGAATTACTTTAATTGTACATTAAGTTGATTATATTAGCTGGTTTATATGTCATAGTTTCTTTTATTGTGATTTCTTTCATTTCTACAATTAGAAGATACTTTATTTTTGCAGCAAAATTACTTTGTGTACTCATACTTCTGGAATTTTATTTTTACCTAACTTACTGATTCTCTTCTTTGGAGACATATTTGTGTTCTTTTGGGAGTATAAAAGGCGCAGCTTTTCACTTCAATAATAATGGGAAGGATCTTAGTGATACCAATTTTATCCGATCCATATTTTATCCAATATATTTTTTAGTCGTATTAATATGAATGAGTTGAAATTGAACCAGTTTTTGTTTAATTAATCCATTTTAATCTTTCAAAACCCGACTTAACCCACACATTTGCCATCATTAGATATATATGATGTATATGAATTAAATAAGTTTATTATTTAAAAATTGGAAAAGGGCGAAACCATGGATTTAAATGATTTTTACAAACTAGGATCCATCCTCTTTAAATGTTTATTATTAAAAAAAACGGAAAAGGGTCAAACTAGTATCCATTCTCTTTAAATATTTTTTACAAATCATGGATTTTCACCATCTCCAAACTATTCTTTCTTGTAATATCACTCATCTTTTAATTAAAATTATCCACTCATTAAACACCCAACACCAAAAATGATTAAACAGGAGAAGAAGAATAATTCTCGCTCCTAAATTAATAACTCAAATTAGAAATGGGTTATATGAAATACAAAAAAAACCATCTTCAAATCCAAATTTCATATTACCCATTAAAGATTTCTCTGATACCTGGACTAGTTGCCAATTTTCACATAATATTGAGGAATTTAGGGACATGCTATAGTGCAACATGAAGAAGTCATCAAGATCATCATAAGGTAAAGGCTCTTTAAGCTCACACATATACAAGCTATCACTTACACTCAATTGTCCACTAACCACACAATGATCTTCCAAGTTCAATAAAGTGCAAGAGTTAGCTTTGTTACCTTGTAGCTCATAGGAAGAATTGCTTTCACCTTGGTTACAAACACTTGAGCACAATTGCTTCCTTTGAAATCTTTCAACCATCTCATGATGTTCCACATTTTGAGGTTCCACAATAGGTTTGCTTCTAAGAATGCCTGCACAAGAATTAAGACAACTAGAAAAAGAAGAGAGGGTACAAAAGTTAGTATAAGGTTGTGACAACCCTCTCACATCACTCCACACAACCTCTCTTTTTTCCACTCTAGAGTTGTCACTTATCACACCATTACTCCTCTCAATCTTTGTCTCTCAATTTCATTGGAGTTCGGACAAGCGCCAAGTATCCCTTGTGAAGGGTTAGATGATCCCTTCACTTCAAGCTGAAACTTTGGTGCACAAGGTGTGGATGTTTTGACTTCCATGTTCAACTCCTTAGTGGGTTCATCTTCATGAGGAGTAGTTTTCTTCAACATCTTTTGTAACTCCTCGGGATTAAGATTGGCAACCCATCGAATGACCTTGTCAACTCCCCTTTGTATGGCATCCCCTAATTCTTTAATTCTTAAAGATTCAAGATCCCTCACCGGAAGGGGCTCATTTGATTTCACTCTACTTTCATGGCTTATTGATCCTTCAATTCTACCTCCAACATCATTACCATAAGGAGAACAAGTCACATTATAAGGAGAATAAGAAGTATAGGTTCTTGCATTCCAAGAAGTAGAGGATGTTCTTCTCCTATGGTTCACACAACGTCTTCGAATTGGTTGCACCCACACATCTATACCCCCTTGACTAGGATAGGAAATAGCACAAGACAAGGATGGTAATTCATCTTTACAATATCCCCTTCTATCACAATCTTCCTCAAATGATTCATAAGAAATATGGGAGAAAGCATCGTACCTCACGTCATCTTCATCACCATGGTGTGTAATATGAGAATCCCCATACTCTTCATCTTCACTATTGGATTTACAATAAGATACTTCTACTCCTTCATGTTCATCATAAGAGCCATAAGCCCCATTCATTTCACATTCATTTTCGAAGTAGAAGTTCTCACAATCATATAACTCATGATCACAATCATAGCCTTCATAAGATTCCCCTTCAAAAGATTCTGAGGCTATGGATGACATCCTTCCTTATACCTCCTTTTGTACCTACAAAACTAGCAAACAAGTTAGTAATAAAATCTTCACGCCACTCATTATGTAAGCTCTCAACTCACCTACTATGGCTTCTTTCCCAAATTGATAGTGTTACTAGTTTTGCTCAATCAATTCAAGGTTATCTAACCTTGTGGAGGAATGGATCCTTGTGACTCTTGAAAGAAGGACGACTTGAAAGACTCTAAACGGACTTGAATCAAGAAATTAATCAACGAAACAAGACAAGAAAAGAAGGAAGAAGAAGCACGAAAGAATTTGGACTCAAGAATTAAGTAACAAAAGTAGGAGAAACTACTTGTTGTTGCTTAATTTTGAGAATCAAAGAGATGATTTGATGTTTTAAAACTAGTTAACAAGTAATTAAAGATGTTAATTAGGTGTTAAATAATTGAGAAATCGAAGAGAAATGAGTGTAGAAGAAGGAGTTTGAAGTTTGGACACTTGGAAAATTTTTGGGGTCTTAAAAGTTCCAAAACATAGAAAAATTTTGGAGTTCCAAAATTTGAAGCATTTTGTCCAAGTTTGCAAGTGTGCATTTCAGCCCCCAAAACATTTTCTAAGGGGCAAATTTGGTCCTTCGGTTTTTTTTTTAAAATTCCACTTGTGGACCCAACAAACATCTTTGACCACTTTAACTTGGAAAAGTTGGATCAAATGTACCTTTTGACTTCTTCTTTTTCAAGATGTTCTTGATGAATATCAAAAATACCTAGAACACCAAGAACACACACTAAACACTAACACCTTCAAATCAACTCGGAATTGGCTCAAACTTTAGGATTAGCTTCCCCTCGACTTAGGGAACAAACCCCAATAGTTTTTAAGCTCCAATTTCTCCCCAATCCAAAGACCCACTTTTCAAGTTTGCAAGTTTTCAAAGCTTCAAAGTCCTTCAATGGCAACTTCACTTCTACAACTCCAAATTGAATATAATTTGAAATCTAGACTCAAAAAACACTAGGGAACAAGAATCTAGTGTCAAAAACAAGAAATCAAACAAGAAAAATTTTTGGTTTTTTTTTTTTGGACGATTTTTTTTTTGTGAACCTAAGACCTAAGAATTGATGGGAACAACTCTTAAGACTAAGCTCTGATACCAAGGTGATAACGATCTCAATCGAGTGACTAAAATCATACCGAAAATACGGAATTCAACAACACAAAATAAAGATAGTGGAGAAATTAAGATGAGAATTAGAAGAAATTGAGATGAGAATATAAGAAAGAAAGGCTAATTGAATCAACAATCAACCAAGGGAGAAGAGAACTCAATCAAATGCATGAGAAACCAAATTGAATCCACAAGATGATAACTCGATGATCAATTAAGCAAAGAAGATAACACAAGCAATTCGGGAATCCACCCTAATCACTCATTCTAAACTAATAATTGGAATTGAACCCAATCAATATCCTAACCTAAAATATCAAGTCTATTCAAGACAATTCAATCATCAAAAATCTCCGTATGAAAATGGCTAAGGCAACTATTTATAGTTATTGCCTTTACACAAATAGCCTATTACAAAAATAGCCCAAAAGTGACTATTTTAGAAATAACCCATAAGGGCCCTTCTTGATTGCCCAAATGACATCTTGATCGCCCATGGCCTTGTACATTTGTTGCTCCATGGCTTTCTCCGGTCTCCAAGCTATCATCCATATATAAAAGACCCTCCTAATAGGCTCCAAGCTAACCATGATTGTATCAGCTTTACCAAAATAGTGACAAGGAGCATTCAAGACTGATTTATATGATCAAACATGGTTCAAAAGGTAGCAATACAGATCTTTTTTGACAAGTTCATGCCATTGTAATATGAACTCTAAGATAACACCTAGTAACACATTTTAAAGAGCAGTTTTGACACAACTAAGTCCAAACATGACATATAGAGTGAAGGGAAGGGAAGAAGTAAACTTCAAAACTAAATCATATGATCAAAGAAAACATTGAAACAAAGTTGATTCGTGATCCTCAAACAGCAAGTCCATCAGGTTACATAGTGATTCATTCAACATAAAGAGACTAAGATATAATAGAATACGTTTAAGCTCACATATCTGATATAGTCATGATGAAATCAAGCAGTCCACACAAGCAGATCTAAGAGATTCCAATACACTTAGGTACCGGAGAATGCTTTCTAACAACAAATCTTATGACAGATTTTCAAATTGTTTTTAACAACAAAATAGGTGAGGGGTTTGAGGATTCTGGGATCTTTGGTTTATAAGAGTGAGGGAAAATATCAACTTAACCACTTTTAAATTAACAATGTAAATTTTAAAGCTATAGACTTAGCTGTGAAGAGAATGGTAGCTACAAAGTTAGAAGAGTAGGAATAAAATTGAAGGAACTTAACAGATTACTTCACGAATTACATTTGGGAAAAATATGCTAACATGTAAACCTACAAATTTCTCAATTTCCTAGACCCAACACAACATTCAAAACAGCAAACCAACATGAAAACCCAAACCATGACTAATCATTTCACATAAATGGATGTTATTCATGAACACACACAGCCATTTTAACATGGGAAGAACAGAGAATAATGAAAAAACAAATGAAAATTCTCAGAACTTCAATACTTGACAACAACTTTAATAAACAGATTTCAAAACCTTCATCCATGGTTTCCTAACATTTCATTACATAAATCAAACAAGACCAGTGGGGAAACCAAACACGAAAACTCTAAGAACACAACTCTACATTACATAAGAGAAGAAAAAGAGAAAAAAAAAATGAGATGTTTACCTTTCTTGGAGATGCGAATGGGACAGCGAGCCTCATTGGAAACCTCACCACCACCGGAATTAGCAACAACTTCGTCGGAGTTCGATTTTTAGTATGTATATATCTGAAAAAATCGACTTGGTTACGTAGGATTAGGGAAGTGCTTCCCCAAAATCCTTAAATTTTCCCCAAGCCAGCTACCCAACTCAATGAAAGAGGGGGGGTTTATATAGTGGATTTTCTGATGAAAATGGGGGGAAAACAAGAGGGCAATTCTGGGAATTACTAAGCGGAAATTTGAAATTTGAAACCGATTCTTGGCCTGCACGAAAATCTTGTACCAATTTGTACAATTTGCTGATTTTTTGGAGGATTTGAGAGGGGAAATTCCATTGATTCACCACCTGGAGGGTTCAAGAATGTTCTAGAACTTAACAACGCAGCATCCCGTACAAATCGACAACGGGGTGAGATTTTGGATGGAATTTGATGGATTTTTGGTGTCATTTGGCAGCTAACGTTGCTATGTTTTGAGGAGTTGTTGTTGTTCGTTATTTGTCTTCTATCAAACGAAGAAGATGAAGGAGTATAGGAGTGGTGGGGCGCGTTAGACAAGTACCGTGCGGTCTTTTCTTGGAAATTGAAGTCACGTGGGAGTGTGAGTGAATTTAGGAGAATATAATTATGAGAGAGTGTAATATATTTGTGGTGTGTGGAAGGAATATATAGGACAATATATGTAGTGAGTGTATGTATATATATGTTGCTGATAGTGGGAATATAGGAGAGTGGGATCGGGTAACAAGGGGATTTGGGCTGAGGGAATAATTGAATTGGGTGTTGGGCCAGGCGGGTAGATTGGTATGCTGGCCCAATTTGTCAGCTGTATCAAAGGGGTTATAAGGTGGATTGAGGATTTGGCCATATTTTGCAAAATGTGGTTGAGTTAAAGATGTAGCCAAATTGAATAGGATTTAGGAAAATTCGGCTAGAATTTAAATAGCTTTAGGGATTTAGGCTAGAATAGAATAAAGACAAATTAATTAAATTAATCACCCGAGCCTCTTTAAACTCAAACGAATTGAAATAATCATCATGTTTAACATATAATTACCTCATTTAACAATTATGAAATTAATTTATTCAATTAATCTCATTTTGAATTAATTTGGAGGAAAATCAAGCGTTTAATCTTTTAAAAGGATTTTCTTATGAAATTAAACTTTAAAATAAGTCTTTAAGTAAATTTATATAAATTTCACATAATTAAATATGAAAAATATAAATTGTTACTCAGAACTATTATAAAGTTGATTTGAAAATATTTTATCCCATTTTACAAAAATAATTATTTCAAAAATTGTTTAAAATTTAAAAGGCTCAAGATTAATTCGTAATGTTGAGGGTAAAAATTGTGTGTCAACACCCAGTATCACATCAAAGTCCAACATATCAAGTATCATCAAGCCAGCCCAAGTATCCAAATCACCAACAGATATCACACAGGATCTCACAATTCGATCCACTACTAAAGAATCTCCTACTGGGGTCGAAACAGAAACAGGCACAAATAATGGCTCACTAGACAACCCCAAACAAGGCAGAAAGTAGGCAGATATATATATGAACAAGTGGATCCGGGATCAAACAAAGCATAAGTTGGTTGACGACATACAAAAATTGTACCAGTGATCACAACATCCGAGGCCTCTACCTCTGGTCTCCCCGAGACCGCATAGAACTGACAACGACCTCCACCTGCCCAACCACCATCCCTACCACCTGCTCTACCATGTAGAGCACCACCTCTACCCTGACCACCGCCTCCCCGAGCCGATGGCTGAATAGAGCAAAAAGGTTGAACTGTACCCCACTGGGGGCAATCTCTAGCATAATGGCCACCAACTCCGCACTCATAATAGGTTGTACCCCGCTGGGGGAAATCTCTAGAAAAATGACCACTAACACCATACTCATAGCACGACCCTGATGGCCCACCCTATCGAGACGGACCTGTTGAACCTGTGTGGCAACCTCGGCCTGATGCCCCTGAAGTAGTACCCCTCACAGACTGACTGCTGTGACCATGCTGACTGCTCTGACCCTGCTCAAACTGAGGACCCAAAGCCTGAAGTGAAGCCTGAAGTGAAGCCTGAACTGGTCGACTAGACTGACCCTGATGCTGTCGTGGCTGATAACCTCGGCCCTACTGGCCGGAACCTCTACCACCATGCCTAGGACCACTGTAACCACCCTGATGTCGAGGCATCTTATCTTTGGCCCCTGTATCATGATGACGCAAATCCTCAACTGTACGTGCATAGTCCGCAATGGCCTGAAATGACCGACCGCTAGCAACTATTATCTCTGCAGGCTCTCTGAACTCTCTAAGTAGCCCCCAAATAAATCTACGAACCCTGTCAGCCTCATTAGGCATAATCATGGCCCCAAATGAAGCAAGCTGATGGAAATGGGTCTCGTACTCTGAGACAGTCATAGAATCCTAGAAAAGTCTAGTGAACTCCTCCCTCCGATGCTCCCTGTCGCTTTGTGGCAAGAACTTGGCCATAAAGGCCTCATAAAACTCGGACCAGGTTAAGGGAGGTGACATAGAAGGCCTGCAAGCAACCTGTGCTCTCCACCATAGCTTCGCTGGACCCTTCAGCTGATATGAAGTATATCCTGCCCCGTGGGTCTCCAATAAGCCCGAATGATACAACATCTCCTCACAGGTGGTGATAAAATAATGGGGGTCCTGACCCTGTGTACCATTAAATCTCGGTGGTGCCAATATCAGGATTCTACCCAAGGCCTTCTGCTCCCCATCTGTCATGGCGGGGTGAGGAGCAAGAGGCTGGGAAAATAATAAAACTGGAACAACCTCAGTACGGGGAGCAGCAGTAATAGGCTGCGCTCCTGAACTCTGAACACCCAGGGCTTCCCCCTGAGCGGATGTCTGTGCTACCTCAGAAGGACGCCCCCCAATCATACCCAAGAGCTGAACAAGTAAACCTCAAATATCTGAAGACTAAGCTGTGGCTGAAGTTGTCATAGAAATTAATGCTGGAACTGTCACTGGAGCTGGTGTATCTGGGCCATCCCCGGGTCCACATGCTGATGCTCTGGAGCTAAGCTCTATATCAACTCCAGCGGCCCTAGTAGGCGCTGTTGCTCTAGGAAGAACTCTATCCTTGCCCTTGCGACTACCTCGACCCCTCGATAGGGTCGGAGGTGCAGGGGCAGGAGGCTCTCCTCCTGATAACGAAAAAACAACAAACAAGAAACAAAAGAAGGAAAAGATATGTGGATTAACAACTAGAAATTGAAATTATGGGCAACAAGGAACTTGATACCCTCACCTCCTAATTGATTTCAATAACTAAGAAATTAACCCTACTCAATCAATCAAGGAAATCAAATGAATTCCACAAATGGGTGACACTTTGATTAATTAAGTCAAAGAAGTTAACTAATAATTAGGAGAGTTCACCCTAATCACTCACTAATTCCTTAAGGGAATTAAACTAATCACTAAGATATCAACTACAAATTTAGAGTATCAATATTCAACATCCAAAACTAGTCTTCAAAATGAAGAAAAGCTACTACTTATACTAAGAAAATAAGAAGACATTGACTTTTTACAATATTGCCCTTAATGAGGCAAGGGCCTTGTTTGATTGTCTTCTTTATGGATTATTGAATTTAAAGCCTAGCCACTTGCACAAATGGCCTCTTTTCTTCATCCACATCACTCCCACAAATTCATAATCTTCCCTTTGCATGAACATCGTATGTGTTATCTATGCCATCCATGCTCGTGTCAACCATGCTATCCATGCTAGTATCATCCTCTCCTTCTTGAAAATGATTTATCCTTGAATCCAAACCTTAAAACACATGAGAAGGACAACAACCAAAACATCCTCAAAGCATGAGGGTTAGTACAAAGGTTAGCAATAATATCATCATGCCAAGGAGGCACAAATTTGAGGTACAACCAAATATCTTTTGCTTCCAATAAAAGCAACTCATCATACAAGGTGCAAAGGTTTTGCTTATGATAAACATCAAGAGATAAGGAAAATACAAAGGTTTTTGTGCCATCATGAATTCCAAAAGATGGTATCATATTTAACATTGGAGCCATAAGACACAATTGTTTCATTCTCTCGCAAGAAGGCCACACCAAAAGTGGTGCAATCACCCATAAGGGTTAATTGGGGTGAAAGAAGTAAAAGACCCACATATCATGGTCACAAAGATAATTGGACAAATTAAAGGAACCCCTACCTCTATAGAAAACAAATTTAATAAAAACATAGACATCATCATATGCAAAGAGGTAGTAAAGAAAGGTGTCAAGATTGTCAATCCCCCTCAAGGTGCCCTCACATGCAAGATCACAATTTGGTTCATGAATCTTATCAAGCACATCAACACATGTTGGGACACATGAAGAAGACAAGATACTTTGTAGGAAAAAGTCACATTCCTTTCTCAAGTAGCAATCCCCAATTTGACCCACACCACCATTAAGACCAAAGAGATTAGAATTTGAGCCATCGCATGAATTAACTAACTCATCTTCATATTTAACAAACAAAGGTGGGGTGTCATACAAAGGATCACAATTATCATCAATTTCATAAGGATAATCACTAGTTGGATTTTTCAAACCATTAAACAAATCAATGTTAGCTTTATCCCAAGGATCATCCCTTTTGAAAAGTAATAGGCCGATGTCTTCAAGTGGGTAGTTAGTACAATCTTCACCCACATCTTGCTTGTCATCTTGACCAAGCTTCACCTCACAAGTAAGAGGTCCACAGTCCCTCAAGAAGGAAGTTCCTTCTTCAGGAAAGGTGTCATCATCCCATAGTGGATTACCAAATAACTTGTAGCCTCCAAGAGTAGCTACACTTTCAACATTATAAGAGCTACCACTATGCATACTTTTAATAGTCATGTCATCATCAAATAAGATATTATCCTTAACAACATATTCCATCACGTGAGTTCTTTGAGAGACACAAGTAATGGAATCACTACTCAAGGAACCATTATCTAGAAGCAAGGAACCTACATGACTATTCACATGATCAACTACATCAACATCATCACTAAATTGAGGTTCATTTAGCACATTACAAATTCCTCATTTAATGGACAAGTATCACAAGAAAGTTGATCACCACAATTTGCAGCACCAAGAAAGAGCTATTAAGCTCACCACATGGTAAAGGCTCATTAAGATCATACAAAGATAAACTATCACTCACACTCAATTGTCTATTAGCCACACAATGATCCATCAAGTTTAATAAAGTGCAAGAGTTAGCTTTGTTACCTTGTAGCTCATAGGAAGAATTGCCTTCACCTTGGTTATCAACATTTATGTACAATTGCTCTCTTTGGAAGCTTTTAACCACCTTATGATGCTCCACATTTTGAGGTTCCATAATAAGTTCGCTTTCAAGAATACCTGCACAAGTATCAAGACAACTAGAGAAACAAGAAATGTTACATGAGTTAAGATAAGGTTGTGACAATCCTCTCACATCACTCCACACAACCTCTCCTTTTTCACTCTAGAGTTGTCACTTATCATACCCTTACTCCTCTCAATCTTTTGTCTCTCAATTTCATTGGAGTTAGGACAAGTGCCAAGTATCCCTTGCGAAAGGTTAGATGATCCCTTCACTTCAAGCTTCCATTTTGGTGCATAAGGAGTGGATGTGTTTTCTTCTCTAGGAAATATTAGTGGAAAGAGAAGTTCCTCTTTGCGATCCATGATATACCTGTACCAATCTTGTGCATGTGGAATCCTATGACTTCGGAACCAAGGATTTCCCAAACATATGTGACAAGTATCCATGGGAGCTATATCACACCAAACCTCCTCTTGATATTTCCCAAGTGAAATAGGTACTTGCACCCTTTTATTAACATGATACCCTTTTTGAGTAACAAAGGAGTCTCGCTTCAGCCAAAAAGGTATCCCAAACAATTCAACCAATTGAGGGGTTATAAAGTTAGAAACACTATGATCATCAAGGACAAGATCAAACCCCGTAGTACGATAAACATTCACTTTTGTTTCAAGACTTTGCCTCTCTGCGTCTTGCCTATCTTGAAACATCAACTTGTCTCTACTTCCTCTAATACAATTTCTATATCGTGTACAAGACACATTGGTATTAGGATAAGAATCGCACATTATCATATTTCGAGAAGTAGGAAATGTACCTCTTCTATAGCCTATACGATATCTTCGAATTGGTACCAACCATACATCAATACCTTATCTTTTAGGATAGAAAGTCGCACAAGATGAGGAAGGACATTCAACCTCACAACTTCCATTTTCATCAAGATTTCTCTCAAAGGATTCACAAGACATACGGAAGGAAGCATTGTACCGCACATCGCCTTCATACTCATGGTGTGGAAAATGAGAACTTTCATAACCTTCTTCTCCACTATAATATTCTCCACAAGGTTCCTCTACCCCTTCAACATCATCACAAGAGCTATAAGCTCCATTCATCACGTATTCATCTCCGGAGTAGTATTTCTCTCCATCATAATGTTCATGAACACATGATCCTTCATATCCCTCATTGGCTCCATCATAGCCTTCATAGGCCTCAACATTAGAATCATAGCCTCCATCGCTACAAATAGAGCTTTCCATGTCATCATCACAAGTATCCAAAGCTATGAATGACATGCTACCTTATATCTCCTTTTGTACCTACAAAACTCAACAAACAATATTAGTAGAAAAAGCCTCACATCACTCGTATGCAAATTCTCAACTCACCTCCTAAAATGTCATCTCAAAATTGGTAGTGAATTAGCTTTGCTTGATCAATTCAAGATCACCTATCCTTTGTGGTGGAGTGGATTCTTGTGACTCTTGAAAGACGGACGACTCGATTGAAGGTAAAAGGACTTGAATCAAGAAATTTATCAACGAATTAAGATGAGAAAAGTTGAAGAAAAAAAGCACGAAAGAAAACGAACTCAAAAAAAAAAACTAAGTAACAAAAGTAGAAAAGTTACTTGTGTTGCTTAATTTGAAGAATCAAAGAGATGATTTGATAGTGAATTATTTTTATTTTTATTTTTATTTTTTTAAAATTCCACTTGTGGACCCAACAAACATCTTTGACCACTTTGACTTGGAAAAATTGGATCAAATATACCTTTTGGCTTCTTCTTCTTCAAGATGTTCTTGATGAATATCAAAAACACCTAGAACACCAAGAACACACACTAAATACCAACACCTTCAAATTAGTTCGGAATTGGCTCAAATTTTAGGATTAGCCTCCCCTTGACGTAGGGAACAAACCCCAATGGTTTTTAAGCTCCAATTTCTCCTCTATCAATAGACCCACTTTCCAAGTTTGTAAAGTTTCAAAAGCTCCAAACTCTTTAATGACAACTTCACTTCTACAACTCCAAATCGCACGAAATTTGAGATCTAGACTCACAAAACACTAGGGAATCAAGATCTAGTGTCAAAAACAACAAATCAAAACAAAAAAATAATCGTTTTTTTATTTTTGGGATTTTCATTTTTTTTGTTGAATTTTGAAGATATCAAATTCCCAAGACTTAGATTTGTGGAAACAAACCTAAACCGAGCTCTGATACCTAATGATAATGGAAAAACAACAAACAAGAAAGAAAGAAGGAAAAGATATGTGGATTAACAACTAGAAATTGAAATAGGAAAAGATATGTGGATTAACAACTAGAAATTGAAATTATGGGCAACAAGGAACTTGATACCCTCACCTCCCAATTGATTTCAATAACTAAGAAATTAACCCTACTCAATCAATCAAGGAAACCAAATGAATTCCACAAATGGGTGACACTTTGATTAATTAAGCAAAAGAAGTTAACTAACAATTAGGAGAGTTCACCCTAATCACTCACTAATTCCTTAAGGGAATTAAACTAATCACTAAGATATCAACTACAAATTTAGAGTATCAATATTCAACATCCAAAACTAGTCTTCAAAATGAAGAAAAGCTACTACTTATACTAAGAAAATAAGAAGACATTGACTTTTTACAATATTGCCCTTAATGAGGCAAGGGGCCTTGTTTGGTTGTCTTCTTTATGGATACTTGAATTTAAAGCCTAGCCACTTGCACAAATGGCCTCTTTTCTTCATCCACATCACTCCCACAGACTCATAAGCTTCCCTTTGCATGAACATCGTATGTGTTATCTATGCCATCCATGCTCATGTCAACCATGCTATCCATGCTAGTATCATCTCCGCCTGAAGCTGACGATCTCGTACAAACCATTGGCGGAAGAGTGAACCAGAACAAGTGAGATTTTCAAGAACTTTCATGGATACTACGCACGAAAGAGAAGCAAGAAAATTCCATTTCCCTAAGATGTCACTATAGCCTCCCGAAGATTGAGCACGAATGTCTCCGCCCCGATCTGCAGGACTCTACTAGACATTGGCTCCTATACAATTGACACCGGTGAATCTAGGGCTCTGATACCAAGCTATCACAACCCAATTTCTCGGCCATGATGGCACCTACAACCCCCAGTAGGCGAACCAATCCTCACAGCCCGAAACGGTTAGTAATGGGCTACCTTCTAACAGTTTAAGCGGAAGAACGGACAAATAAGAGGAAGCAAGGGAACAAGATTAATAAACAGGATAACTAGGGTAATATAAATGCAAAGCGGAAGCTAAACCATCCCAAAACCTGGTATCATAGTGTATAAGAGCCATACTACAATAGGAGTACAAAGGTACAAAAGTAATATATACATGATGCCTCCGAAACTACAAGAGTATAAAATACATCGAGGATAAACTAAAGTCAAGCTCTGAACGCCAAGAGCTCACCCTCAGCCTGGATGATCCAAAAACAGCTACCCGCATGAGTCTTCGGCACTCTAACGATGATGGCCCACACCAGGATCTGCACCAGAAGATCTAGGGGGGTAGGGTGAGCACCAATTATGAAGAATAAGGTACCCAGTAGGTATCATAGACCGACAGGGCACATATAAGGTAAAATAACAGTAGCAGCCAGAGTAAAAATAAACAGTCATAAAAATCAATGATAAAGTACACAGGAACTAGCCCAGAGGGAAGAAAACAGAAAGCAACAAGCAAGGCTAGAAAATAGAATATATACATGGCAAACACAGGTGAAAAGGAGAATGATGCACCTGGGATCCTCACAACAATAGTATATATGCATAAGTCTAGAAATGGATGGTATACCGGTAACCTCAAGTATAAGGAATGGGAGAGAAGTGTAAAGTAGACATGCTCAGAAATAGTAAAGAATAACCACACTAATCACCATAATCTTATTCCAGAAACCAACAACCCCACTGTAACCAAGCACTAACCATACTAATCGCGACCATCTCAATCCAGAAACCAACAGCCCCGCTGTAACCAACCTCACACTTAAGACAGAACTAATGATGATAATACCTACAGTCCCTTGGTTGCCCATACAACTGAGGAACGCAAATAAGTGAAAATAAACCCTCCGACATTCCATACTACCGGAGCGTATAATTAACAATCAACAGACAAGGGTTGTACCTCACGCAGATGAATGATATGATGCCATGCTAAGTAAGAGTGATCCAAGTACCGTATGTCACCCACTTTTGGTGACCTATAAGACCCAGAAGATGGGATCCATGAAAGGTCCCACCCGTGTACCACTACTACGCCGTATACCCTCCCTCTGGCACCCGCAGCTCGCAACTTCTGGTCTGAAATGACAAGGTCCATGGAGGCCCCCGACCAACATACTAGATGCCCCGCATCCTCAAAACAATCCCCAAGTAAAGCTGTCTAGAGGATATCCAGGTCTAAAATAGTAAGCCTAAGAGGATAAAAATGCCTTTTAAAACTGTAGAACTATAGATAAAAATGCCTTTTAAAACTTTCCTTACCCCAAGAGGATCTAGAAGACAAGTCAAACCATTTCCAATTCATTTCTGTTGAAAACAGACCCCCCAAGCCATGCAAAGTTTAGAAAATAGTTCCAGAAGGCCCAAAGCCAAACCGTAGTAAAACATGGGAAAACCTCTCTATATGCATGGAAATGGCATGATCAAACACACAATAGCCGCCCCGCAGCTCACAATCAACATATCGGCCCTGCACAGGCTCCAAAGCTACTCAACAAGCATAACCAGCCTAGCAGGATAATTCTATGTTTGGGACTCGTGGACATTCCCAATGATCCCACCGTCTATGTTCTAGAGTCAACAAGGCCTCTCAGGACCACAAGGGTAATAATATCAAATAACGAGAATACTACACGCAATGGAGGAAAGAACGGAACGAATCATGGAAAAGTCGTTAGGATCTATGGTACCAACCTAATAACCCAACCCAAGGGTGCCAACTAGTACAATTTTACCTGATATATGCAAAATCTAGGGAGTTAAGCCGTAACCTACTTGTCGTCCAATGACAAGCTACGGGAATGACGATATCCGTGGCCGAGATGCTCCAAGAATATCCGAACGAGAATCAAACTATAAAATTCACGGATAAGAAGTTAAGACGAGTCCAACGACACCTATTTTGCTAAAATTGTAGCCGGGTCAATATCCAGGTCAAAATGGGCCCGTCATAATATAAAATAAAAAATGAAAAGAACCACGATGACCCCAACGATGCCAAGAGGGCATGCTCCAAATTTGAGCATAAATGGCCAAGGAAAAGGGCATCAAAACAGCCCGCAAAGGTTGGGTTTAAAGAATGGAATTTCGGAAAATGAAATAGAAATTGGGCAAGAAATACTTACCACAATGTCGGAATTTCACCAACATGAAGAATTCACCACCCCAAGGAGCATGCACAAGCCGTAAGGCAGCCACTACAACAAAATCCCAAGCTTTGGATGAGAGCATCAATGGAGGATTTAAGAATTTCAAGAGAAGAAGAAGCTTACCAAGCAACGTAGAAGCACGGAAAATCCACAAACAATCGACTCCCCAAAGCTTAGGATTAATATGGAGCAATTTGGGAGAGAGGAAATTGAGTTTAGAGTGAGAAACAATGAGGTGCAATGGCTGGAAAAATGGACTTTCAGCTATTTATAGCTGCAGGAAAATGGCCAGCGCCAAGCGCGCTGAAGGGAGGCAGGCGTCTCAGCACTATCGTGCTGGAAGGGCGCGGTCGCACTTAAGGCTGGCAGGCGCTGAGGCACGATCGCGCTGGCCTTGGCGCGATTGCGCTGAAGATTGGCCGGCAACTATTTTTCTGTAATCTCACTAACACTCCACGGGGTGTTCCGGGCACAATCCAAAATCAATATTCAAAAACGAATAATGCTAATAGAGTGGAAACAACGTTCAGGACTCAATGGAATCGATGAAACTCCCAAACGAGGTCATTTTAGAGAAATGTTGACCCAAGTCAACACTAACGAAAGGAACTCAAAAGGCTCGAAATGAGTACGGCTCACCCGAAACTCAAACCAACCACCTTTCTAGACCAAACTCAACATTCCAAAGCTGATGGAAATGTCGGATTTCAAAACTGACACTTCGATCATCGAAAGTCACCCAAAGTTGCACTTTCCACTCCAAATGGCCTAGAAACTGAGAAAACCACACAAAACCCATACCGAAAGTTTTCAGGTCTCAACTAAAGGTCCAACTAGACCAAACTCATCGCTCCGAAGCTAACTGAACTGTCAGAATTCAATTTTGAGCATGTTAGCTAAGAATGTTGACCAAAGTCAACGATATTCTAAGTTTAAGCTCTAAAACAGGCAAACAATCAAAATGACCAAATGAATGAGCAGAGCACCAAACCACCGATCCCAGCAAGCTATAAATTACTTGGGGCCATTACAAAAAGGTTCTAGCAGTGCAATAAATACGAAAATGCGAAGATGACCAGAAGGATCATCACAGATTTAAGCTCAAAATCCAAAATAAAATAGTGGGAAAATATAAATTTATTGATTAGTAACTTATCCCTTATTAATAACGACAAAAACACATAAAAAATAATTTAAATTCGAGCTCTAGAAAATAAAAAATGGTGGAATAAAGTGAAAGATCGCTGAAAGAGATCTGATTTAGATGATATAAATTCTAGGTGCGATATTGTTCTACTAGAGAGATTGCACAAAGCAAAGAATTTTAGACTAGCATGATTGAACAGTGCCCGCGCGATTGCACTCACCAGTGTCATGCTCTCCTACTCGATTGTGCACACCCAGCCAGATTGTGCTTCCCTAATGGTCTCCCTCCTGTGCCATTACACACCCACCATGTCGATATAATTGACCACGAAATTTCCCTCTTGCGTGATTATGCTCTAATTGCGTGATTGCGCTCGCACCAATACTAGAAATTTTAGTTATACTCCAAACATTATTTAAGAACCCGAAACTCATTTGAGGCACCATACATAAACTAATAGCATAAATTGATCATAAGACACGCTTTGTACCTTTAGGAATTATCAAATCACCATTTCAAGGTCGTCTTGACTGAATGTTGACTGTAGTCAAATCCTAACTTAAGAAACTCTAGAATCTCATCCAAGGGTCCAAATCACTCTTGAGTACCTCAGAACACTTGCAAACCATCCCTCTAAGTCACAAATTACGCTTTTGACCTAGTGAAATTATCAAAACTAAAATATAACCTCATTAATATTAAATGTTGAATTTTGGTCAATTTTTCTAAAAAATAAACATTTAAAATTGAAAATCTTTTATGAAACTCATCCAATAACCTCGGGAACAATACCACCCATCCTTGAAAGTCACAAACAATAATCCAACACTATGGGGAAGGTCAAACAGGCAGAAAAGAGGGAAAATCACAAAATGACCATGAGGATTATTACATCATTCCCCACTAAAACACACATATTTTTAAATGAAAAGAGAAATAAAGTACGCTAAATATAAAAAAGTTGGGGATATTTGTTTAGCATGTCTAACTCAGTTTTCCAAGTGGCGTCCACTATCAGTTGATGCCTACACTACACCACCACAAGTGATATCTCCTTAGACTCTAGATTCCAAGTATGTGCATCTAAAATGGTTACGAGCTCCTTAAAAGCCAGACACAGATCTAATTATACCAAAAATGGTTACCAGCTCCTTAAAAGCCAGACACAGATCTAATTATACCAAAACTCTCAAAATCATAAGAAAACGATCTGAAAATTATTATTTTCGTATCGCAACCTAAAATCCCATATTAATACATGGTAGACCTAGAGGCAAAATCGATCATAGTTTACCTCAATAATGCATTAAAAGACCACAGATGGTTCAACATACCTAGGGTTGAACTTGTTCAGCCAGAAACCTCATAATACTATTTAGGAGTGATACCTTGAGTCAAAACTTTCTCTCCCACCATGAGCTCTAATTACCACCTCTTGTGTAGCATAACTCTTTTATCTATTTTGAACTGTGAGAAGCTTATCCTGAACCAACGTAACTTATTAAGAGGACTCTTCACTAATCTTCACCCAATGGCCAAAACTCACAAGAATCGAACTAAATCCACAAGAGAATAAAGTTTACAACCATATATAGCCTCAAATAGATCTCCTTGAATGTTTGAATGGTAACTATCTTTATAGGAAACTTTTCCCAGGACATGAACTAGTCTCAATGATCACCAAAAATTATCCACATAGGCTCATAACACATCCTCAAGGACGTGAGCAGTCTACTCTTACTGACCATCAGTCTATGGGTGAAATTCTAAGCTAAGCTCTACTTGGGTACCAAAATTCTTACACCCCGACTTTCAAAAATGAGATGTAAACTAAGTACCTCAATTTGAAATGATAAAAATATTCACCCCATGCAAAATGATCCACCTCTCTGTCGTAGACTCTAGCCAACCTCTCTGAAATACTTATGATTTGAGTCAAAACAAAAACAAGTCTATTTGGTCAATTCATCCATTATGACCCCAACACATTAGATATCCTCAACTCCATGGCATTTGTATCACGAGGTTCATAATGACTTATGCTCACTCTCATGCATCAATGAACACCCTAGGGTAATACCTCACCTATTAATAATGTAACACTCCGTGTAATTGAAATTATTTATTATCTTGTGCTGAAGGCTTATGATCCAAAATTTGAGAATTTTATTATAACACTCTGCATGTTCGGGATATTTAGTTGAATTAAAATTTTATAAAAATATATTTTTATTTCCTTTCTAAATGCCTTTATATTTATGAAATTTTTTATTTATGATATATTAGTATATATATATATATATATATATATATATATATATATATATATTAAATTTTGATAAGATTTTTAAATTTTATGAATAATGTAATATAAGTATTAAGTCTAGATATGTAAATATGAGATTAGTAGAAGAGTGCCATATGACATCCATATTTCCCCTTGAGTTAAATGCAAATAACACCTATGGGGTATATATATATACAACCCAATTTATTAAGGCAAGTGAAGTATGAACCCTATTGTCCATAAATAGGATAATCCTTAAGGATCCTCTTAATTAGATAAATGAGGCAAGATATGAGCAAGTTCTAATGTAAGAAAAGAATGTAAAGAATTTATTAAAGGTTGTTTAATTCTCGTACATCACTGGTCCATCTTTAGCGCAACAAAAAATAACGTCCAATCTTTCATTTGGGATTCACGTTTATGGATAGGACTCATGAGATGATGTTCATACACAGCGAGTTCAATTTTTTTTATCAAAATGAATATGTTATGAGCTGAGTTATTATGAGGTCAGAATTGTTAGCTTGAGATTCTTAGTCATTAGGTTCATAAAAAGGTAATCAATTGCCAATTAGTTGTAGTATTTTTCAAAAATAATGGTGAATTGTTGTTCATTGGTTGTAATTGAAGTGGATGCTTGAATGGAGCATCGTGCAGCTTAAAAAAGGTTGGAATAAGGTATGTGAAAACTATTCTTTCCTCTTTTGATATGATTCTTTGATTTATTGAAATTTCCAAGTGTAGCGTGATATCGAGAACTACTCACAAATATTTTCATTGGTGTTATTTCTTGTCGAGAAATAGTATTTGATGGTGTCAATTCAATATCAGATTGTGAATTAAAGGATGCATATCTACATACATGTTGCTATATTTTACTTTTTTATATACATACATACACATATTGCATATTTATTGTTTTTGCCTTTAGATCTATGGGAGATGCCTTTAGGACTACACGAGATGCCTTCAGACTATGAGGATTGTATATTTATTGTTGTGCCTTCAAGGCTATGTGATATTCCCTTCCATAAAAAAGATAATCCATAAGGATTCTCATAATCAGAATAAATGAGGAAAGATGCGGACAAGTTCTTATAAAAGCAAAGCATGTAAGGAATTCATTCAAGGTTGTTTGTTTTTTGTAGATCACTGGTCAATCTTCATTATAACAAAATTTAACCTCTAATACTTTGTTTGGGGTTCATGTTTAAGGGTAAGACTCATGAGATGATGTTCGGATACTACAAGTTTGAATTTTATGTATTAAAATGAATATGCTATGAGCTAAATTATTATGTAGTAAGGATCTTTTCACTGTCATTTCTTTGTTAGCTTCAGATTCCGAGTCACTAGTTTCTTAGAAAGTTAATCAATTACTGATTAGTTGTAGTATTTTTTTAAAATAGTTGTGAATTGTTGATTGTTGGTTATAATTGAAGTGGATGGTTGATTAGAGATTCATGTAGCTTCGAAAAGGTTGAAATAAGGTATGTGAAGCCTATTTTATCCTCTTTTGACATGATTCTTTGAGTTTTTTAAATTCTCAAGTGTTGCGTGATATCAGAGAACTACTCATAATGTTTTGATTGGTGTTATTCCTTGTCAAGAAATAATGTTTGATGATGTCAATTTGATGTTTGGTCGTGAAACAAAGGAGGCATATCTACATACATGTTGCTTGTAGTTTTATTTTTTTGCATACATATATACACATGTTGCATATTTATTTCTTTTCCTTCGAGGCTATACAAGATGCCTTTGGGGCTATGCGAGATGTCTTCAGGATATGAGGATTGCATATTTATTATTTCACATTCAGGGATATGCCATATGCCTATAGGTTATGATTATTGCCTTCACGTCTATGCGAGTGGCTTTGGGCTATGAGTGTTGCCTTTGGGGCTATAAGTATGGGCGTTAAGGCTATGTATTTGTATTGCATTGCTTTCACTATTAATTTCTTGTCATTGTAGTGAGATGTTGTGTAATAGCTGGGTACAGAGACTTCAAGGCTGTATTTGTGGTGGTGCTTACTACTGTTGTGTTATTTGAGGCAATGGCAAGTAAGGTTGTTTCAAGTTGTTATTGGATCTGTACAAGTTACGTCTGTTGTATTATGATTTCAGTTTTAGTGGTGTTATTTAGTTATTATGTCTCCTTACATACTCGATATATTATTTTGTACAGACGTCCTCATTGCCTTAGGGGCGCTTCATTCTTTCTTGTAGGTTAACAAGTAGGGTCCTCATTGTGCATGATTCAGTTGTGTGGATGATTGGTATGATTCGTTCTTCATGAGGCTCCTATGACAAGAGTTTTATATAGATTGGTGTAGCTTATTGGTAGGTCAGAGGCCTTTCCCTGACAATATATTGGAAGTCTCAATCTTATATGCTTATAGATGTATGTTGGGGGACTTGTAAGTCAAGTGTGGCCTTACATCCCTTGTATTCGCAGTTGTTTCTAATTTATACCTTTTTAGCCTTGTGTTTATAAAAATATTTTAAGTTAGTTACTCTTGTAGCCATTTTTATGTATGACATCCTTGTTGGCCAAAATTCTTGTGGTTTTGAGTCTTGAAGTTCTATAGTTTCGGTTAGTTTGCTCAGGCAAGTGAAGCACCAGGTGCTGGTCATGCCTCTCGAGGTTTGGAGAATGACAAACTTTGTATCAGAGCATGTTGTTTCTTTGGAAGTCTAAAAGTCGTGTCTACTAGAGTCTTTCTTATAGGTGTGTTATGCACCACATCTATAATTAAGAAGCTACAGGGTATTTTGGATTGGATACTACTCTTTCATCTTTCAAATTGTTCTGTAGAGATGATTCCTAAGAATTGAGCAATAAGGGTTGTAAGGTAGAGATTGATCATTGTTAGACCCCCACAAACCTTGTATAGTAGTCGATTCTGATTTGAAGCGTCATAATAATTCAAGGGATGAAGTTGCTCATGATAGAGATAAGTTTCAGTTTCTAATATGAGTATGTGTTGTGTTCGGCCTTGTGAGGCATCAAATATATTTTCAGGATTGTTCAGTAGGTGTGGGATAGTTCGGTGTATAGGGAAGGCTCTGCCGATAGTTCAAAGATTCGTAGACTTAATCGTATGTGTTATTCACATTTGAGGATGAATATTTCTAAGAGGGGAAGGATGTACCACCCCATATGTGTGACATTATCTATTATCTTGTGTCGAAGGCTTACACGCCTAAATTTGAGAGTTTATTATAATACCCCATATATTAGGGGACATCTTGTTAAATTACCATTTGATAAAATATATTATTAATTTCTTCCTAAATTCCCTAATATTTATGATATATTTTATTTATGATATATTAGTGTATGTATTAAATTTTATAAGATTTTTATCATTTGTTAATATTTTAATGAAGATATTAAGTTTAACTATGTAATTATATGATTTCTAGAAGAGTGCGATGTGACAACTACATTTCCACATGGATTCAATGCAAAGAATACCTATTGAGTATTGAGAATATATATATATTATATATATATTATATATATATACTATATATATATATATATATATATATATATATATATATATAATATATATATAGATATGGTGTTGAACCCATTGTCCATAAATTGGATAATCCTTAATGATCCTCTTAATTAGATAAATAAGGAAAGATGCAATCAAGTTCTAACGAAAGCAAATGATGTAAATAATTCAATCAAGGTTGTTTACTTCTTGTACAACGTTTGTCCATCATCATTGCAACAAGAATTAGCGTCCAATTCTTCAATTATGACTCTTGTTTAGGAGTAGGACTCACAGAATGGTGTTCAGAAGCTGTGAGTTAGGATATTATGTAATAAAATAAATATGTTATGGGATAAATTGTTATGAGGTTAGGATATTTTCACTATTGTTTGTTTGTTATCTTGACATTTCGAGTCACAAGATTCGTAGGAAGGTAATCGATTAGTGATTAGTTGTAGTATTTTTGCGAAATAGTGGTGAATTATTGTTCCTTGGATGCAGTTGAAGTGGATTCTTTAGCAGATCTTCGTGTAGCTTTAAACAAGGTATGTGAAAGCTATTCTTTCCCTTTTTTGCTTGATTCTTTAAGTTCCTAAAATTTCTATGTCTAGCGTTATATTAGAGAACTACTTACAAATATTTTGATTGGTGTTATTCCTTGTAAAAAAAATCATATTCGGCGGTGTCATTTTGGTGTCGAGTTGTGTCATGATACAAATCATGATAAATCATGCGAGCACCTACTCGATTCTAACTCGATAGGAGTGCCTTATTTACCCAACAAGATTAGTGTAAGTCCTTTAAGACAAAGCAAACGATAATAATAAGTTAAATTGGTACTCATAACATAGAAAAACTTGAACTACATGCTACTGTTTCGAAAACTGAAAATACAACCTTTTTTCCAAAACCTGGTCTAGACCGGTAAAAGATCTACTAAAGAAGGACATGACAAGTAAGGACACAACTTCCGTTCTGAGGAATAGAAGGTACGAAAGCTGATGGTCGAGACTATTCAAGCCACTCAATGAGACTTCAGTCGACCTGTCACACATCTATACCAAAAGGTGTAGCAAGAGTAGTATCAGTACACCATATGTACTGATAGGTATCATCAATCGACTAAGATTAGATCACATAATTCATGTATAATAATCAACATAAAACAGATAATCTTAATATCATTACATACATCGAAGGTTCCAACTAAAGAACACGTCAACCCCGCACCACATACTGACTCCATTATGCCTCCTAGAACTAGTTCCCCTTAGGTTCCAATTAACATTAACAGATGTCTATGACCCTTAGCATCATCACAAGTACTCCTTATTACACACGTTATCATTAGCGATTATAGACCACACTAATTACCTAATCATACCCTATCCGTTATTATTATTAAGAGCTATTGCCCACTTCCCAACTTCAACTAGAGTTTGTTACAAATAAACCATTGAACACCCATTCAGACTTAGCCAAAACATGATCAAGGACACCATAATTATTTACAATTATAACCAATATAACCACCAAGAACCTAACAATTATCATATACAACCATCAACAATCGAAGACAAATATACATCTAATTACACGAAATACTCAAATCAGAAGAAACCAATAATTCGATGTGGACCTCATGTCCACTCAATCTCTCAGACCTATAATCTCTGTATCTCAACCATCTCAAGTATCATTCCAACTCACAGTAACAACGATTAAGTATGTAAAGATGTAAACATATTCAAGAGGACTTATTTTTGCCAAAAGCTATGACCTACATGGGAACCTAGGTATCCATGTACCATACCGACTCGTTGTACCCGCTCCACCATAATAATACTGAACCCATGGTTCCAATTCTATCTCTTGGGATATATCACAATGCACTAATTATATGTACACTCAATCATTTTAGTTCTTTATTCGGTTTCACATATGCATTGCATATTCATCCAAGCACACAACACGAGAATAATCCATTATTTGAGCATGTCCGAAAACTAATCACAAGTCATATAACTTAACCACATAAATACACTACAATAAGTCTCAACTCCAGTTTAACATGCTATACACACAAGGACCTTGACTTTCATCACGGGGTGTAGACTTACCCTTATTGACATTAATTAACCATAATTAGCTTATCATCAACCACTACTCGACCACTCGATCATATTACACAGACCTAGCTGTCCTACTTAGCCTTCTTTTATTTCAAACCACTTCCTAAATTAACCGAGTTTTTTTCTTAAGGTAACATTCATTCAAAATCAATTATATTAGTTACTTAAGCATTACACAAATCAGGAGTTTGCATTAGAAGTCGACCATTAATAATCCTAATAAAACTCTTGCATTTACATTCGACTCCCACTGTCACATTATAAATAAAATCTAAGCCTCAGAAATCACATAGCCTTGACATACCCATATTCACATTGAGTTTTACACAACATAAACATATTTATCTACAAAATTCTAGTTTCATTAATTAAATATAACAATTTCTATATAGACTCTGTGCTCGAAGGCCTAACCATTATGTCTTCGTCAATCTCTACACAATAAACATGCTCACTTAATGAAGGTATTTACTACAAATTAAACCATAACCTACCTCGATGTTGAGATACTATTTAAATGCACAGAACTTGCTTATTGTTCTCATTACAGAAACTCGGAGAGAGAATCACCACGAGAATGGAAAGGATTCGATCCACTTTTGAGAGTTTTCTCTCCCTTTCTTGCTTTCCTAGGGTTAGAATAATTTTGGGGCACTTTTGGGAGAAAACCTCCTTTTTGAAAAAGTGTTTGGAGGCAGAAAACTTAAAATTGGGATTCTGCCTCGCAGGCTTTGTTGTTACGAGACCCTTATTGCTACGATGAGTTTCCACGATGAGACTCTGATCCGCTATGATGGACCATGCTGCCAACCCCTCTTGAACTTGTTCTTTAAGTCCACGTTCATTTTAAACATACCCCTAAGTACTACCACGCAAGATTCTTAACATGGAAGTTCAAATTTTGCAATTTACCATGCATTTTTAAATAAGAATGGAATGGGTCATTACATTAGATATCAATTTACCAACAGTTCATCCCCGAATGGACTCGAAAGGTGTAGGGCATGAGTTCACTAGTAAACGAATCTAGCGTAAATGTTTATGTTAACCAAATTATCTTGAAACAATTACAGTAAGTCATTCATATCACCAAAATACTTCCACCAGTCATCTCTTCATCAAGACCTCACAAAACAATGGGGGCGGACTGAATGTTAGGCACAAATCAAACTTCCTCACATCACCACTTCCCAATTTGGGGAAGGATTCCATTAAGAAAGTTAAGATCAAGATTTCCAAGGTCAGGGAGGTCAAAAAGATCTGATGCAAAAATCAACCAAAAAGGATTACAGACCCACACTAGATACTACATTGAGGGTCTCTCACTGTTACGAGTAGGATCTCGCTATGGCAAGCTGCTATGACAAAGCACATTTTACTACAGCGAGTGACGAGATAGTTTTTAGGGTAAGGAAAAGAGTTCAGTTAACCACTTTGCAAAATCAACTTCCACACCCTCATATAAATATTCTCTCAACTAAACACTCTCTTTGCTAGTTACTAAAGGTAAACACTCTTTTTTATGGTTTTACATCATGCTTATTACGTCTATATCGCATTGACTTGTACCTAGGTTTCTTAATTTTGTATCAAGAAATGGGGTTCAGGGTGTGGTATAGTTTCTTGCTCTTGTAGGGTTAATTTATAAGGCATGCTCACTAGATTTATGTCGTTATCATGCTTACCACGTGCCTCACATAGTTCTTATAGAGTTCATAGAGTCCCGGACTCGAAAATAGAGTTGAATGGTAGAATTTTTTTGAAATAAACTTCAAATGCTTGGGGCTTGCATTTAAGGCTTGATAACGCTCAAATCATGCTCCCCAAGTTGGAGGTCACGATGATCGTCAGAGCAAAACAAAATTTATAATTCCCAATGAGTGTCGGGGTCATACCCAAGGGAACAATGTAGTCGTGATCGAGCTAATAGAGAATCCAAGCAACTTATTGAAGTTCAATTAACAAAAAGGGGAAAAGATATCTAAAAAGGGGGTTTTAGACTACAACTAAAGATAAAAGAAAATCAAATAAAATATAGGTTGATCAATGGCTTTCACCTTGCTTTCATCAAGCAAGGACAACAAGGGATAATTGGGAATGGGAATTCAATTCACAAGACTTGCACTCGATTAACACGTGGGTAGTATTGGCTAAAGGTGCACTTAACTGTCTCTCTACCAATCAAGAAATAATCCTCATGGGTTCTCTTGAATCACCACGAGTAAGCAATAACTAACAATTTACTTGGGTGAGTTGGTTCATCTCTAACCCCAACTCTTAGATGGAAGTTCCCAGCAACCAAACTATCTCTAGCCTTGGTCTAGAGTGGAAACCCCAAATCCCCACTATTGAATCTTCCCGAATTTAGGGAAATCCTCTCTCAAGCAATAACCCAAATTAGAAAGCTAAGTCAATGTTTGCAACCATTGACTATAAATTCAAGCAATGGAGGATTCAATAGACCCAAATAATCAAACAAGAGCAAAATCTATATATGAATTCATTACCCAAACAAGTATTATCTCTAATACAAACCCAAATCTCAAGTCAACAATTACACCAATAAAATAGCTATTAAGAACAAGAGTTGAAGAATTGAAACTAAGGATTTTACAATAAAGAGCATCCAAATCTTCACTCCTATGGTGTTGGTTGATGAACTTGCTCTCCAAGCTTGGAAAAAGTTGTGAGAATAGCCAAAGATAATGTTTCAAGGTGGCTTGGAGGTGTTTTATGTGAATTGGGGGTTCCAAAAGGGGAAATTTCCATTTCTGCCGCGCAACTGATGACGCCTTTATCGCAGTCACATGATCATGCTTCGCGATAGTGAGGTTCTGTATTTTCTCTCGATGCAGTCGCGTGGTCTCAACCTCGTGGTCACGTAGTTCTAACTTCTTCCTTCACGCGGTCGCATGGCTTCACTTTGCGGTCGCGTAGTTTTAGCTTGCTCCTTGTGCATCACGATCGCATGATTCATTCTCGTGGTTGCGATGAGTAACTTGGTGTCAGTGATCAGCAGCTCCTTTTAGCTCCCCTTTGACTTGTTTTCACTTGAATTCTTCCCTAACACTTCTAATACATAGAAATCTGCAAAATAGAAGTAATTTGTGTCAAATTGTACTATTTATCAACTTTATACTAGCAAAAGCATAAGATTAGAAGATAAATAAGTAGGTAGAATACCAACTTATCAAACCCCCAAACTTGAACTATTGCTTGTCCTCAAGCAACTTAAAAATTCTAACTCAAGAGGCATACAACACAAGTGCAAATGACAATACCACAAGCCAAGGAAAACCCATTTCAAGCACCAAGCATGACTTCGGTTGGTACTAACGATTAGTCAATCACATGCTACTTACTCTAAACATTTACTTCAATTCAAAACACAATTCAATTATGACATGGTAAAAAAAGAACAAGCAAGTGACGACAATCAATCCTCAAGATGTGACTCAAACCACTAGCTTACCAAGTGATGCTCCTTTGATTAATTTTTCGGAGTTTATCAATGTCACCAACTATTCTAATTCACATGCCCTCACAAGAACAAAAGTCTCAAAAAACACATTATGTACAAAGACAATCACAAGGTACAAATACAAATTCTCACACTCACAAGAAAGTTCAAGTGCACACACATCAAACCATAGGCTTGACCTTCATGTAAATTGCCACTAATGTAGGGTAGCCAAGCTCTGAATTACAAAGGACTTGCCGGTTATGATGTTATCTAGGGCTAAGGTGAGTATCTCATTTGGTTCAAGTGACTACACCTCCCTAATGCTCTTTGTTCTCATTTTGAACACCGCTCACATTTTCGATTTTAACTTCACCTCATTTCTCCCTCACACAACCCAAGATTCTCCTTTTTTTAACTCCTAATCATTCAACTCCTTATATCACCTTTACTTGGTAGCACCTATTTTTTGCTTTTCATTTGTGCTCATTGGTGAGGAGTAATTTTCAATTCTTATTTAAGGTGCTACCTTGCACTTGAAGTGCACTTCTTTTCTTCTCCTTATTTGATCACATGCGCCCTCAAACTTAAGCATTTACCTATGTTATCTTTTGTCCCCCCCCCCAAACTTACGAATTTAGCCTACATTTCATTTTCAAGCAATTAGGGAGGATAGGTGCCAAAATAGAGGAAACAAAAAGGTCAAGGTTACAAGGTGTGATAACGGACAAAGAGGGAAGAACAAGAAGGAAAGAAAACAAAAGAAGGATATATGAGTTAATATTCAAACTCTTGAATTTATGGGCAACAAGGGACTTGATACCCTCACCTCCCAATTGAATTCAATAATTCAAACACAAACCCTAGTTTGAGAAAAATCAAAGGAACTCAAGAAACCACAAATGAGCAACCTTCGATTAACCAAACCAAGAAGTTCACCAACAATTCCAAGATCCACACTACTAAAATTACCAACTAATGCTAGGCTTCACCTAGAAACTACAAGCTAAATACCTAGAAACTACAAGCTTCAAAGCTCAATATTCAATATTCATCAAAAACTAGTCTTCAAAATAAAGAAAAGCTACTACTTATACTAAGGAAATAAGAAGACATTGACTTTTTATAATATTGCCCTTAATGAAGCAAGGGCCTTGTTTTGTTGTCTTCTTTATGGATTTTTGAATTTAAAGCCTAGCCACTTGCACAAATGGCCTCTTTTCTTCATCCACATCACTCCCACAGACTCATAAGCTTCCCTTTACATGAACAACGTATGTGTTATCTATGCCATCCATGCTTGTGTCAACCATGCTATCCATGCTAGTATCATCCTCTCCTTCTTGAAAATGATTCGTCCTCGAATCCAAACCTTAAAACACATGAGAAGTACAACAAAACATCCTCAAAGCATGAGGGTTAGTACAAGGGTTAGCAATAATATCATCATGCCAAGGAGGCACAAATTTGAGGTATAACCAAATATCCTTTGCTTTCAATAAAAGCAACTCATCATACAAGGTGCAAAGGTTTTGGTTATGATAAACATCAAGAGACAAGGCAAATACAAAGGTCTTCGTGGCATCAAGAATTCAAAAAGATGGTATCATATTTAACTTTGTAGCCATAAGACACAATTATTTCATTTTCTCGCAAGAAGGCCACACCAAAAGTGGTGCAATCACCCATAAGGGTTCATTGGGGTGAAAGAAGTAAAAGACCCACATATCATGGTCACAAAGATAATTGGACAAATTAAAGGAACCCCTACCTCTATAGAAAACAAATTTAATACAACATAGACATCATCATATGCAAAGAGGTAGTAAAGAAAGGTGTCAAGATTGTCAATCCTCCTCAATGTGCCCTCACATGCAAGATCACAATTTGGTTCATGAATCTTATCAAGAACATCAACACATGTTGGGACACATGAAGAAGACAAGATACTTTGTAGGAAAAAGTCACCTTCCTTCCTCAAGTAGCAATCCCCAATTTGGCCCACACCACCATTAAGACCAAAGAGATTAGAATTCGAGCCATCGCATGAATTAACTAACTCATCTTCATATTTAACAAACAAAGGTGGGGTGTCATACAAAGGATCACAATTATCATCAATTTCATAAGGATAACCACTAGTTGGGTTTTTCAAACCATCAAACAAATCAATGTTAGCTTTATCCCAAGGATCATCCCTTTTGAAAAGTGATAGGCCGATGTCTTCAAGTGGGTAGATAGTACAATCTTCACCCACACCTTGCTTGTCATCTTGACCAAGCTTCACCTCACAAGTAAGAGGTCCACAGTCCCTCAAGAAGGAAGTTCCTTCCTCAGGAAAGGTGTCATCATCCCATAGTGGATTACCAAATAACTTGTAGCCTCCAAGAGTAGCTACACTTTCAACATTATAAGAGCTACCACTATGCACACTTTTAATAGTCATGTCATCATCAAATAAGATATTATCCTTAACAACATATTCCATCACATGAGTTCTTTGAGAGACACAAGTAATGGAATCACTAATCAAGGAATCATTATCTAGAAGCAAGGAACTTACATGACTATTCACATAATCAACTACATCAACATCATCACTAAATTGAGGTTCATTTAGAACATCACAAAATTCCCCATTTAATGGACAAGTATCATAAGAAATTTGATCACCACAATTTGCAACACACAAGAAAGAGCTATTAAGCTCACCACATGGTAAAGGCTCATTAAGATCATACAAAGATAAACTATCACTCATACTCAATTGGCTATTAGCCACACAATGATCCATCAAGTTTAATAAAGTGCAAGAGTTAGCTTTGTTACCTTGTAGCTCATAGGAAGAATTGCCTTCACCTTGGTTATCAACATTTAAGTACAATTTCTCTCTTTGGAAGCTTTCAACCACCTTATGATGCTCCACATTTTGAGGTTCCACAATAGGTTCTCTTTCAAGAATACCTGCACAAGTATCAAGACAACTAGAGAAACAAGAAATGTTACATGAGTTTAGATAAGGTTGTGACAACCTTCTCACATCACTCCACACAACCTCTCTTTTTTTCACTCTAGAGTTGCCACTTATCATACCCTTACTCCTCTCAATCTTTTGTCTCTCAATTTCATTGGAGTTAGGACAAGTGCCAAGTATCCCTTGCGAAGGGTTAGATGATCCCTTCACTTCAAGCTTCCATTTTGGTGCATAAGGAGTGGATGTGTTTTCTTCTCTAGGAAATATTAGTGGAAAGAGAAGTTCCCCTTTGTGATCCATGATATACTTGTACCAATCTTGTGCATGTGGAATCCTATGACTTTGGAACCAAGGATTTCCCAAACATATGTGACAAGTATCCATGGGAGTTATATCACACCAAACCTCCTCTTGATATTTCCCAAGTGAAATAGGTACTTGCACCCTTTTATTAACATGATACCCTTTTTGAGTAACAAAGGAGTCTCGCTTCGGCCAAAAAGGTATCCCAAACAATTCAACCAACTGAGGGGTTATAAAGTTAGAAACACTATGATCATCAAGGACAAGATCAAACCCCGTAGTACGATAAACATTCACTTTTATTTCAAGACTTCGCCTCTCCGGGTCTTGCCTATCTTGAAACATCAACTTGTCTCTACTTCCTCTAATACCATTTCTATATCGTGTACAAGACACATTGGTATTAGGATAAGAATCGCACATTATCATATTTTGAGAAGTAGGAAATGTACCTCTTCTATAGCCCATACGATATCTTCGAATTGGTACCAACCATACATCAATACCTTCTCTTTTAGGATAGAAAGTCGCACAAGATGAGGAAGGACATTCAACCTCACAACTTCCATTTTCATCAAGATTTCCCTCAAAGGATTCACAAGACATACGGAAGGAAGCATTGTACCTCACATCGCCTTCATACTCATGGTGTGGAAAATGAGAACTTTCATAACCTTCTTCTCCACTATAATATTCTCCACAAGGTTCCTCTACCCCTTCAACATCATCACAAGAGCTATAAGCTCCATTCATCACATATTCATCTCCGGAGTAGTAGTTCTCTCCATCATAATGTTCATGAACACATGATCCTTCATATCCCTCATTGGCTCCATCATAGCCTTCATAGGCCTCAACATTAGAATCATAGCCTCCATCGCTACAAATAGAGCTTTCCATGTCATCATCACAAGTATCCGAAGCTATGGATGACATGCTACCTTATATCTCCTTTTGTACCTACAAAACTCAACAAACAATATTAGTAGAAAAAGCCTCACATCACTCGTATGCAAACTCTCAACTCACCTCCTAAAATGTCGTCTCAAAATTGGTAGTGAACTAGCTTTGCTTGATCAATTCAAGATCACCTATCCTTTGTAGTGGAGTGGATTTTTGTGACTCTTGAAAGACGGACGACTCGAGTGAAGGTAAAAGGACTTGAATCAAGAAATTTATCAACGAATTAAGATGAGAAAAGTTGAAGAAAAAAAGCACGAAAGAAAACGAACTAAAAAAAAAACTAAGTAACAAAAGTAGAAAAGTTACTTGTGTTGCTTAATTTGAAGAATCAAAGAGATGATTTGATGATTAAAACTAGTTAACAAGTAATTAAAGATGTTAATTAATTGTTAATTAGTAGAGAAATAGAAGAAAAATGAGTGTAGAAGAAGAAATTTGAAGTTTGGACACTTACAAAAATTTTGAGGTCTTAAGAGTTCCAACACTTAGAAAAATTTTGGGGTCCCAAAATTTGAAGCATTCTGTCCAAGTTTGCAAGTGTGCATTTCAGCCCCCAAAACTTTTTCTAAGGGGCAGATTTGGTCCTTTGGATTTTTTTTTTAAATTCAACTTGTGGACCCAACAAACATCTTTGACCACTTTGACTCGGAAAAGTTGGATCAACATACCTTTTGGCTTCTTCTTCTTCAAGATGTTCTTGATGAATATCAAAAACACCTAGAACACCAAGAACACACACTAAATACCAACACCTTCAAATCAACTCGAAATTGGCTCAAACTTTAGGATTAGCTTCCCCTCGACTTGGGGAACAAACCCCAATAGTTTTTAAGCACCAATTTCTCCCCAATCCAAAGACCCACTTTTCAAGTTTGCAAGTTTTCAAAGCTTCAAAGTCCTTCAATGACAACTTACTTCTACAACTCCAAATTGAATATAATTTGAAATCTAGACTCAAAAAACACTAGGGAACAAGAATCTAGTGTCAAAAACAAGAAATCAAACAAGAAAAAATTTCAGTTTCTTCTTTTTTTTGGATGATTTTTTTTTTTTGGATTTTGAAGATATCAAATTTTCAAGACTTAGATTTGTGAAAACAAACCTAAACCGAGCTCTGATACCAAATGATAACGGACAAAGAGGAAAGAACAAGAAGGAAAGAAAACTAAAGAAGGATATATGAGTTAATATTCAAACTCTTGAATTTATGGGCAACAAGGGACTTGATACCCTCACCTCCCAATTGAATTCAATAATTCAAACAGAAACCCTAGTTTCAGAAAAATCAAAGGAACTCAAGAAACCACAAATGAGCAACCTTCGATTAACCAAACCAAGAAGTTCACCAACAATTCCAAGATCCACACTACTAAAATTACCAACTAATGCTAGGCTTCACCTAGAAACTAAAAGCTAAATACTTAGAAACTACAAGCTTCAAAGCTCAATATTCAATATTCATCAAAAACTGGTCTTCAAAATAAAGAAAAGCTACTACTTATACTAAGGAAATAAGAAGACATTGACTTTTTACAATATTGCCCTTAATGAAGCAAGGGCCTTGTTTGGTTGTCTTCTTTATTGATTCTTGAATTTAAAGCCTAGCCACTTGCACAAATGGCCTCTTTTCTTCATCCACATCACTCCCACGGACTCATAAGCTTCCCTTTGCATGAACATCGTATGTGTTATCTATGCCATCCATGCTCGTGTCAACCATGCTATCCATGCTAGTATCATCCTCTCCTTCTTGAAAATGATTCGTCCTCGAATCCAAACCTTAAAACACATGAGAAGTACAACAAAACATCCTCAAAGCATGAGGGTTAGTACAAGGGTTAGCAATAATATCATCATGCCAAGGAGGCACAAATTTGAGGTACAACCAAATATCCTTTGCTTTCAATAAAAGCAACTCATCATACAAGGTGCAAAGGTTTTGGTTATGATAAACATCAAGAGACAAGGTACAAAGGTCTTCGTGGCATCAAGAATTCCAAAAGATGGTATCATATTTAACTTTGGAGCCATAAGACACAATTGATAACGATCTCAATCGAGTGACTAAAATCGATACCGGAAACACGGAATTCAACAACACAAAATAAAGATAGTGGAGAAATTAAGATAAAAATTAGAAGAAATTGAGATGAGAATAGAAGAAAGAAAGGCTAATTGAATCAACAATCAACCAAGGGAGAATAGAACTCAATCAAATGCATGAGAAACCAAATTGAATCCACAAGATGATAACTCGATGATCAATTAAGCAAAGAAGATAACACAAGCAATTCGAGAATCCACCCTAATCACTCATTCTACACTAATAATTGGAATTGAACCCAATCAATATCCTAACCTAAAATATCAAGTCTATTCAAGACAATTCAATCATCAATCATCTAAGTATGAAAATGGCTAAGGCAACTATTTATAGTTATTGCCTTTACACAAATAGCCTATTATAAAAATAGCCCAAAAGTGACTATTTTCGAAATAACCCATAAGGGCCCTTCTTGATTGCCCAAATGACATCTTGATCGCCCATGGCCTTGTACATTTGTTGCTCCATGGCTTTCTCCGGGCTCCAAGCTATCATCCATATATAAAAGCCCCTCCTAATATGCTCCAAGCTAAACATGATTGTATCATCCTCCCCTTCTTCAAAAGGATTCGTCCTCGAATCCGAACCTTGCAAAAATATGAGAAGGACAAACAACAAACATATCCTCATAGCATGAGGGTTAGAACATGGGTTACCAACCATACCAACTTGCCAAGGAGGCACATACTTGAAATACAACCAACTATCCTTTGTATCAAATAAGATCAATGCATTGTAGAGCATACAAAGGATTCGACTGTGAGAAATATCATTGAATAAAGAGGGTTCAAACACCCATGAGGATTTACCGGGGTCAAAGATATGAAAGACCCACATAGTTTGGTCACAACAACAAATGGACCAACCCAAGAAACCCCTACCTCTATATAAAACAAATTCCATACGTACATGGACATCATCATATGCAAAGAGGTAGTAGAGAAAGGTGTTACTTAAATGAACTTCATTCAAGGTGTTCCCACATATAGAATCACCCTTTGATCCACAAGCATTAAGGCCTTGCTCAAGAATGGGGTCACACAAGAATGAAGAGGTCATTAGAGAACATACACCCCTTTTCTTTTGACCACTAACCCCTCCAATAGACGTACTATCATCTTTCAAGAAGAGAGCTTCATCTTTGGAAAGTGTGTCATCATACCATAGTGGATTTTCAAACAATTGGTAGCCTTCAAGGGTGGCTACACTTCCAACATTATAAGATACACCACTATCTTCATCATTCATATTAGTCATGTCATCATTGAATAAGGGATTATCCCTAAGTTCATACTCCACCTCAAGAACCATATGACAAAAATTAGAAATAGAATCAACACCCAAGGAATCATCACCTCTAAGTAAAGATCCTACATGACTAACTACATGACCAACTATATCATTACCATTACTAAATTGAGGTTCATTTATCACATCACACAACTCCTCAATTAGTAGGTCATCATTACAAGCAAGTTGGTCAATACCACAATAAAGACTAGTTGGTAGCATATCAAGCTCAAAAGAATCACACACATGATTACCATCATTATAGCCAACTAGCATTTGACTACCCCCATTACATGACAATACATTTTCACTCAAGTCACAAGTGCTAACACTAGATGGACTCAAATCGATCTTACTAGAAGAATCAATCAAGTCATCTATAGGATCAACTAGTGTTTGGGCACTCACAACAATGGCATCATCATCATGCAACAAGGTGTCATCAAGATCATCACAAGGTAAAGGCTCTTTAAGCTCACACATATACAAGCTATCACTTACACTCAATTGGCTACTAGCCACACAATGATCTTTTACTTTCAATAAAGTGTAAGGTTTAGCTTTGTTACCTCGTAGCTCATATGAATGATTGTCTTCACCTTGGTTTCCAACATTGAAGCACAAATGCTCCTTTGGGAAGCCTTTTAACACCTCTTGATTCTCCACATTTTGAGGTGCTTTGCTAGGCTTGCTTCCAAGAATACCTGCACAAGTATCAAGACAACTAGAGAAACAAGAAAAGTTACATGAATTAGGATAAGATTGTGACAACCCTCTCACATCACTCCACACAACCTCTCTTTTTTCCACTCTAGAGTTGTCACTTATCACACCCTTACTCCTCTCAATCTTTTGTCTCTCAATTTTATTAGAGTTTGGACAAGTGCCAAGTATCCCTTGTGAAGGGTTAGATGATCCCTTCACTTCAAGCTTCCACTTTGGTGCACAAAGAGTAGATGCCTTCACTTTCATGATTAACCCCTTAATGCCATCCTCACAAGGAGTAGCTTTCTTTGCTTCTAATGGAAACTCCTTTGGTTCATCTTCATGAGGAATCATTTTCTTCATCATCTTTTGTAACTCCTCGGGCTTAAGATTGGCAACCCATCGAATGATCTTGTCAACTCCTTTTTGTATGGCATCCCCTAATTCTTTAATTTTTAAAGATTCAAGATCCCTCACTGAAAGGGGCTCATTTGATTTCACTCTACTTTCATGTCCCTTTGATCCTTCCATCCTACCTCCAACACCATTTCCATATTGAGAACAAGACACATTGAAATTAGGATAAGAAGCATGAGACATAGTAGTTCTACAAGTAGGGAATGCACATTTTCTCTTGCTCATTAGATGACTTTCACTTGTACCAACATACCCACTCACACCACTTTGACTAGGATAAGTACCACAAGAAAAGGCATACGAATATTCTCTAGCTCCATCGGTGTTCTCATCACAAGACTCATAAAGTATGTGGGAGGAAGAACTATACCTCAAGTCATTTTCATCCTCATAGTAGGTAGGGTGAGATTCCTCATATTCTCCATCATCATCATAGGAATCATCACAAGGTTCTTCTACCCCACCATTTTCATCATAAGATACTTCTACTCCTTCATGTTCATCATAAGAGCCATAAGCCCCATTCATTTCACATCCATCTCCGAAGTAGTAGTTCTCATCACCATATGGCTCAAAATCATGGCTATTATCATAGCCTCCACAATCCCCATCATCATCATACTCATAGCCTCCATTGCTACAAGCATAGTCTCCCATTTCATCATCATAAGGATCCGAAGCTATAGAGGACATACTTCCTTATAGCTCGTTTTGTACCTACAAAACTAGCAAACAAGTTAGTAATAAAATCCTCACGCCACTTCTTAAGTGAACTCTCAACTCACCTTCTATGGCTTCTTTCGCAAATTGATAGTGTTACTAGTTTTGCTCAATAAATTCAAGGTTATCTATCCTTGTGGAGGAATGGATCTTTGTGACTCTTGAAAGAAGGACGACTCAAATAAAACTAAAAAGGACTTGAATCAAGAAATTATCTACGAAATGAAATGAGAAAAGTTGAAGAAAAAAAACACGAAAGAAAACGAACTCAAAAAAAACTAAGTAAAAAAAGTAGAAAAGTTACTTGTGTTGCTTAATTTGAAGGATCAAAGAAGTGATTTGATGTTTTAAAACTAGTTAACAAGTAATTAAAGATGTTAATTAGTTGTTAAATAGTAGAGAAATAGAAGAAAAATGAGTGTAGAAGAAGAAATTTGAAGTTTGGACACTTAGAAAATTTTTGAGGTCTTAAGAGTTCCAACACTTAGAAAAATTTTGGGGTCCCAAAATTTGAAGCATTCTGTCCAAGTTTGCAAGTGTGCATTTCAGCCCCCAAAACTTTTTCTAAGGGGCAGATTTGGTCCTTTGAATTTTTTTTTTTTTTTTTTTAAATTCCACTTGTGGATCCAACAAACATCTTTGACCACTTTGACTTGGAAAAGTTGAATTAAATGTACCTTTTGGCTTCTTCTTCTTCAAGATGTTCTTGATGAATATCAAAAACACCTAGAACACCAAGAACACACACTAAACACCAACACCTTCAAATCAACTCGGAATTGGCTCAAACTTTAGGATTATCTTCCCCTCGACTTAGGGAACAAACCCCAATAGTTTTTAAGCTCCAATTTCTCCTCAATCAAAAGACCCACTTTTCAAGTTTGCAAGCTTTCAAAACTTCAAAGTCCTTCAATGGCAACTTCACTTCTACAACTCCAAATTGAATATAATTTGAAATCTAGACTCAAAAAACACTAGGGAACAAGAATCTAGTGTCAAAAACAAGAAATCAAACAAGAAAATTTTCGGATTTTTTTTTTTTGTGAACCTAAGACCTAAGAATTGATGGAACAACTCTTAAAACCTAAGCTCTGATACCAAATGATAACGATCTCAATCGAGTGACTAAAATCGATACCGAAAACACGGAATTCAACAACACAAAATAAAGATAGTGGAGAAATTAAGATGAGAATTAGAAGAAATTGAGATGATGATAGAAGAAAGAATGGCTAATTGAATCCACAATCAACCAAGGGAGAATAGAACTCAATCAAATGCATGAGAAACCAAATTGAATCCACAAGATGATAACTCGATGATCAATTAAGCAAAGAAGATAACACAAGCAATTCGGGAAGCCACCCTAATCACTCATTCTAAACTAATAATTGGAATTGAACCCAATCAATATCCTAACCTAAAATATCAAGTCTATTCAAGACAATTCAATCATCAATAATCTAAGTATGAAAATGGCTAAGGCAACTATTTATAGTTATTTCCTTTACACAAATAGCCTATTACAAAAATAGCCCAAAAGTGACTATTTTCGAAATAACTCATAAGGGCCCTTCTTGATTGCCCAAATGACATCTTGATCGCCCATGGCCTTGTACATTTGTTGCTCCATGGCTTTCTCCGGGCTCCAAGCTATCATCCATATATAAAAGCCCCTCCTAATATGCTCCAAGCTAACCATGATTGTATCAACAATTGTTTCATTTTCTCGCAAGAAGGCCACACCAAAAGTGGTGCAATCACCCATAAGGGTTCATTGGGGTGAAAGAAGTAAAAGACCCACATATCATGGTCACAAAGATAATTGGACAAATTAAAGGAACCCCTACCTCTATAGAAAACAAATTTAATACAACATAGACATCATCATATGCAAAGAGGTAGTAAAGAAAGGTGTCAAGATTGTCAATCCTCTTCAAGGTGCCCTCACATGCAAGATCACAATTTGGTTCATGAATCATATCAAGCACATCAACACATGTTGGGACACATAAAGAAGACAAGATACTTTGTAGGAAAAAGTCACCTTCCTTACTCAAGTAGCACTATCCCCAATTTGACCCACACCACTATTAAGACCAAAGAGATTAGAATTCGAGCCATCGCATGAATTAACTAACTCATCTTCATATTTAACAAACAAAGGTGGGGTGTCATACAAAGGATCACAATTATCATCAATTTCATAAGGATAATCACTAGTTGGGTTTTTCAAACCATCAAACAAATCAATGTTAGCTTTATCCCAAGGATCATCCCTTTTGAAAAGTGATAGGCCGATGTCTTCAAGTAGGTAGATAGTACAATCTTCACCCACATATTGCTTGTCATCTTGACCAAGCTTCACCTCACAAGTAAGAGGTCCACAGTCCCTCAAGAAGGAAGTTCCTTCCTCAGGAAAGGTGTCATCATCCCATAGTGGATTACCAACTAACTTGTAGCCTCCAAGAGTAGCTACACTTTCAACATTATAAGAGCTACCACTATGCACACTTTTAATAGTCATGTCATCATCAAATAAGATATTATCCTTAACAACATATTCCATTACATGAGTTCTTTGAGAGGCACAAGTAATGGAATCACTAATCAAGGAATCATTATCTAGAAGCAAGGAACCTACAATGACTATTCACATGATCAACTACATCAACATCATCACTAAATTGAGGTTCATTTAGCACATCACAAAATTCCTAATTTAATGGACAAGTATCACAAGAAAGTTGATCACCACAATTTGCAACACACAAGAAAGAGCTATTAAGCTCACCACATGGTAAAGTCTCATTAAGATCATACAAAGATAAACTATCACTCACACTCAATTGGCTATTAGCCACACAATGATCCATCAAGTTTAATAAAGTGCAAGAGTTAGCTTTGTTACCTTGTAGCTCATAGGAAGAATTGCCTTCACCTTGATTATCAATATTTGAGTACAATTGCTCTCTTTGGAAGCTTTCAACCACTTTATGATGCTCCACATTTTGAGGTTCCACAATAGGTTCGCTTTCAAGAATACCTGCACAAGTATCAAGACAACTAGAGAAACAAGAAATGTTACATGAGTTAAGATAAGGTTGTGACAACCCTCTCACATCACTCCACACAACCTCTCTTTTTTCACTCTAGAGTTGTCACTTATCATACCCTTACTCCTCTCAATCTTTTGTCTCTCAATTTCATTGGAGTTAGGACAAGTGCCAAGTATCCCTTGCGAAGGGTTAGATGATCCCTTCACTTCAAGCTTCCATTTTGGTGCATAAGGAGTGGATGTGTTTTCTTCTCTAGGAAATATTAGTGGAAAGAGAAGTTCCCCTTTGCGATCCATGATATACTTGTACCAATCTTGTGCATGTGGAATCCTATGACTTTGGAACCAAGGATTTCCCAAACATATGTGACAAGTATCCATGGGAGCTATATCACACCAAACCTCCTCTTGATATTTCCCAAGTGAAATAGGTACTTGCACCCTTTTATTAACATGATACCCTTTTTGAGTAACAAAGGAGTCTCGCTTCGGCCAAAAAGGTATCCCAAACAATTCAACCAATGAGGGGTTATAAAGTTAGAAACACTATGATCATCAAGGACAAGATCAAACCCCGTAGTACGATAAACATTCACTTTTGTTTCAAGACTTCGCCTCTCCGGGTCTTGCCTATCTTGAAACATCAACTTGTCTCTACTTCCTCTAATACCATTTCTATATCGTGTACAAGACACATTGGTATTAGGATAAGAATCGCACATTATCATATTTCGAGAAGTAGGAAATGTACCTCTTCTATAGCCCATACGATATCTTCGAATTGGTACCAACCATACATCAATACCTTCTCTTTTAGGATAGAAAGTCGCATAAGATGAGGAAGGAAATTCAACCTCACAACTTCCATTTTCATCAAGATTTCCCTCAAAGGATTCACAAGACATACGGAAGGAAGCATTGTACCTCACATCGCCTTCATACTCATGGTGTGGAAAATGAGAACTTTCATAACCTTCTTCTCCACTATAATATTCTCCACAAGGTTCCTCTACCCCTTCAACATCATCACAAGAGCTATAAGCTCCATTCATCACATATTCATCTCCGGAGTAGTAGTTCTCTCCATCATAATGTTCATGAACACATGATCCTTCATATCCCTCATTGGCTCCATCATAGCCTTCATAGGCCTCAACATTAGAATCATAGCCTCCATCACTACAAATAGAGCTTTCCATGTCATCATCACAAGTATCCGAAGCTATGGATGACATGCTACCTTATATCTCCTTTTGTACCTACAAAACTCAACAAACAATATTAGTAGAAAAAGCCTCACATCACTCGTATGCAAACTCTCAACTCACCTCCTAAAATGTCGTCTCAAAATTGGTAGTGAACTAGCTTTGCTTGATCAATTCAAGATCACCTATCCTTTGTAGTGGAGTGGATTTTTGTGACTCTTGAAAGACGGACGACTCGATTGAAGGTAAAGACTTGAATCAAGAAATTTATCAACGAATTAAGATGAGAAAAGTTGAAGAAAAAAGCACGAAAGAAAACGAACTCAAAAAAAACTAAGTAACAAAAGTAGAAAAGTTACTTGTGTTGCTTAATTTGAAGAATCAAAGAGATGATTTGATGATTAAAACTAGTTAACAAGTAATTAAAGATGTTAATTAATTGTTAATTAGTAGAGAAATAGAAGAAAAATGAGTGTAGAAGAAGAAATTTGAAGTTTGGACACTTAGAAAAATTTTGAGGTCTTAAGAGTTCCAACACTTAGAAAAATTTTGGGGTCCCAAAATTTGAAGCATTCTGTCCAAGTTTGCAAGTGTGCATTTCAGCCCCCAAAACTTTTTCTAAGGGGCAGATTTGGTCCTTTGGATTTTTTTTTTTTTTTTAAATTCCACTTGTGGACCCAACAAACATCTTTGACCACTTTGACTTGGAAAAGTTGGATCAAATGTACCTTTTGGCTTCTTCTTCTTCAAGATGTTCTTGATGAATATCAAAAACACCTAGAACACCAAGAACACACACTAAACACCAACACCTTCAAATCAACTCGAAATTGGCTCAAACTTTAGGATTAGCTTCCCCTCGACTTAGGGAACAAACCCCAATAGTTTTTAAGCTCCAATTTCTCCCCAATCCAAAGACCCACTTTTCAAGTTTGCAAGTTTTCAAAGCTTCAAAGTCCTTCAATGGCAACTTCACTTCTACAACTCCAAATTGAATATAATTTGAAATCTATACTCAAACAACACTAGGGAACAAGAATCTAGTGTCAAAAACAAAAAATCAAACAAGAAAAAATTTCGGTTTTTTTTTTTTGGACGATTTTTTTTTTTTGAAGATATCAAATTCCCAAGACTTAGATTTGTGGAAACAAACCTAAATCGAGCTCTGATACCAAATGATAACGGACAAAGAGGGAAGAACAAGAAGGAAAGAAAACAAAAGAAGGATATGTGAGTTAATATTCAAACTCCTGAATTTATGGGCAACAAGGGACTTGATACCCTCACCTCCCAATTGAATTCAATAATTCAAACACAAACCCTAGTTTCAGAAAAATCAAAGGAACTCAAGAAACCACAAATGAGCAACCTTCGATTAACCAAACCAAGAAGTTCACCAACAATTCCAAGATCCACACTACTAAAATTACCAACTAATGCTAGGCTTCACCTAGAAACTACAAGCTAAATACCTAGAAACTACAAGCTTCAAAGCTCAATATTCAATATTCATCAAAAACTAGTCTTCAAAATAAAGAAAAGCTGCTACTTATACTAAGGAAATAAGAAGACATTGACTTTTTACAATATTGTCCTTAATGAAGCAAGGGCCTTGTTTGGTTGTCTTCTTTATGGATTCTTGAATTTAAAGCCTAGCCACTTGCACAAATAGCCTCTTTTCTTCATCCACATCACTCCCACGGACTCATAAGCTTCTCTTTGCATGAACATCGTATGTGTTATCTATGCCATCCATGCTCGTGTCAACCATGCTATCCATGCTAGTATCGCCCAGGGAGTTCCTTCTCTCACTCTCTACCTTTATACTTTGTGTTTGAAGCACTGAGGGCAGTGCGATGTTTTAAGTGTGGGGTGGAGAGTCGGTAGAGATGTACTTCATTTAGTTTTACATTGCTATATATTAGGGTGATGAGGCATCATGTGAATGGTTTTAGCTGATAGTTGATAGTTAGTTAGTATGTTAGTTTTATTTTCTTAGGTTGGGTTCCTCGGCTTTTGTTTTTGGTTCTTTTCCTGGGGATAGTCCCTTTGAACTGGGTAGATTTTTCTAAGTTTTAGGATAAATATTCTTTTTAGGACGCGTCGTAGTAGTAATGACTATCCCCGATGATGGATGGATTACGACCGTCTTAAGGAAAAATTAGTCATAGAATTGTAGGATTAGAAGCCAGTCCTTTGGAACATAGAAATCTCACTTGGGGCTTCAACTAGACGTCATGGGTAGTTCATAAGAATTCAAGAAAGTGAGCAAGAACTTCACAAGAGACACATAGGCTCTTTAACTAGACTCAAAAACTGTACAAAACGGTCTTAATTGTGTGAGTGCACTCAAGATGTCTGTGTTTGAGCATGCAAGTGTGATATTCCTATACATGTATCATGATGCCATGTGTGTGTGAGCTTTTTTTCGGTTCTTGCATAGAATTGCATCTAGAACTTGCCCCGTGTGTGTGTGAATTGTACGAGCATGAATTTTATGGAACATGATGAAGGCATTTTCTTGAAAACACTCATTTGTTTGTTTCTTTGATGATTGTTTGTGCGTACCTTGACATTACCATTAGTGAAGCCCCTTTGAGCCTAGAAGCCTATTTCTTTGTTAAATCGCATTATGAGCCTATTCACTTTGTTGATACCCCGTGAATTTGATCCTGATGAAACTCCCTAGTGCACTATGATTTCTAAAGAGTGGAGAACAAAAGGAGAAGGGTAGATAAAAGTGAAGGTGAGTGTAGTAACTATCAAAGATATAGAGCCCGATCAAATCGTACAATGTTCTTGTGGTTAGGTACCCAAAGAATTCAAAAAATAAAGAAATAGAAGAGAAAATTGGCAAAAGAGAAAAGAAAAAAAATAAAAGATGAATAAGGGGTATGCTAGCAACAAGTACTTGACATACCGAGGGCAAAGAATAAATAGAAAAAGTGGTAGTTCAAGAAAGCGTGAACATAGGAGGAACTTAAAATGGAGGGTGAAGAAAAGAGTGAGCATGTAGTGTCATGTGCAATAGGGAAAAGAGCCACTTTGTACCGAAAAATATCCTACCCGTCCTGAAGCCGACATTACAACCAAATGAAAGTCCTTTTGATTCCATGACTGTGATTGCTTTGTTGAATTTATTATACACTAAGGGCAAGCCTATGGCATGTTGTGATATGTAGGAAACTTTTTTTGAGAGAGTGAGAGTTTAAGTGATGCAAAGTGCCCCCCTTTGAAAGGAAAAGTGTGTGATTGTAAACGGGGGCAATACTAAATTGTGAGGGTACACATGACTTGTATTTGGTAGTGTTATTACTTGCATTGCTCACACATAGATATGTTGGCCTGATATTGTGATAAAGAGTCGGTTATAGAGGGTGTGTTGTTTCAAGTGAAAGGTCTTAAGAGCTAAAATGGGTTTTGAATGTGGCTTGCTTAATGAACTGCAATAGCATAATTAAAAGTGTTTAGTTGCTCACAAGTGTGGATGGAAATTTCTCTAGGTGTTTATGGTGAACCTTAGGATGGATGATAGTGAGTTGTTCGAGGACGAACAAAGGTTCAAGTGTGGGGTGGTGATGTTGGGAATAATTATATGCCCGTTTATTGTATTTTACCCATGATTACTTTATGTTTTGAGAACGTTACCTACTATATATTATGTGTTTTGATCGGAATTACTATATGTTATACTAAGACACATGATTAGATATTTGCAGGTGAAATGACGTGGGAAGTGACCATGGAAAGACAAAATGGAAGAGTAAAGCATTGAAAGTGATATAGCAGAATGCTCGGGAGAAAGCAAAGAAGAAAAAAATAGGCCGAGAGAAGCCGGACAGACGCCTGGTGCGGCGGCCCAGGCCTAGAACTACCGCAGCACTATCATGGCGCCTTCTAAGTGCGGGGCTCCAGGAGGCCAGCTACAGCGGGCTATCACGGGCGCATCCAAGGCGCAGCGCGCCAATTGAGTACCCAGGTGGGCACGATGGAGGCACAGCACGCCAACGCCAAAACTACAATAGCTGCATCCAGGCGCGTTACAGGCGCAGTGCACCAGGCGCCATCCCGATGGATTTTGGGGCTTTTTCTATTCCAATTTCAAGAAGGAAAAGGGGTTATTTCCCAAACCCTATAAATAGAACCTTGGACGCTTTTTGGAGGGTTCCGTCATATGTTTTGAGAGCAAGAGGCAAGAGCAGAGTGCACCATTAGATTTCTTTTCTTCTTCCTTTTCTTAGCTATACTTTGGATGAAAACAATTACATCTTTGTTTTTTGTTTGAGTATGAGTGGTTAAGAACCCTTGTTCTGGGGTTACGACTACAAACGCATCACTATTTAGTATTGGAGTTGAATTGATTGTTTGTTTACCATTATTAGTTGTTCTTATATTCTTGTTTTAGTATTTTGATGCTTGGCCACCATTAAGATAAACATATAACCGTTTTGCGATCTCGAGAGAAGGATCAACAAGGTAGACCAAGGATTATAAGGAGCAAGACCTCTCTTTTGTAACGTAAGGGGTAGGTTAGCGACTAGGATAGAGATATACCTAGAACGCCTTGCTTGGTTCACACGGGAAGAAATATAAATGCTTTTGAAATATGATGTCACAACCCCGCTCAATGATGTAGTTGTGATGCTATTTTGAATAGGCAACTAGAAGCTCGAGAGACCATAGTTGTAATATCAATTCTAGAATCAACAACTAGGTGAACGAATAAGTCGATTCAAGTGATTACTATTTAGGAGTGCGTAATAAAGTTGTAACCCTGGAATTCTTTCTAAATTGGAATCAACACAATTATTATATGCTTGCATTTTATTTTGTCAACTTATTTTAATTACTCACATACTTTAAGAACACATTCTTTTTAATTTTGTACTTGGTTATTTTAGTTGTATACGATTAAAGTAGGATATTTGCTAAATCACAAGTCTCTTGGGTATGAAATCTGGACTAACCAGTTCCTATTACTTGGACGACCACGTACACTTGCGTATGAGTGGAAATCGCATAACAGAAGTCATGACAGGCCGAGCTGCTATTGATGGATAAACTAGCGGTACCTCAACATAGGGAGACACAGCAACAGGGTATGCCTCTATACCCTGAATACCGTGTACTACTTCCTAATACAAAGTCTGAGGTAGGCCTCCCAAGGCACTCAACAACTGAGCTATAGCGGCATGAAGTGCCGGTGAAACTGTAGGTCCAGGTGGAGGATGGGCTGGTCCCTGCCCCACTGGAAACTACAGAGGCGGATCCTGTGGTACCAACTATGGAGCAATCTCAGGCTCCTGATCATATATGAGCTCAGGTCATGACTCTCTATCCTAGCCTTGAGTTGGTGCTGCCACTCATCCCTAACCTTGACCTCAAGGTCGACCTCTACCTCTGCCCTAGTATGGGACCCTAGCTGCCGGCATGGGGGCTTCGCTCTCGGATGCGAGGCTCTCATCCTAACCATCTGAGAAAGAATGAAACAAACATCACTTAAAAGTTGACAAAAGTCAGAAATGCACGATAAATTATCAAAAAGATGGAATTTTTCCTTAGAATGCCCTACAGCCTCCCAAGGATAGGATATGGACGTTATCATACTTATCTGTGAGACTCTACTAGGCACATGCTCTTGTACTAATGATATTGGTGAACCCAGGGCTTTGATACCAATCTGTCATGACCTGATTTCTTAGGTTGTGATTGCACCTACTACCTCCCACCAGTAGGTAAGCTGAAACTCTTAGCTCGGAATAGCGAGTAGCGAGCTAACATGATGCACAACTTGAAAGTGGAACAACCCAATACACATTAGAGAAAAAAATAAGAGCATAGAACAGAATAATGCGAAAATAAGGATCAATTCATAAAGGAAACCCCAAAACCTAGTATCAGCCGGTACAAAAGTTGCTACAACATAAGGAGTACTAGATAGATACAAATATGCAATACAAGATAGTCTGCGGAAATGCAAAAGGGGACTAATCCCAAAGTAGAAGGAGACAAGTCATCTCCGGATACCAGAAGCTCACCCTAGATCTCTTAAATAGAAACTCTGCACCAAGATAGCGATAACTCATGCCAGGTTCTACATCAAGAAAAAAATGCAAAAGTATAGCATGAGTACCAAAACACGTAGTACTCTGTAGGAATAATAGGCCGACAAAGCTTAATAAGATAAAAGTACAAAAAATAAGAATATACTTCAAGGAAATTAAGAGGAGGCTAGTAAAAGGGTACAAGTCATAACTATAAAATAATAAGGCAGAAGATAATGAGTTGAGCAAAATGTAAAACATGAAAAGTAAAGCAATGTGATGTAATGTAAAGTAAAATAGTCCAGCTACAACCTAACAGAGCCCCCATAAGCCCGGAAGGTACACAAAATCAGAGAATAAACTAATCGGACTCCCATAAGTCCAGAAGGTACAAACAACAAATAATAGACCCAGCCAGACCCTCCATAAGTCCAGAGGATAAAACATCAGACAATAGCGACTACCAATCAACCTAATAAGGTAATGCGGGTGGGATCATGCCATGATATGCCATATGATTCGTGCCAAGGGCCAATAGTATCGTATACTCCTCCTCCAGTCGTAGCTTGCAAAAGCAGGACCCATGAGGGACTCACAAAATTTGTATACTAATTTTGAATTGTATCTCAATAACCATATCCTGATGATAATCAATAAAACCGCCCAAAACACTTTCCCTCAGGCATGCAAGTTTAAAATACCAGTAAACACTTTCCCTCAGGCATGCAAGTTTATTTCAAAACAATACTTCTTAAAAATATAGCTGGTTTTCCCGTGATAAGTCAAGTACCAAGACAGTTCTTAAAAATCCATTTTGAAATAAAAAATAGTGTCTTAAACCAAATCTTTCATATGCCATGTGAAAAACAACCATAATACAAGAACACGAAAGAATAATCGCACCTAGTTAATTTGCATTAAAGAAACTAAGACCACAAGTTAGGGGAAGGTCAATATTCCAACAATAGCACCAAAAAGGACCAAACTCTTAACAACCTCCTGCATAAACTTACTCTAAGGCAATAACTACCCCAAAACCTAACTAACGTGGAATAACTCATGCTAAATCGGCTAAAAGAAGAAATGAATTGAAACGAGTTAAGGAATAGGTAAACTAACCTGGGGTCTAAAAAATTCCAATGCAAACGACCTCGGGCCCATAAATAAATATGAATAACAAGACAAAAACATAATGATTAAGCAAAAATGTTTAAAACAAGCTTCTAACCTATCACAAGAACTACTAGGAATTCCATACTACTGATATCTAAGTGCACCACCCCAACACCCCAAGGCTGACTAACTAAGCTAAGGCAAGTAAGGATTTGTAATTAAACACAACTAAGGCACTACACCTACTACGCTAAGACCTATGAGTACAAGCAAGGATAATACTAAGGTTCCCAATCCCTGAATCTTAGCTAAAGCCCTAAACCGACTATCATTATCAAAATCCCTAAATAAATATTATCCAATCTATAACTTCACACAAAAAATTAGCAATAACCATACCATTATCTTATACGGGCTAAGTCTAGAAGTAAGTAAGTCGTAGCTTACCTGGAAGCTGATCACGCGCGCTCACACCCACTAGATCAGAGTTTTTCCTTTTTAGGAAGCCTCCGACTGCTGCCATGCTACCATAATAATAATCTATTAATTAAAATATAAACAATGATGCCCATATTGCAAAAAACAATTTGGGTTAGAAATCGGATGAAAAATCACCCATGGGGCCCGCATGCGAATTTCAAAAATAAAACTGGGAAAAATATTCCTCGTGGGACAAGGATTATATGCTCAATTTATTGAGAAAAAACAAGATCAAAATCAATCACAAAATATCCTCCAAACCCAAGAAACAAAACAAAAACTAACTAAGAAATTAAACAGAATTAAGGGCCAGAACTTATAATTCGAAGAGAGGAATCGACCACAGACAAGAAAATGTTGCGCCAACTAGAAAATGGTGACCCCACACTGACTTTGGTGCTTAGATCTCTATAGAAATGGAGGATTTTGATTTGGGGTATTTTAAAAATGAAGAAGAAGTTTTAATAACAACTATCTCTGCATATAGAGATTTTCCTTGCAAATGCGGAGGTCACTATTCACCCGTGCCTTCGCAAATTGGAGGAAATCTTCACAAATGCGAATGTTGCAAAAGCGATAGAAACTCTACAAAAGTGGAGGTCCCCAAATAAACATACCTCCACTAAAGTAGAGGATTGTCCGCAAATGCAGAGTCTGCAAATATGGAGTCTATAAATGCGATGCTTTACCGCAAAAGCTGTAATGACCCTTCACATTCTTTTCTATTTTTTTGTGTTTATTTCTGCATTTTTAGCTTTCCCTCAGTGGCTACAAGTCATTTATGACTTGTCAAGACTGACAATTTGGTGCCCGGGCCATTCGTTAGGTCGTTATGGCCATTTCCCTATGTTAGAGCTTCAACTTAAAAAATCTTTGACTTCGGTCAACTTTCCTGGTAAACATGCTCAGAATTAAATTTCAACAGTTCTATTGGCTCCGAAATGGAGATGTTGGTTTAATGGGACCTTTGGTCTGGGTGTAGCTGCTGTCAATTTGGTTTTATGTTATTTTCTGTGTTTCCAAGCCAGCTTGGCTTGTGAGGTTGACTTTGGTCAAATTTGGAGAAGACAGCCTCGGGTGGAAATGTAAAACCCCGTACCTTTCAAAACCTATATGACTAGGTTAATATCGACGAAGGTACTTGATCTCGAGAGTGTGAAGGGGTACTTTGGCCTAGAATTTAAACTAGCCAAATGTATATAAGTGTTAAGTTAAAGTATAAGGATGAGGGTTTTGAAAATGAGATAAAACAAGTGAGGTGCTTGCTCGACTTATCTAAGTTGTTAGGTGACAAGTAGGTGCATCACCTACCTACGCTAACGAACAAACTTCTGAAGGCCGATTACGGGAAACAACACCATGGATTATTAGACCTAATGGTAGCCCAAATGAAGCTTAAAGTTTTCCCATCAAAGTACAACCAAATCTATCCAAAACAACTACAAAGGATAGCCACAAATGTTGACCACATTTTGACCCAAGAGAAGCCCAAAATCAGCCACAAAACTTAACCCTTTTGAGGCCCAAGAAAAGGATAATTTTGGCCCAAGTTTCTTGACCCATTTTGGCCCAAATCTACTCAAAAAAGTTGGCCAAATAGGCCCCCTTATACAGACCTTTTGTTGATCAATATTGATCATAAAAAGCTGGAAACATTTTACTAGAACTCTCTCTTATCTTCTTTCCTCTTGGCAGCCCCTCTCTCCCTTTAGGGTTCTAAGAAAATCAAGATTCATTCAAGCTTAAGGTTAGTTAAATAACTTATTATTTTGGTACTAATCTACTACATATATCCAGGATATCCTATGGTAAGAAATACATGAACTATGGCAGCCCCTTCCTTAAGGTTGGAAACATAGAAATTGTGTAACATTTAAGAGACTTCTTCTTTTCTTGTTGGTGTATGTGTAGGGGGTACTTAAGCTTTGCAAGGCATCAATAAAAAGAGGATAATAACACTCTTTCAAGTGTGGTAAGTACTTGTCACACCCCGAGGTTACCCCCTATATGAAACACGGGACTCGAGATCACGAGGATCCTAAGCTAAACCTTGGTCATAGTATTCTCAAGCATAACAAAGAAATAATACATAGTGGAAGCATCAACATAAATCCAAAACTGGAAGACATATCATAAATATAGAGTCGAATAGAAAATACAAACCAGAAATCATCTCATAAGGTCTATGTCTGAAAAGACTCTAATACTATCATAGAAAGTTGTTGGGACAACACCCCCCAGCTAACTCGAACATCTGAAAATAAAGAATACAATAAACTGAGATGGAGCCTAGCCCTCGGACTATGAGGACTCACCAATAGCTAGGTAGGAGTGGCCAAATCTCTAGCCCCGGATCTGAGTAGGAGTACCTGAGTCTGCATCATAAAAGGATGCAGTGCAATATGCGTTAGTACTATGGAATGTACTAAGTATATGAGTGATGCATAAGTAAGGAAAACATGTTTTAAAATGATCTGATTTCATAAAGAAGGACCATAAACCAAAATTAAGGTATAAAACAAAATAAATGAAACAAGGCTTAATTTTCATAACTTAGATTCATATAATTTCATAGCTTGAAAATAATACGTGGGAGTTTCTCTTAACCGACATTAAACCATAGTGAGCTACATGGAGTTCAGTGTCTTACACCAATACTGAAAGAGTTATCCTAACCGGCCAAGGTTAGAACCATTTCGTACCAGGATTCTGCCATAAGAAGCCTCAACACGGGCAACCTACGGTGGCAACGTAGTTTTGGACTTGGGTTGTCTGAACCCTCGTCTCTCGATGCTACATACTACTCCCAAAACATAATAATAACATAAGCTCATATACGTGCGACATATCTAATGACAACTTGTTCATACTTGTTCATACCCCGGATCGTCATACTACTCATGAGTTTTAGTTTAGAAAATAGCTCATGAGTAGTGATGGAACATCGGGTGTCTTGCCTTGCATCATATTTCATATCATGGAAAACTTTCATACTTCATGACTTATAAAATTTTGCATAGCTCTAGTTCAATTTTCATAAAACATATGTTTTCATAGAATCATAAAAGCTAGGCATGCAACTTCATAATTACATAATGGCCATGACATCTACTCGTGCCTACATTCTCTTGAAAATATGCAAATTCATGAGTTTAGGCTAGAAATCAACTTTCATGATTGGGCTTTTAAAATCACAAGAGAGTCATAATTAAATCATGGGTAATCAATAGAAAATCATAAATTTAAACATAGAAACTGATTTCATAAACTTTCCCCAATTTTAGATCAAAACCCTAATTCATAACTTCATAATTCAAATTAAGACTTGGGGATTTTGGGCACAAGGGTGAAAGGAACCCATTGTTAAAAGCCCACATACCTTGGTGTAAGATTACCCATTTGATTGAAAAAGAATTAGGAGACTTGACTTGGAGCTTGGAGACTTGAGCTTAAAAGAGGATTTCCTTTTTGAGTGAAGAATGAGGAGCTTAAGATAGACTTAGGATAATATGGGTGAAAATACTTCTAAAAGCAGTCAAAACGACTTCACTTAATACATAATAGGGTGGGAAATGACCAAAATGACCCTGGGTTTTAATAAAAAAGAAGCTGGAATTTTGGTCAACTTCAGTGTCCACGAGTGGAGACTACGACTCGTAGACTTTTCCATGACTCGTGGACTTCTAGTCGTGGAAGCTGCCTGAAAATCAACCTGCAGAAGGCATTCTACGATTCAACAAGACGACTCATGGAAACTTCCACGAGTCATGGAATCCAGTCGTGGAACTCAGGCTAAGAAGTTTGTCGGCAGAAGACTTTTCATGAGTCAACAGGATGACTCATGGAAGATTCCATGAGTCGTAGGGTCGAGTCGTGGAAGTCAGGAAAAAATGTTTGGCCTCTGATGGAGTTCCATGAGTCAACAGCACGACTCATAGAAAGTTCCACGAGTCGTGGAAGTGACTCGTGGAAGTCAGTACTGAAGCTGGTCTACAGGGCTGGGATCACGAGTCCCTTCCATGACTCGTGGAACCTTCCACGACTCGTGGACCCTTCCATGACTCGTGGACTTGACTCGTGGTCCCTAAAACTTGGATTTTTCTAAAGTTTTTAACTAAGATGACTGGGTACGTGTACGGGGTGTTACAGTACTTATTATGCCCCGAGGCTTCCCCCTTGACGTAACACGGGATTTGGGACCACAAGTACCCCAAGATAACCCTTGGTCATAGCATAAATCAGATAAATCAATAGATAAACGGAAGCATAATAGGAAGATCCGAAGTCAAGCGTATAGATAATCAAGTCAAATAGGAATACAAATCTAAAAGAAGACTCGAATACTGTCTATGTCTAACAAGTCTTTACCTGTCATAAAGAGTTGTTGGGACAAGCCTCCCAGCTAACCCAAAATCTTAAATGAAAGCATAAGGATGGACGCTCTAATTCTAGTCCCCGAATAATGAGGACACACCAATAATCAGCTGGATGTTTGGCATAGTCTAGCCATAAGTCTGAGGGCACGTGCCTAAATCTGCATCTAAAAGGATGCAGCGCAAAATGTGTCAGTACTATAGGATGTACTGAATATATGAGTCTATACAACAACAAATGTAAACATGCTTGAATCATGCATGAAAGACTGAAACCACGCATAACAAGAGAATTCATGAGTAAAATCATAGTTAAACATTGGACATGAAAATAGAAGATCAACTTTCAAAAGTAGAATATCATATAACTTAAACTGAAAAGCTTTCGTACGTGAGTTTCTTATAACCGATAATAGACCATGTGAGCTACATAGAATCTAACTATATAACCCTAGTTAGCAAAGCTGTTCTGAACCCTACCAAGGTAAATAACACTATAATCCAACTATATCACCCTAGTTGGCAAAGCTGCCCTATGCCACGCTAAGGCAAGGGCACCATGATAATAAAGAGATGAACCTCTTTCATAAGCCCATCGGGCAATACATAACCTACGCTGGCAACGTAGTTTTTGGACTTGGGTAATTGATCCCTCATTGCTCGGTGCTAAATACTACTCCCAAAATATATACATATAGCTCATAATACTTGTGACATATCTGATGTCAAAATTATTCATAACTTAGGTAGACATATCTGGATGCCAAACCTTTCATAAAACATAGGGACATATCTAATATCCAAACCTGTTGGAAAAGCATAAGGACATATCTGATGCCATGCAATTCACAAATCATGAGTCTTAAAGCTTTGCATAACCATAATTCAAAATATACTTTCCTTTCTAAAATCATAGTTTGAAGAATTACGCATGCAATTTCATGAAAATAGAAGTCATTTATCTAAACATATCAATTTTTACTTGAAGACATGCAATTCAATGAAATCATGCTAGAATTCATGATCAACATGTGGGCTTTTGTAAACACTTAAGGAACCTTAATTAAAACATGGATAATGAATAAGAAGTCATGAATCAATACTTTAAAACAAGGCCCATCAATTTTCCCCAATTTGAGTAAGAACCCTAATTTAGAAATCCATAAATTCAATTTAGAAGATTGGGGTTTTGGGCATAAGGGTGAAGGGATTCCCTTATTGAATACCACATACCTTGATTAAAGCTAACCCAGCTGAAATTGAAAAGAAGAGGAGGATTGAACTTGGAGCTTGAAGGAGTTCTTTTCCCAATTTGGTAGATGAATGAGGTAATGAGAAGGGACTTAGGCTAATAGGTTTAGAAATCATGCTACGAAATACCAAAATGACCTCACTTAGGAGTTAAAAGGGTGGGTAATGACTGAAATACCCCTAGGACTTAATCAAGAAAAAGCTAGAAAAAAATCGACTTTCAGGAATTACAGATGGATTCCACGAGTCGTAGACCAAACCACGGCTCGTGATTTCCACTCGTGGTTCCTGGCCACAGAGTCAGGCTGCATAAGGCAATATACGAGTCAACAAGATGACTCATCAACTAGACTATAGCTCGTAGACCTCAGTTGTAGTTCTAGGCTCAACATTCAAGCTGCAGATGAGGAACGACGAGTCAATAGAATGGGCCATAGAATGAACTATGGTTCGTAGACCTGAGTCGTAGTTCCTGGGGAAAGTACTGATCTCTGGTTTAGGTTCCACGATTTGACAGTACGATATGTGGTCCAAACTACAGTCTATAGAATCAACCTGTGGTTCTCAGACCAGAAGTTAAACTGCAAGAGTCAAAACATGGTTCCATTCCACGAGTCGTGGTTCTAACCACGATCCATGGTTTGGACCCGTAATTCCTGGAAACATGAAATTTTTCAGAGGTTCAATCTTAGAAAGCTGGTTTGATTTCTAGGGTGTTACAATATATCCCCCTTGGGATCATTCATCCTCGATTGAAAACTAAACAAGGGAAAACTGAAGAGAAAACAACCCAACAAATCAACAACACACAAAATCTGAAGTACAAATATGAAAACTGAGCTTGCAACTTAAAACATGACTGAATCATCATTGAAAAAACATACATGCATACTAAGATCATGAGGGGAGAAATATGGAATAGAATAGGATAGACATACTAATGAGAAAACTACTACCTCAAGCGAAAACTGGATCAGAAGAAAAGAGATGAGGGTACTTGGCTTTCATGGCTGATTCTGCTTCCCAAGTAGCTCCCTCAACAAGTTGATTTCTCCAAAGAACCTTTACCGAAGCGACGTCTTTGTTTCTCAGCCTCTGAATCTGACTATCAAGGATCTCTATGGGAACCTCCTCATAAGTGAGACTATCTTTCACACCCATATCCTTCAAAGGAATAATCAAGGTCGGATCACCAATTCACTTCTTCAACAAGGAAATATGGAAAATCGGATGAACCGCTTCTAATTCTATTGGCAAATCCAACTCATAAGCAATGCTACCAACTCTCCTCAGAATCCAATAGGGACCTATGAAATAGGGACTAAGCTTTCCTTTCTTGCCAAATCTCATCACACCCTTCATGGGTGAATAGAATATCTGGAACTATAAGCCTCAGTCAAAATCTGTTGTCTCAACCCATCTACATTTGGCACACACAATTGACCCTGATAACGAAGTACACCATCTCCCCCTTGGGAGAAAACCTCAACTCTTTGTTGATGGAATACACCCTTTAGCTGAAGCAAAATAGGATCACTATCTTGCTTTGCCTTCACTTTGGTAACAAAAGATGATTTGGAACCATTCTGAACAATAAAACCACATTTTGTCGAGTTCATAAGGTGAACTCCTGACCGAGCAAGCCTATGAACCTCCTTAACAAATTCCTTCTTTCTGTCTTCAACTGAAGACACACTGCCCATGGACAATCTACTAAGTGTATTTGCCATAACATTTGGCTTACCCGGATTGTAAAGCACACTCATATCATAATCCTTAAGAAGCTCAAGCCATATCCTTTGATGCAGATTTAATTCCTTTTGAGTGAACACATACTGAAGACTCTTATGATCGGTGAATACATCCACATGCACACCATACAAGTAGTATCTCCAAATGATCAAAGCAAAGACCATGTATGCTAACTCAATATCATGAGTAGGGTAGTTCTTCTCATTAGTCTTAAGTTTTCTAGAATCATAAGGTCACTTAAGACAACCCAAGCCAATTCTAGAAGCATCACAATATATAACAAAGTCAATAGATAAGTAGAAGCATAGGACGTAGGACCACAAGTTCCCCAAACTAACCCTTGGTCATAGCATAACTTAGATAAATCAATAGATAAGTAGAAGCATAATAGGAAGATCTGAAGTCAAGTTTATATATAATCAAGTCAAATAGGAATACAAATCCAAAAGAAGACTCAAATATTGTCTATGTTTGACAAGCCTCTAACAGTCATAAAGAGCTGCTGGGACAAGCCCCCCAGCTAAATCCAAATCTGAAATAAAAGAATAAGGATGGATGCTCTCACTCTATTCCTCGAATAATAAGGACTCACCAATAATCAGTTGGATGTATGGAGTAGTCTAGCCACGAGTTTGAAGGCAGGTGCCTGAATCTGCATTGTAAAAGGATGCAGCACAAAATACGTCAGTACTATAGGATATACTTAATATATAAGTCTATACAACAATAAATGTAAACGTGCTTGAATCATGCTTGAAAGACTGAAACCATGCATAACAAGAGAATTCATGAGTAAAATCATAGTTAAACATAAGAAATGAAAATAGAAGATCAAATTTCAATAGTAGAATATCATATAACTTAAACTGAAAAGCTTTCGTATGGGAGTTTCTTATAACCGACAATAGACCATGTGAGCTACATAGAATCTAACTATATACCCCTAGTTAGAAAAGTTGTTCCGAACCCTGCCAAGGTAAAAAAACACCATAATCCAACTATATCACCCTAGTTGGCAAAGTTGCCCTATGCCCCGCTAAGGCAAGGGCACCATGATAATAAAGAGTGGAACCACTTTCATAAGCCCATCGGGCGATACATAACCTATACTGGCAACGTAGTTTTTAGACTTGGGTAATCGAACCCACATTGCTCGATACTAAATACTACTCCCAAAACATATACATAAAGCTCATAATACTTGTGACATATCTGATGCCAAAACTGTTCATAACATAAGTAGACATATCTTGATGCCAAACCTTTCATAAAACATAGGGACATATCTAATATCAAAAACTGTTGGAAAAGAATAAGGATAAATTTGATGCCATGCAATTCATATCATGAGTCTTAAAGCTTTGCATAACTATAATTCAAAATATACTTTCCTTTCTAAAACTATAGTTTGAAGAATTACACATCCAATTTCATGAAAATAGAGGTCATGTTATCTAAACATACCAATATTTACTTGAAGATATGCAATTCAATGAAATCATACTAGAATTCATCATCAACATGTGGGATTTTGTAAAAACTTAAGTAACCTTAATTAAAACATGGATAATGAATAAGAATTCATGAATCAATACTTTAAAACAAGGCCCATCAATTTTCACCAAATTGGGTAAGAACCTTAATTTAGAAATCCATAAATTCAATTTAGAAGATTGAGGTTTTGGGGCATATGGGTTAAGGGATTCCCTTATTGAATACCCACATACCTTTATTAAATCTAACCCAGCTGAAATTGAAAAGAAAAGGAGGCTTGAACTTGAAGCTTGAGACTTGGAGCTTGAAGGAGTTCTTTTACCAATTTGGTAGATGAATGCGGTAATGAGAAGGGACTTAGGCTAATAGGTTTAGATATTATGCTAAGAATGGTCAAAATGACCTCACTTAGGAGTTAAAAGAGTGGGTAATGACTAAAATACCCCTAAGACTTAATTAAGAAAAATCTTGAAAAAATCGACTTTCAGGAATCACGGATGGATTCCATGAGTCGTAGACTAAACCACGGCTCATGGTTTCCACTCGTGGTTCCTGGCCACAGAGTCAAGCTGCAGAAGGCAAACCACGAGTCAACAAGATGACTCATAAACTGGACTACGACCTGTAGACCTGAGCCGTAGTTCTAGGCTCAGCATTCAAGCTATAGATGAGGAACTACGAGTCAACAGGACGGGCTGTTGAATGAACTATGATCCGTAGACCTAAGTCGTAGTTCCTGGGGAAAGTACTATTCTTTGGTTTAGGTTCCATGATTTGACATTACGGTTCATGGTCCATACTCAGGTCCATAGAATCAACCCATGGTTCTCAGACCAGAAGTTGAACTGCAGAAGTCAAACAACGGTTCCATTCCATGACTCGTGGTTCTAACCACGGTCCGTGGTTTGGACCCTTAATTCCAGGAAATATGAAATTTTTTAGAGATTCAAACTTAGAAAGTTGGTTCAATTTCATGGGTGCTAGAGTACTCTGCCCATAATCATCTTTTTGGATTGAAGTCGCCTTCTTATAAAAATCTGATTCTTTTTGCACGAAATGTAAGTTATCCTTTTGTTGAGTTTCTTCTTTGTATTGTGATCCCTAATCAAGCTTTAGAAAGTATAAAAGGAAGGTTAGCAAGTCAAATATCCACTCATATATGCTTGTTAAGTTTAGTCCAACATCTAGTAAGTCAAGGCTAAAGAAGTTATCTAAATGAACCTTCATACCTAACAAGAGTTTCTTTGAAGATCAATCTAGTAATACGCTTATTACGCATGGATTGTGTGTTAGTGTGTGCCAAGGCACTAATGCCATATTGAGTCCATTATATACATAGTGTGCACCGAGGTGCTACTACCATATTGAGGCAATTATATTCATAGTGCGCACCGAGGTGCTACTACCATATTGAGACCATTATTTACATAGTGTGCGCCGAGGCGCTACTACCATATTGAGGCTATTATATATAGGGAGCATCGAGGTGCTACTATGGTTCAGCGTGTTTTATAAAGAGTGAGTTGCGGTGTGAGTTAATGCATGCATTGTGTTCTAAAAAGAATAAAAGAGAAAAGAGCTTAACGAGTCTTACCGATTACAGTTTACAAGTTTCATATTAAATCCTGTTCAGATTTACTACTTGCAACTTATTATTATGTTTCTACCTTACATACCAGTACATTATTTTCATACTGACATCCCCATTTCCTGGGGGGTTCTGCATTCATGCATGCAGGTCCAGACATAAACCCAGACAGACCTCTTAGTAGGAGTTGCAAAGTTCAACCATTTTGGTAAGCTCCATTCTTCCTGGAGCTGACAAGTCAGAGGTCTAACTTATATTTTGACCAGGTTATGTATATGTACAGTTTGTGGGTAGTCCGGGGCCCTGTCTTGGATATGAGATGTTTTACTTACTCGTAGAGTCTTATAGACATGTATAGGTATATCAGTGTTGGGTATGGCCTTATCGGCATTGTTATTAGCTATCTACTATGATATTAGCGTTGTCGGCCTTGAGTTGTTTATCTATTGTTGAGCTATCAGTGTTTCTAGTTACTATACTTAGAGACCTTGTGGGTCTCAGACCCCCAACAGGTTTAATAGAGATACATTCTATTTTGGCGCCCTCGGCCTTTTGGGGCTCCGAGTGCCAGTCCCGCCTCCCCTGGTTTGGGGTGTGACAAACTTGGTATCATAGCACGTCGAATACCAGGGAGTCTACAAGTCGTGTCTAGTAGAGTCATGCTTATAGGTGTGTTGTGCACCATACATATAATCATGAGGCTATGGGACATTTAGGTATTGTTATCCTTCTTTCATTTGCTAGATCGTGTAATAGAGCAAGGTCATAAGATATTTGAAGTCTAATTCATGCTTTTATATTCCTTGTTTTTAGAAATTCCTGTGACCAGACAAATGACTAGACGACAAGTTGGAAGGGATACGGGGGAAGGTACTAGTCATTCCCCACCTTTCTAGATGGATAGATTGTAGGCTCAACGTGAATCACCAAATCTAGAGATCCCATTTCATCCGGTACCTGATGAGACTAGAGGGGACCCAACACCCCTGACCCCACCTGCTCCAGTGGAACCTGAGATAGCTAGAGATGAACCAGCACCTGCAGCTTCTCCACCTGAAGCAGAGGACCAATACATCAGAAGTGCCGTTTGATTATTGACCCAGATGGTAGCCACACAGCAGCAACAAATAGGGGCATCGGCGAGTGCTAGGTCAAGTGGCTTAGAAAGTTCTAGGGCTCGAGAGTTTATCAGCCTAAGTCCTCCTATATTTACAGGCTCTGACACATGTGAGGATCCTCATGAGCTTATTGATCAGACTTATCGGGTACTTAGAGTCATGCATGCAACAGTAGTGGAGGTAGTGGAGTTTGCATTTTTCAGGTTACAAGATGTAGCCATTTTGTGGTTCGAGGCTTTGGATCGGTCTAAGGGATCAAATGCACCCCCAGCTGAATGGGAAGATTTTTCAGAGGCCTTTCTAGCTCACTATCTTCCATAGGAGGTTCGAGAGGCCAGACTTGATTAGTTTCTAGCCTTTAGGCAGGGAAATATGAGTGTTCGAAAGTACAGTCTCAGGTTTAATTCATTAGCCAGGTACACTGATGAACGCTCAAATCGTGCTCTCCAATTAGGAGGCGATGATGATCGTGCAGCAAAACAAAATTTATAATTCCCAACGGATGTCGGGGTCATACCCAAGGGAATAATATATTCGCGATCAAGCTAACAAAGAATAAGAGCAACTTATTGGAGTTCAATTAGCGGAAATGGGGAAAAGATATCTAAAAGGGGGGGTTTTAGACTACAAACTAAAAGATAAAAGAAAAATCAAATAAAAGATTGATTGATCAATGTCTTTCACCTTGCTTTTGCCAAGCAAGGATAACAAGGGAGAATCGGAAATGGGAATTCAATTCATAAGACTTGCACCTGGTTGACACCTAGGTAGTCTTGGCTAAAGGTATGCCCTAACTGTCTCTCGACCAATTCAGCATATATCTCGTGTATTTTCTCTTGAACTAACATGAGTAAGAATTAAACCAGCCAAATAACTTGGGTGAGTTGGGTTATCTCTAACCCCAACTCTTAGACGGGAATTTTCGGCAACCAAGATATGTCTAGCCTTGATCTAGAGTGGAAACCCCAAATTCCCACTAATGAATCTTCCCGAATTTGAGAATCTCTCTCTAGAGCAAAAACCCAAATTAGCAAGCTAAGTCAATGTTTGCAACCATTGACTATAAATTCAAGCATGGAGGATTCAAGAGACCCAAATAATTAAACAAGAGCAAAATCTATATATGAATTTAATAACCCAACAAGTATTATCTTTAATACAAACCCAAAATCTCAAGTCAACAATACACCAATAAAATAGCAATTAAGAACAAAAGTTTGAAGAATGGAACATAAGATTTTACATTACAAAGCATCCAAATCTTCACTCCTATGGTGTTGGTTGATGAACTTTCTCTCCAAGCTTGCTCAAACGTTCCAAGGATTAGCCAAAGATGTATTCCCATTCATCTGGAAAGAGTTTTATGTTAATTAGGGTTTCCAACAATGAGAATTTCCAAATCTATCTCGCAGCTGATGAAACCTTCATCGCGATCGCGTGCGTGACCTTCGCAATTGTGAGGTTCTGTATTTTCCTTACACATAGTTGTGTATCCTCAACCTCGCGGTCGCGTAGCTTTGACTTTTTCCTTCACGCTGTTGCATAGCTTCACTTCACAGTCGCATAGGTTTAGCTCTATCCTTGTGCATCGTGGTCGCGTGGCTCCACTCTCGCGATCGTGATGAGCAATATTGTGCCAGTGATCAGCAGTCCCTTTTTGCTCCATTTTGACTTGTTTTCACTCCAATCTTTCCCGAACACTTCTAAAACACAGAAACCTGTAAAATAGAAGAAATTCGTGTCAAATTGCACTATTTATCCACTTTATACTAGCAAAGGTATAAGATTAGAAGCTAAATAAGAGGGTAGAATACCAACTTATCAAACCCACAAACTTGAACTATTGCTTGTCCTCAAGCAACTTAAAAGTTCTAACTCAAGAAGCATACAACACAAGTGCAAATGATAATACCACAAGCCAAGGAAAACCCATTTCAAGCACAAAGCATGGCTTCGGTTGGTACTAATGACTAGTCAATTGCATGATAACTTACTCTAAATATTCCCTTTAATTTAAAACTCAATTCAACTATGCAATGGCAAACTAAGAACATTCAAGTGACAACAACCAATCCTCGAGATGTGACTCAACTACTAGTTTACCAAAACATGCTCATTTCACTCATTTTTGGAGTTTATCAATGTCACTAACTATCCTAATTCACATGCCCTCACAAGAATGAAAGTCCCAAAACACATTATGTACAAAGACAATCACAAGGGACAAACACAAACACTCACACTCACAAGGAAGTTCAAGTGCACACACGTCGAACTAGAGGCTTGCCCTTAATGTAGATAGCCACTAATGTAGGGTAGCCAAGATCGGAATCACCAAGGACTTGCAGGTTACGATGTTGGCTAGGGTTAAGGTGAGGATATCATTTGGTTCAAGTGACTACACCTTTCTAATGCTTTTTGTTCTCATTTCGAACACCGCTCACATTTTCAATTTCAACTTCACCTTATTTCTCCCTCACACAACCCAAGATTCTCCTTTTTAACTCATAATCATCCAACTCCTTATATCACCTTCACTTGGTAGCACCTATTTTTGCTTTTCAATTTTCTCATTGGATTGATCTTTTAGAGCAATTTTCAATTCAAAATTAAGGTGCTACCTTGCACTTGAAGTGAACTTCTTTTCTTCTCCTCATTTGATCACATGCACCCCCAAACTTAGGCATTTGCCTATGTTATATCGTTTCCCCCCAAACTTAGGCTTTTAGCCTACATTTCATTTTCAAGAAATTAGGGAGAATGGGTGCCAAAATAGAGGTTCCAAAAAGATCAAGGTGTTACAAGGTTCCAAAGGATGGTCACTAGCTCAAAAGGAGTTCACTAGGGTTGATGTCATGGGAAGTCATTTGGGTGAAGTGGCTATCAAAAAGGGCCTAAGGTCATTTTTCAAGCTCGGTCACACCTAGAATTTTGCCTTGAATCACATTCGGGGTAAGTTCTAGACGACATGCATGCCCGAGAATTTTTCAACTACACCTCACCACACATGACATGTGAATTATTCAAGAAGGATCAATTTTTAACTTCCTAATCAAGAATAAAGGAGGAGCCATTCCATATTATCACCGCTAATAGGCTAAGAGCCACAAAAAGATTAAAGGGGTTGTCATGACATTAATTTTGCCATGCACTTTTCACAATTTTTTTGGAAGGGTATGCTTATTTCACTTAACATGCAAGACTACTTCATTAGTACCAAACAAGCCAATCACAACCAAAACCTTAAAAGATGATGATTTGCCTTTAAGAATGACGTCACTCAGTCTATCATTGGGCCAATTCATCTAACTAAATCAGTATGGCTACACAAAGTTGATCAACCCAACCATCATCATCAACAGGCACATGCGATTAGCACATGCCAAAGTGCGGGTCGCAAGTGCAATGCACAAGCCAATAGTGGGCATGTGCGAAGCTCGTGTGGTTCGCACATCGGCATGTGCCATGTTGTGTCCCAACTTTGACAAGATCTATCTAGCCTAACGGGTACTCAGACTTCCCCTGGCTCAAAAACATCCAACACACTTGCTATAAACAGAAAAATGAAGAAGCTGCAAGAAAAGAACTAACAACCTAAACCATCAACTCCATCCATATCAGCAACAAACCCAATGAGGGCTAGCAAAACCAGCCTGACAAGGGCATAACAATATCCATCAATGCAAAGAAAACAAGCCCGACAAAGGCGCAATATCCAAAATAAAACAAAATGCTAGATAAATGTCACGACCCGATTTCTCGGTCATGATGTCACCTACAACCCCCCGTATGCGAACCAACAACCGTAGCCCAGAACGGTTAGTAATAGGGTACTTTCTAACAGTTTAAGCGGAAGCAAGGGAACAAGATGAACAAACTGGATAGCTGGAGTAATATAAATACAAAATGGAAGCTAAAACAACCCAAAACCTGGTATCATAGTATATAAGAGCCAAACTACAACAGGAGTAAAAAAGGTCCAAAGAGATATATACATAAGTTGTCTCTGAATAGTAACGAGTTCAGAATATACAAAAGATAAACTAAGTCAAGCTCTAAAAGCCAAGAGCTCACCCTCAGTGTAGATGATCCAAAAATAGTTGTCTGCACGAGTCTCTGGCGCTCTAACGGCGATGGCCCACACCAAGATATACACCAAAAAATGCAAGGGGGGTAGGGTGAGCACCAAATTTGAAGTATAAGATACCCAGTAGGTATCATAGGCCTACTGGGCACATATAAGGTAAAATAACGGTAGCAATCAGAGTAGAAAAAATGGTCACATAATTTAACGATAATGTACACAGGAACTAGCCCAGAAGGAAGATAACAGAAAGCAACAAGCAGGGCTAGCAAATAGAATATATACATGGCAAACACAGGTGAAAATAAGAACGACGCACCTGGGATCCTCGCAACAACAGTATATATAGATAAATCGAGAAATGAACGGTATACCAATAACCTCAAGTATAAGGAATATGAGAGAAATGCAAAGTAGACATGACAGTAATAGTAACCACACTAGTCATAACAAATAGTCACCAACAGCCCCGCTGTAACCAAGCTCTAACCACACTAATCACAACAATCTCATTCTAGAAACCAATAGCCCCGCTGTAACCAATCTCACGCTCAAGATAGAAGTAATGTGATAAGACTCTACCTACAGTCCCTCTACCACCTATAAAACCGAGGAATGCAAACAAGTGAAAATAAACCCTCTGGCATCCCATACTACCGGAGCGTACAATCAACAATCAACAGACAAGGGTGGAACCTAACGCAAATGAATAATATGATGCCATGCTAAGTACAAGTGATCAAAGTACCATATGTCACCCGCTTCCGGTGACCTATTAGACCAAGAAGACGGGATCCATGCAAGGTCCCACCCGTATACCGCTACTACACCTATACCCTAGGTCCATGGAACGACAAGGTCCATGGAACAAGAAGGTCCATGGAGGCCCCCGACCAACATACTAGATGCCCCACATCCTTGACACAATCCCCAAGTAAAGCTTCCTGGAGGGTATCCAGGTCTAAAACAATAAGCCCAAAAGCTCTAGTACTCGGCCCCGCCTAGTCCAGTAACACCCCGGATGTTGTAGTATAAAAGTAAGGCACCCGACCCTGTCGAGCCCAGAAAAGTGGAACTATAGATAAAATGCCTTTTAAAACTCTCCTTACCCCAAGAAGATCCACAAGACAAGTCAAAACCATTTCCAAATTATTTCCGTCGAAAATGGGCCTCCCGGGCCATGCAAGGTTTAGAAAATAGTTCCAGAAGGCAAGAAGCCAAACCATAGTAAAATGTGGGAAAACCTCTTTGGATGCATGGAAATGGCAGAACAAACACACAGTAGCCGCCCCGCGGCTCACAATCAACCTATCGGCCCTACACAGGCTCCGAAGCTACTCATCAAGCATAACCATACTAGAAGGGTAATTCTATGTCCCGGCCTCACGGACATTCCCAATGATCCCACTGTCTATGTTGCAGAGTCAACAAGGACTCGCAGGACCAGAAGGCTAATAATATAAATTTACACGAATACTACACAAACGGAGAAAAGAACAGAATGGATCATGAAAAAGCGGCCAAGGTCTGTGGTACTAACCTAATAATCCAACCCAAGGATGCCAACTAGTACAATTTTACCCAATATATGCGAAGTCTAGGGATTTAAGTTGTAACCTACCTATCGTCCGATGACAAGCTGCCCGAACAACCAGGTCCAAGCCTGAAATGCTCCGAGAACTCGTGAACGATAATCAAACTATCAAGACCATAAATATAACATTAAAATGAGTCTAACAGTACCCATATTGCTACAATTGTATGTGGGCCAATATCTGGGTCCAAAGTGGGCCCGCAACCCGAAACTAAAAATGAAAAGAGTCATGACGACCCCAAAGGTGCCAAGAAGCCATGCTCTAAATTTGAGCACAATTGGCGAAGAGGAAGGGCGCCAAATCAGCCTGCAAAGATTGAGGTTTAAACAAAGGAATTCTGAAAAATCAAATGGAAATTGGGCAAGAAATACTTACCACAAAGGCGAAAACCCGAGTCAAGAAGGAAAATCTACCACTCCCACGAGCATGCACCAACTGGACGGCCAGAATTCACAAGGAAAACTCAAGCTTTAGAGGAGAGCATCAATGGATGTTTAGGAAATTTTCAGAGAAGAGGGAGCTTACCAAACGATGAAGGAGCGCGGATAATCCACAAACAATCGACTCCCCAAGGCCTAGAAACAATATGGAGAAATTTGGGAGAGAGGAAATTGAGTTTAGAGTTAGAACAATGAGCTGCAATGGCTGGAAAAACGTACTTCCAGCTATTTATAGTTGCAGGAAAATAGCCAGCGCCAACAGTGCTGAAGGAGTGGAAGGCGCATCAGCGCTTTAGCGCTGAGAGGGGCTCGATCGCACCGAAGGCTGGTAGGAACTGAGGTGCGATCGCGCTGGCCTTGGCGCGATTACAGTGAAGGCTGGCCTGCAACAGTTTTTCTGCAACTTTTTGAGAACTCCACGAGGTGTTTCGGGCATAATCAGAAATCGATATTCAAAAACCAATAATGCTAACAGAGTGGAAACAACGTTCTGGACTCAAAAAAATTGATGAAACTCTCATACGAGGTCGTTTCGGATAAATGTTGACCTAAGTCAACATTGAGAAAAGGAAATCAAAGGCTCGAAATGAGTCTGGCTCACCCGAAACCCGAACCAACCATCTTTCTAACCCAAACTCAACACTCCAGAGCTGATGGAATCATCGGATTTTGAATCCAAAACTCCGATCATCAAAAGTCACCCAAAGTTACACTTTCAACTCCAAATGGCCTGAAAACTGAGGAACTCCACAAAACCCACGCGGGAAGTTCTCAGGCCTCAACTAAAGGTCCAACTAGACCAAACTCATCACTCCTGAGCTAACGGAACTGTCAGAATTCAATTCCAAGCATGTTAGCTAAGAATGTTGACCAAGGTCAATGATTTTCTAAGTTTAAGCTCTAAAACAAGCAAACGGCCAAAACAACCAAATGAACGGCCAGGGCACTGAACCATCGGTCCCAGCAAGCCATAAATGACTTGGGGCCTCTATGAGAAGTCTCTATAGTGCAATAAATGCATAAACGCAAAGATGACCAGAAGGGTCATCACAACATCCACTACTAAAAAGACTTTCATCCTCGAAAGTCAAGAAGAAGGGAGTACCTGAAGGCGCAAACAACTGCGGATACTGGGCACATAACTCACTCTCGATCTCCCAAGTAGCCTCCTCGATCTGATAGTGCCTCCACTGAACTTTCACAACCAAAATCTCCCTAGATCTCAACCATCTAATATCTCTAGCCAAAATAGCTATCGACTCCTCAACAAACGACAACCTCTCATCCAAATGAACTGAATCCCAATGCAACACATGAGACTCATATGGTACATACTGGCGCAATATCGAGACATGGAACACTGGGTGAATTGCTAAAAGCATCGGAGGTAATGCTAATATGTAGGCAACACTACCAACCCTCTGCAGAATCTCAAATGGCCCAATGAACCTGGGGCTAAGCTTGCCTCTCCGACCAAATCTCAACACGCCCTTCACGGGCGATACACGAAGGAAAACCAGGTCACCAATACTAAACTCCAAGTCACGAAGTCTAAGATCAGTGTAGCTCTTCTTCCTGCTCTAGGCCGTTCTAAGCCTATCCTGGATCAAATGGACTCGGTCCAAGGAATCTCTAAGAAAATCTATACTCTGTGGTCTGGACTCTAACCCATCAAACCAACCGATAGGCAATCTGCAACATCTACCATACAAAGCCTCGAAAGGTGCATTGTCAATGGTCGAATAAAAGCTATTATTATACGCAAACTCAGCCAGTGGCACAAACTGATCCCATGAACCTCCAAAGTCAAGTACACAGGCCCAAATCATGTCCTCCAGGACCTAAATGGTCCTCTCAGACTGGCCATCTGTCTGAGGGTGGAATGCAGTACTAAGCTGGACCTCCGTACCCAAATCCCTCTGTATACCTCTCCAGAACTGAGATATGAACTGAGTGTCGCGATCTGAAATGATAGAAACTGGAACCCATGCAACCGTACAATCTCACAAATGTAGATCTGAGAAAACCTCTCTACCCCGTAGGAAGTCTAAACCAATAAGAAATGCGCTGACTTAGTCAGCCTATCCACGATCACCCAAATGGAATCAAACCTCCAAGTAGTATGAGGCAAACCAACAACGAAGTTCATAGTAATACCTTCCCAATTCCACTCAGGAATAGGAAGTCGTTGCTTCAAGCCACCCGGTCTCATGTGCTCGAACTTAACCTGTTGATAGTTCAAGCACTGAGATACAAACCCTACCACATCCCACTTCATACCACCCCATAAGTAGAGCTATCTGAAATCTCTGTACATCTTCGTTGCGCAAGGATGAATGGAGTATCTAGAACAATGTGCCTCACAAAGTATCAACTGTACCAAATCACCAACTCTCAGAACATAAAGTCGACCCTCAAACCTCAAAATACCATCAGAACCCAAAGTAGCCCGGCTTGCCTCACCCCAAACCACTTGATCACGAAAGTCACATAAACTCTGATCCTTAAACTATCAACTCTGAATCTGATCAACTAGAGTAGAGCGAACCTCAACACTGGCAAGAACTCTGCTGGGATCTGATAAGTCAAGCCTAACCAAATTGTTACCCAAGGACTGGATGTCCAAGGCCAACAGCCGCTCAGAAACTAAAAGTGAAGCTAGACTGCCCATACTCACCACCTTCTGACTCAAGGCATCCGCTACCACGTTTGCCTTCCCCGGATGGTATAAAATAGTGAAGTCATAGTCCTTCAGCAACTCAATCCATCTCCTCTGCCTCGAGTTCAGCTCACGCTGACTCATAATGTACTGAAGACTATGATGGTCGGTGAATATCTCACAATGAACTTCATACAGATAGTGCCTCCAGATCTTGAGCGCGAAGACTACCACCGCCAACTCTAAGTCATGAGTAGGGTAGTTGCGCTCGTGAACCTTCAGGTACCTCGATGCATATGCTATCACTCGACCCTGATGCATCAACACACAACCAAGACCGACCCCTGAAACATCACAATACACGGAGAATCCCTGGCCCTCAATCGGCAAAGTCAGAGATAGAGATGAAGTCAATAAGTCCTTAATCCTCTGGAAGCTATCCTCGCACTGATCAGACCACTGGAATGGAACATCCTTTCTAGTCAGCATATTCAAGGGTGTTGCTATGGAAGAAAATCCCTCAACGAATCATCTATAGTAACAGGCTAACCCAACAAAGCTGTGAACCTCGATAGGAGTGGTAGGTCTAGGCCAATCACGAACCACAGAAATCTTACCCGGATCCGCTCTAATCCTATCCTTAGACACCATGTGTCCTAGGAATGCAACTGATTCAAGCCAAAACTTACACTTTGAGAACTTGGCAGAAAGCTGATGATCTCTCAAAGTCTGAAGTATAGTCCTCAAATGCTGCTCATACTCATCCCTACTCCTCGAGTATATCAGAATATCATCAATGAAGGCTATCACGAACATATCAAGGTACGGGCTAAGCACCCTATGCATCAAATCCATAAATATTGTGGGGGCATTAGTCAACCCAAAAGACATCACTAGGAACTCATAATGGCCATAACGTGTCCTGAATGTTGTCTTACGGATGTCCTCCTCCCTAATCCTCTGTTGATGGTAGCAGGACCTCAAATCAATCTTAGAAAACATGGCGAAACTCTGAAGCTGATCAAATAGGTCATCAATCCTCGGCATCGGATACCTATTCTTCACTGTCACCATATTCAGCTGCCGATAGTCAATACACATCCACATCGACCCATCCTTCTTCTTCATGAAGAGGACAGGATCACCCCAAAGAGACACACTTGGTCTAATAAACCCCTTAGCTAACAAATCCTGGAGCTTCTCCTTAAGCTCTCTCAACTCAGCAGGAGCTATACGGTAGGGAGGGATAGAAATGGGACTGGTGCCTGGCTCTAACTCAATGGCAAAATCAATATCCCTCTCAGGTGGAAGGCTTGGCAGGTCGATAAAAAACACATCTAGGAAGTCTCTAACCACAGGAACAGACTTAGGAGACATGGGGTCAACACTAGCATCTAGGACATATGCTAGATAAGCTAGACACCCACTAAAAATCAACTTTCTAGCTCAAAGACAGGAGATAATCCCAGATGGTGCATGGCTAATAGAAAACTGCCACATAACCGGGGACACATCGGGCACGGCTATGGTAATGGTCTTGGCATAGCAATCCAAAACTGCACGGTGAGGGGATAACCAGTCCATGCCCAGTATCACATCAAAGTCTAACATATCAAGAATTATCAAGTTAGCCCGCGTATCCAAATCACCAACCGATATCACACAGGATCTCACAATCCAATCCACTACTAAATAATCTCCTACTAGGGTCAAAACAGAAACATGCACAGACAATGGCTCACTAGCCAAACCTAAATAAGGCAGAAGGTAGGAAGATATATATGAACAAGTGGATCCAGGATCAAACAAAGCATAAGCTGGTTATCGACATACATAAATCATACTTGTGATAACAGCATCTGAGGCCTCTGCCTCCGATCTCCTAGAGACCGCATAGAACTGACGATGACGTCCACCTACCCGACCGCCATCCCTACCACCTACTCTGCCACATGGAGCACCACCTCTACCCTGACCACTGCGTCTCTGAGCCGGTAGCTGAACAGAGTTAAAAGGTTGAACCGTACCCTGCTAGGGGCAATATCTAGCATAATGGCCACCAACTTCGCACTCATAACAAGCTATACCCTGATGGGGGCAATCTCTGGCAAAGTAACCACTAACACCACACTCATACCACTTCCCTGATGGCCCACCCTATCTAGATAGACCCACTGAACCGGTGTGGCCACCTCAGCCTAATGCCCCAGAAGCAGTACCCCTCGCTGACTGACCGATGTGACCATGTTGACTGCTCTGACCCTGCTCTAACTAAGAACCTGAAGCCTAAAGTGAATCCTGGAATGGTCGACTAGACTAACCCTGATGTTATTATGGCTGATAACCTCGGCCCCACTGGCCGGAACCTCTACCACCATGCCTAGAACCACTGTAACTACCCTAATGTCGAGGCCTCTTATCTCTGACCCCGGTATCATGACAACTCAAATCCTCAACTATATAGGCATAGTCCACAATGGACTTAAATGACCGACCACTACCAACTAGTATCTCTGCAGGCTCTCTGAACTCTCTCCGCAGCCCCAAAATAAATCTATGAATCTTGTCGGCCTCAGTAGGCATAATCATGGCCCCAAACGGAGCAAGCTGATGGAAACGGGTCTCGTACTCTGAGACAGTCATAGAATCATGGGAAAGTCTAGTGAACTCTTCCCTTCGATGCTCTTTGTTGCTCTGTGGCAAGAACTTGGCCATAAATGCCTCATAAAACTCATACCAGGTCAAGGGAGGTGACGTAGAAGGCTTGCAAGAAACCTGTGCTCTCCACCATAACTTTGCTGGACCCTTCAGCTGATATGAAGTATAGCCAACCCCGTGAATCTCTAATAACCCCAAGTGATGCAATATCTTCTCATAGGTGGTGATAAAATAGGGGGGTCCTGACCCTACATACTAGCAAATCTTGGCGGTGCCATTCTCAGAAATCTACCCAAGGCCTTCTACTCCCCATTTGTCATAGTTGGGCAGGGAGCAAGAGGCTGGGCAACCGATGGGACTGGGACAACCTCAGCACAGGGAGCCACAGTAACAGGCTACGCTTCTGAACTCTGGACACGCAGGGCTGCCCCATGGGTGGATGTCTATGATGACTCAAAAAGACGCTCCCCAATCATACCCAAGAGCTGAATAAGTAACCCCTGAACATCTGAAGACTGAGCTGGGGCTAGGGATGAAGCTGGCATAGAAACCGATGTTGGAACTGTCACTGGAGCTGGTGGTACCTGGGCCATCCCTGGGTCCACATGTTGATGCTCTGGAGCTAACTCTGGATCATAGTCATACTCTGGCTCTATAACAACTCTAGCGGCCCTAGCAGGGGCCGCTCCTCTGGGACAACCTCTAGCCTTGCCCTTTCGACCACCCTGACCCCTAGCTAGAGTCAAAGGTGCAGGGGCAGGAGGCTCTCCTCCGCCTGAAGTGGACGATCTCGTTTGAACCTTCTGCGGAAGAGTGAACCAAAACAAGTGAAATTTTCAAGAACTTTCAAGGGTACTAAGCATGAAGGAGGAACAAGAACAGTACATTAACCTAAGATGTCACTATAGCCTTTCTAAGATTGAGTATGGACGTCTCCGCCCCAATCTGCAGGACTCTACTAGACATTGGATCTTATACCGATGACACCGATGAACCTAGAGCTCTGATACCAAGCTATCACGACCCGATTTCTCGGTGATAATGGCACTACAACCCTCCGGTAGGTGAACCAATCCCCGTAGCCCAGAACAGTTAGTAATGGGCTACTTTCTAACAGTTTAAGCAGAAGAACAATAAATAAGCGGAAGCAAGGGAACAAGATGAACAAACTGGATAACCGGAGTAATATAAATACAAAATGGAAGCTAAACCAACCCAAAACCTGGTATCATAGTATATAAGATCCAAACTACAATAGTAGTACAAAGGTTCCAAAAGAGATAGATACATAAGTTGTCTCCGAATACTAACATAGTGCAAAATATACAAAAGCTAAACTAAGTCAAGCACTGAACGCCAAAAGCTCACCCTCAGCCTGGATGATCCAAAAATAGCTGCCCGCACGAGTCTCTGGTGCTCTAACAGCGATGGCCCACACCAGGATCTTCACCAAAAGATACAAGGGGTAGGATGAGCACCAAATGCGAAGCATAAGGTACCCAGTAAGTATCATTGGCCAACTGGGCACATATAAGGTAAAATAAGAGTAGCAAGCAGAGTAGAAATAAATGGTCACATAAGTCAATGATAAAGTACATAGGAACTAGCCCAGAGGGAAGATAACAGAAAGCAACAAGCAGGGCTAGCAAATAGAATATATATATGGCAAACACAAGTGAAAATAAGAATGACACACTTGGGATCCTCGCAACAATAGTATATATAGATAAGTTGAGAAATGGATGGTATATCGGTAACCTCAAGTATAAGGAATGGGAGAGAAATGCAAAATAGAAATGCTTGGAAACAGTAACAGTAACCACACTAGTCATAACAAACAGTCACCAATAGTCCCGCTGTAACCAAGCTCTAACCACACTAATCACAATAATCTCATTCTAGAAACCAACAGCCTCGCTATAACCAATCTCACGCTCAAGACAGAAGTAATGTGATAAGACTCTACCTACAGTCCCTCGGCCGCCTATACAACCGAGGAATGCAAACAAGTGATAATAAACCCTCCGGCATCCCATACTACTGGAGCGTACAATCAACAATCAACAGACAAGGGTGGAACCTCAGCAGATGAATGATATGATTCCATACTAAGAACAAGTGATCAAAGTATTGTATGTCACCCACTTACGGTGACCTATAAGACCCAGAAGATGGGATCCATAGAAGGTCCCACCCGTATACCGCTACTACACCATATACCCTCTCTCTGGCACCCACAGCTTGCAGCTTCTGGTCTGAAATGGAAAGGTCCATGGAGGCCCCCAACCAATTTACTAGATGCCCTGCATCCTTGACACAATCCCCAAGTAAAGCTGCCTGGAGGGTATCCATGTCTAAAATAGTAAGCCCAAAAGCTCTAGTACTCGGCCCCACCTAATCCAGCAACACCACGGATGTTGTAGTATAAAAGTAAGGCACCGACCCTATTGAGCCTAGAAAAGTGGAACTATAGATAAAATGCCTTTTAAAACTCTCCTTACCCCAAGAAGATCCACAAGACAAGTCAAAACCATTTTCAAAACCATTTCCAAATCATTTCCGTCGAAAATGGGCACCCCGGGCCATGTAAGGTTTAGAAAATAGTTCCAGAAGGCCTGAAGCCTAACCATAGTAAAATGTGGGAAAACCTCTCTATATGCATGGAAATGGCATGAACAAACACACAGTAGCTGCCCCGCAGCTCACAATCAACCTATCGGCCCTACACAGGCTCCGAAGCTACTCAGCAAGCATAACCATCCTAAAAGGGTAATTCTATCTCTCGGACTGACGGACATTCCCAATAATCCCATCGTCTATGTTCCAAAGTCAACAAGGCCTCACAGGACCACAAGGGTAATAATATCAATTTACACGAATACTACACACAACATAGGAAAGAACAGAATGGATCATGGAAAGCGGTAAAGGTCTATGGTACCGACCTAATAACCCAACCCAAGGATGCCAACTAGTACAATTTTACCCGATATATGTGAAGTCTAGGGAGTTAAGTCATAACCTACCTATCGTCCAATGATAAGCTACTCGAATAACCAGGTCCAAGCCCAAAATGCTCTGAGAACTCCCGAACAACAATCAAACTATCAAGACCATAAATATAATATTAAAATGAGTCTAACAATACCCATAATGCTACAATTGTAGCCGGTCTGATATCCGAGTCCAAAGCGGGCCTGCAACCCAAAACCAAAAACAAAAAGAGTCAAGACGACCCCAAAGGTTCCAAGAAGCCATGCTCTAAATTTGAGCACAATTGGCCAAGAGAAAGGGTGCCAAATCAACCCGAAAAGATTGGGCTTTAAAGAAAGGAATTCCAGAAAATCAAACGAAAATTGAGCAAGAAATACTTAACACAAAGGCAAAAACCTGAGTCAAGAAGGAAAATCTACACCTCCCACGAGCATGCACCAACTGGACGTCCAGAATTCACAAGGAAAACTCAAGCTTTAGAGGAGAGCATCAATGGAGGTTTTAGGAAATTTTAAGAGAAGAAGGAGCTTACAAAACGACAAAGGAACGCGGAAAATCCATAAACAATCGACTCCACAAGGCCTAGAATCAGTTTGGAGCAATTTGGGAGAGAGGAAATTGAGTTTAGAGTGAGAACAATGAGCTGCAACGGCTGGAAAAATGTACTTCCAGCTATTTATAGTTGTAGGAAAATGGCCAGCGCCAACAGTGCTGAAGGGGTGGCAGGCGCCTCAGTGCTATCGCGGTGGGAGGGGCGCAATCGTGCTGAATGCTGGCAGGGGCTGAGGCGCGATCGCGCTAGCATTGGCGCGATTGCGCTGAAGGCTGGCCTGCAATAGTTTTTCTGTAACTTTTTGAGAACTCCACGAGGTGTTCCGGGCACAATTAAAAACCAATATTCAAAAACCAATAATGCTAACACCATGGAAACAGTGTTCTGGACTCAACAGAATCGACCAAACTCCCATACAAGGTCATTTCGGAGTAATGTTGACCCAAGTCAATACTAACGAAAAGGAACTCAAAGGCTCGAAATGAGTCCAGCTCACTCAAAACCTAAACCAACCATCTTCCTAGCTCAAACTCAACACTCCAGAGCTGATGGAATCATCGGATTTTGAATCCAACACTCTGATCATCGAAAGTGACCCGAAGTTACACTTTTGACTCCAAATGTCCTAAAAACTGAGAAACCCACACAAAACCCACACCAGAAGTTCTCAAGCCTCAACTAATGGTCCAACTAGACTAAAATCATTGCTCCGCAGCTAACGGAACTGTCAGAATTCAATTCTGAGCATGTTAGCTAAGAATGTTGACCAAGTTAATGATTTTCTAAGTTTAAGCTCTAAAACAGGTAAACGGCCAAAATGACCAAATGAACGGCCAGGGCACCAAACCACTGGTTCCAGCAAGCCATAAATGACTTGGGGCCTCTATGGGAATGCTCTATAGTGCAATAAATGCGTAAATGCAAAGATGACCAGAAGGGTTATCACAATAGAGTGCTAGCCACCTCCAACTAACAACGTGCAGTACCCTCACTGCAACAAAATAAGAGAAGATTTTGAGGGGGCACCCTGAAGGGTGTACAGAGATCATACCGGAGGATTTACAAAGGATGTTACGAAATTGAAGTTGATGGTGGATTTTTATTTTTGTTGCCTTGGAAGATACAAAAACCAAGTTTCAAAGCATTTTTTTTTTTGCTTATGAAATACCTCGTTTGAATTTATAATACCTGGAAGTTGCTCGATGCCTCATGATCATATGGCTATGTCATGTGATCGTGATGAGTTAAGTTACCCAACGTCCTGCAATCATGAAGTGGTTGTGCGGTCGCGATTAGTTAGAGAAAATTTACCTCATCGCGATCGCGATGGTCAAGCATCGCGACCGCAATGCTTTAGCATTCACTGAATTTATGAATTTTTGCACAGTGCACTATTTTGTCGTTCGAAGCCAGGTGCAACCCGCACTTTGGGAGGTACAAAATGCACCTTCTACTTCCGCACATGCCAGACTTTTTAATCAGTTCACTGTTTGCTTGTGCGTTGGCATATGCGACGGGCACTCATCCAGGTGCGAAAAGCATGTTTTCCAAAGGTATTTTTGGTGCTTCTCAACACTTGGTTCCTCTTCTAAATGAAACAAAAAGCTAAGCAAAGCATAAAGACGATGGGTTGCCTCCTATCAAGCGCACAATTTAACATCGGGAGTAATGTCGGCTACCTCACCATCGAGATCTCCACTTTGAAGCTGTAAACCTTTGACCCAAATTTGAATCGAGATTCCAGTGAAAGTCATGGGGGGAAGGTGTGAACATGAGAAGGCCATTTTCTAGGTGTTGCATTTTGCATTTTTTAGCCTTCAAGTGAGGAAGGTCTCCTTGCTTTCTGTTCATGACAACTTTAAAACTGGACTAACGTTGATCCGTCCTCCTTCCAAGGTCTTCCAAAAGCTTGATTATTTCGACTCTCATCCGTTCAACCAAACTCAAGGTTTACAAGTGGTTGGATGAAGATTTAGGGGTCTCCACCTTCAAACTTGTCTCATTTATAGCCTTCTCACTTTCGAATGAACTAAAGTCTTTCACGATGAACCATTGCAACTCTAGTATCATTCATTTGTTTTTGGCATCATGATCCTTATATGGATTAGTTGGTTGCCACAACACCTTCAAGCTATGAGCCTCCCTTGTGTCTTCCACTTCGATAGGGAACAACTCAAAACTACTACCCACAATTGTGCACGTGTCAACACGAGCATTCAAATTGATGTCCAAATTTTGAATAGCAATTTCAAGCATCCTCTCCTTTTGACTTCTCTTAGCATGTCTTTTCAACAATACCTCGAACATTGGTAGCATTCTCTCACGTTGTTCCTCATAGGCCTCAAGTTGGTGAGCTTTGTTTAACACCCATTCTAGGCTCACAACCTCACCCAATACAAATTTCTCCTCTTGTTAGGGTTCAAGCACTACTGGTACGGATTCACTTTCGGGCGATTCCATGTTTTGCAAATCTTCATCATCCCCAAAGTGAATTTGATTTAGCTTGATGTTCGAGACATGTTCATTTGCTCGGCTTGGATGTTTTTCTTCATCAATTTGACTGAAAGGAGTAGATAAATCTGCCATGAGTTATGTGGCACGATTTTTCTCCTATTCTTCTTTAGCCCTTGCATCCACAAAGCCTTGCTTAATGGCTTGCACAGCCTCCTCTGTGATGTCTTATTTGGCCAAGAGAGTTTCAACCATGGCATATAGGCTTTTCGGGTAGGTGTCTTCCTCATCATCTTGACCAAGAAGAGTGGAAAAATCTTCCATGGATTGTGTGGTGAAATTTCTCTCCTCTTCTTCTTTCATTCTCATGCCCACCAAGTCTAGATTTACGGATTTTACACCCTCCTCTTGGGTTTCTAGTGAGGCCAAGAAGGTGTGGAGCTTAGCCTATATGCCTTCTTCGCTTGCTAATTCATGGTTCCTATTAAGATCACAAGCACCACTAGCAACATGGTTAGCACAAGAAGGGGGAGGAGGATGATCATTAGGGCAATTGCTCCAATGTCCATCATGACCACTACACGAATAACAATTATCATAGAATATGAAGGTGAATACCTCCCTCTCCTAGGGCCAATATTACATTTTTGCCGAAGGTGGGGTCCTCCACAATAACAACAAGGATCAATATAACAAGGTTTGCAACCACCAATACCTCTATCATTTCGAGATTCCATAAGATCAATCAACAAAATAAAACTAAATAAAAGAAAAACAATTATTCACAATGTTGAACTAGAGTAAGTAAACTCAAATTCTAAACTAACTCAATACGTCAAATTGTTCCCTGGCAACGATGCCATTTTTTATGAACGCTCAAATCGTGCTCTCCAATTAGGAGGTCACGACGATCGTGCAGCAAAAAAAATTTATAATTCCCAATGGATGTCGGGGTCGTACCCAAGGGAACAATGTAGTCGCGATCGAGCTAACAAATAATAAGAGTAACTTATTGGAGTTCAATTAGCATAAATGGGGAAAATATATCTAAAAGGGGGGGGTTTTAGACTACAAACTAAAAGATAAAAGAAAAATTAAATAAAGATAAATTGATCAATGGCTTTCACCTTGCTTTTGCCAACAAGGACAACAAGGGAGAATCGAGAATGGGAATTCAATTCACAAGACTTGCACCCGGTTGACACCTAGGTAGTCTTGGCTAAAGGTATGCCCTAACTGTCTCTCGACCAATTGAGCATATATTTCGTGTATTTTCTCTCAAACTAATACAAGTTGTAAGCATTAAACCAACCAAATAACTTGGGTGAGTTGGGTTATCTCTAACCTCAACTCTTAGATGGAAGTTTCCGGCAACCAAGCTATGTCTAGCCTTGATCTAGAGTGGAAACCCCAAATCCCTACTAATGAATCTTCCCAAATTTGAGAATTTCTCTCTCGAGCAAAAACCCAAATTAGCAAGCTAAGTCAATGTTTGCAACCATTGACTATAAATTCAAGCATTGAGGATTCAAGAGACCCAAATAATCAAGCAAGATCAAAATCTATATATGAATTTATTAACCCAACAAGTATTATCTCTAATACAAATCCAAATCTCAAGTCAACAATACACCAATAAAATAGCAATTAAGAACAAGAGTTTGAAGAATGGAACATAAGATTTTACAATACAAAGCATCCAAATCTTCACTCTTATGGTGTTGGTTGATGAACTTACTCTCCAAGCTTGCTCAAAAGTTCCAAGGATTAGCCAAAGATGTGTTCCCAATCGGCTGGGAAGAGTTTTATATAAATTGGGGTTTCCAACAATGGGAATTTCCAAATCTGTCCCACAGCTGATGAAACCTTCATCGAGATTGCGTGCGTGACCTTTGCGATCACGAGGTTTGGAAATTTTCTTCCACGCGGTCGCATATCCTCAACCCCGCAGTCGCGTAGCTTTGACTTTTTCCTTCACGCAGTTGCGTGGCTTCACTTCATGGTCGTGTAGGTTTAGCTCTATCCTTATGCATCGTGGTCGCGTGGCTCCACTCTCGCGATCATGATGAGAGATATTGTGACAGTGATCAGCAGTCCCTTTTAGCTCCATTTTGACTTGTTTTCACTCCAATCTTTCTCGAACACTTCTAAAACACAGAAACCTATAAAATAGAAGAAATTTGTGTCAAATTGCACTCTTTATCCACTTTATACTAGCAAAGGTATAAGATTACAAGCTAAATAAGTGGGTAGAATACCAACTTATCATACTCCCCCGATATTATGAGTATGATGTGAGCTAGAGTTCATCGATATATAGGTGGCCTTAAGTATGAATTGATTAAGGGATTAACTATAGAAGCCACACAAGAGGATATGAATATTTCTAAGATACAAGCTATTGCTCAGACTATAGAGGATCTTAAAGTTCAAATTGGAGATAACCAAAGCTGAAAAAGGGATCAAATAAGAGGGCTAGATCAACTGGGTCCTATGGAGAGCCACGAGGTGATGTTAGGCCATATTTTCATAGTCAAACACTCCACATTACCATTGGTGCCCCACATAAGTTGCAAAGGTAGCGGTATGATCATTTTTCTCAGCCTGGACCAGGCCACAATTCAGGTGCATCAAGTTCCTATTTCCAGGGGCGTCTAGGTCATATGAGGTCACCTTTGCCACATTATGTTCAGTGTGGTAGGAAGCAACCTGGGATATTTCTCCTGGGTTCAGATACTTGTTATTCGTGTGGGCATCCTGGTCACTTTATGCGAGAGTGTTCGGGTAAAGGTAGGGGTGAAATATCCCAGCCTACAAGGTCGATAGAAGCTTCTTTATCTACTATTTGTCCCCCTAGGATAGGCCTATAGGATACACTAGGTCATGGTAGAGGTAGAGGAGGAGAAGGAGCATCTAGTTTGGGCGATGGTCAAAACTTCACTTATGCTCTAGCCGGTCGCCAGGACTTGGAGTCATCACCTGATGTTGTTACAGGTACATTGACAATTTTTACTCATGCTATTTATTAACTTATAGATCTTGTCTCTACTCTTTCATATGTTACCCCGCTAATTTCTAGTAAGTTCAAGACAGACCCAGAGTTATTTTCTAGACCCTTTATAGTATCTACGCCAGTTGTTGAATCTATTATAGGTAGACGAGTTTATAAAGATTGTGCAGTGTGGATTTATGACCGTCTTACTTCAACTGATCTAATTGAATTAGATATGATTGACTTCGATGTCATTATGGGTATGGTCTGGTTAGTTGTATGTTATGCTAATATCGATTGTAGAACTAAGGTTTTCAAGTTCCATTTTCCAGAAGTGACAATCCTAGAGTGGAAAAGTAATGCTGCCATGTCAAGGGGTAAGTTTATTTCCTATCTTAAGGCTCAGAAAATAATTTCTAAAGGTTATATATATGATCTAGTTTGAGTAAGAAGCATGGATTTCTGTCTAGTGTTACCCTTGGTATGGGTTTGGGTGCTGTCGGTTTGGTTTTGTGTTGTTTTTTGTGTTTTCAGGCCAGCTTGGCTTGTGAGGTTGACTTTGGTCAACATTCAAAGAAGACAACCTCGGATGGAAATTATGTCAGCATTATTAGCTCTGAAATGTCAACTTTAGGCTAGAGGGACCTTTGGTTTGGGTCTCGAGGCTTCTGGACTTGTTTTGGGGTATTGATTTTCGAGTTGGTTTTGGACATAGGGCCCACTTTTTGTTAAAACAATCTCCGTTGGTAGTTTTGTCAATTCCATTGAGTCTGAAATGCTTTTTCTGGTAGGGTAGCATGGTTGGTTTGTGTTAACGAGGTTCCAAATAAATCCCGAAGGTCCGTCGGGTGACTTTTAGCCTTTGTGAATTTGCTGGTTGTTGCTATTTTTGTTGCAAACCATATTGGTCATCGCGACCACGAGGTGGCCGTCGTATTTGTGATGGTATAGTTTCTTGACCATCACAATTGCGTGGATTTCTCCTAGCGATTGCGATAAAGTAGGCTAGGAACCAGTCTAACTTGCTCTATGCAATCGCGTGGCTTGAACGTCGTGACCGCGATAAAGGACCCCTGGCAGCTATTTAAGCTGCCAACTTTGTTTTCTCCTCCACAATTATGAAATTCTGCCATTGGTAAGCTGTCAAGCCCCAGTTTCAACTCCATTGCTCAATCTTCGTCATGTGGTAAGTCCCCTCTATCCCCCTTCTCTTTTCTGTTGATTTAATTCTCCTTAATCTCTTAAATTTCGGTTGGTTTTCCCTTGTGAATTCCCTAGTTGGAATTCGGGGCTATTTTGGACCCCGAAACGAGTCCCATTCGCGCCCAACTTTTGGGTATGGGTTCTCGAACCTGTTGCAAGCAAAATTGTGATTTTTACTTTTTGTTTTGTCGCGTCGGCCCTTAGGGTCATTTTTTGACCTGATTTTTGGCCCGAATTTCCTTATAGCAATATGGGTGTCATCTTCTCGTCTTGACACCTGGATTTTGTGCTTGGTAGCATGGAAGCTTTTTGACGCTATTCCAAATGGAAAGGCACACGAGTGACGATTCGTGTTTGCAGTTTGGCCCCCAGGTAGTTTACGATTTACTTTCTAGACTGAGTTTAGTTAGATTTTATATTATATATATTACTGGAATGTTAGGTTGGACTTTAGTAGAATTAGGATTAAATCATGTGACTTGTATTATTTTGGCCATTTCAGATCATAGATTAGAATTATTCATATTTTCCTTAACATAGGAGCCCATAGTATGGTTGTTCCTATGATAGAATCCTTAGTATGCTTTTAGGAGGTTTTAGAGGTAGAATGGTTGCTTTTAGTTATTTTCGTAGTTATTTTCCATTCTTCCCATTTTATTTTACCGTTGTGTGTATCTATGGGCCCTAGGCCATAGCTTGGATTTTGACAGAGTTTCAAAGTCAGTTCTTTTGATTTGAGGGTGTTTTTCTCTGTGTTACCTTGTCATGTGATATAGATTCTGAACATGGAAATTTACATGTTCATTCTGCATTCTTACATCATCTGTATAGAAAGGAATGATTTTCGAGGTTTTGGTTCCAAACTTGAGATTCACTATGGTTACTATGATTTTTGGACCTTAAAGAAATTATTTTTGTTCTACTATTAGTTTTTGAAAGGAAAGGAAAATATTATTTTATGCCGGTCCGAGGGACAGTTCCAGACCTTTTCTCCATTTACTTTTCTGTTGATGAGTCCGATGATCAATTCCAGGCGTCCCGATGTGTTATTCTGGGTTTTACTTTCTATGCACATGTTGATGAGTCTGAGGTTAAATTTTGGGCGCCCGATGCAATATTCCAGGTTTTACTTTGATGCCTTTATGCATCACCTCATCATCTCTCAGGGCCTTGCATCATGTTGGAGCATACTTAGATTATTTGTTGCCTTTGTTTTACTTTGGTTATTGCTCTCTTCTCTATTAGGGGGTTAGCGTTGACTTCATGTTTTATAACTAGATCTAGGTGGATCCCTGTAGTTAGTTTACTTTCCTTTAACTTATATTATATATTATCTTTTTGCGCTCTCTTGGCCTATGATGCATACTGGGTACCCATTGTCTTGGTCCTCATACACTCTATATCTTTTTTTCTGATACAGCATGATAACGCTCAAGTGCACTCTCCAAGATGGAGGTATTAGCGATCATTAAGCAAAACACATTTATATTCTCGAAGGGAATCGGGGTCGATCCTACAGAGAATAATATAATCACGATTGAGCTAGTAAATAATCCAAGCAACTTATTGGAGTTCAAAGAGTAAAAAGGAAAGATAACGATAGGGGGTTTTAAACTGTAAACAAAGGATAAAAGAAAATCGAATAAAAGATAGATATGATCAATGGATTTCACCTTGCTTTCACCAAGCAAGGACAACATGGGAGAATTGGGAATGGGACTTTAATTCACAAGACTTCCACCCAATTAACAAATGGGTAGTCTTGGCTAAAGGTATAATTGACCGTCTTTCAACCAATCAAGCAACTATCCTCAGGGGTTCTCTCAAATCACAACGAGTGAGCAATAACCAACAAATTAACTTGGGTAAGTTGAGCTATTTCTAACCCCAACTTTTAGATAGTAGTTTCTGGCAACCAAACTATTTATAGCGTTGATCTAGAGTGGAAATCCCAAATCCCTACTATTAAACCTTCCCGAATTGAGGAACTCCTATTTCAAGCAAGAACATAATTAAAATGCTAAGTCAATGTTTGCAAACATCAACTATAAGATTAAAGCATGGAAGATTCAATAGACCCACATGATTAATCAAGAGAAAGCATAAAATAAGAATTCAATACCCAAATTTAGTATTATCTCTAATACAAAACCCAAATCTCAATTCAACAATTACACCTACAAATTAGCAATTAAGAACAAGAGTTGAAGAATGGAAACTAAAGATTTTACAATAAAGATCCTCCAATTCTTCACTACAATTGGTGTAGGATGATGAACTTGCTCTCCAAGCTTGCCAAGAGTTGTGAGTTTTTGCCAAAGATAGCTTCCAAAATGGTTGGGAAGTGCTTTTATGTGAATTGGGGTTTCCAAAAGTGGGAATTTCCAAATCTGTCCTGCAGCTGACGACTAACTCATCGCGATCGCGTGACCTATCCTCGCGATTGCGAGGCTTTATCTTTTCCTTCCACGCAGTCACATGACTTCACTCTCATGATCACATGGCTTTAAGTTCCTGTACATCGCGGTTGTGTGCCTTGTAGCTCACGGTTGCGATAGCCAACTTGATGCCAGTGATCAGCAACTTTTTAGCTCCATTTGACTTGTTTTCAGTCGAATCTTTCCCGAACACTTCTAAAACACCAAAACCTATAAAATAGAAGTGATTTGTGTCAATTGCACTATTTATCCACTTTAAACTAGTAAAATCATAAGATTAAAAGCTAGATAAGTAGGTAGAATACCAACTTATCACAAAACCTAGTACGAGCCACCCTTATTGATCCTCTCTTCATTTGAGGCCTGTTGCAATCCAGATCGCGGTGATCTCCTGATGCCTTGGAGACTTTACATGCTTTCCATCTATCATGTTTGTCTATAATTTGTATTTTAGATAGACAGATTCTGTTGTATAGCTACTTCGTACAATAAATGCTCTTGTACCGGTGACACTAGGTCCGAGTTGGTTCTTGTATATTTTGTCTTCTTAGTCACTTTAGGGCCATTTTTGTATATTTAGTACAGTAGGTATGTATATATGCTATTGTCACTCTCTCCATTATATCTGTATCTTCCGCTTTCTTTACATAAATTGATTTTATTGTCTTCTGCATTGTAGGATTTGGCTTGCTGATGTGCCATAGAATTACGCCACTTTCGATGCTTAATACTTAGGATTATCACAAGTCCTTTAGCATTTTATTGGTAGATTTGATGCTTTTTTGTTAAGTGTATAGGAGAATGGATTCTAGAGCCAAGCACTGGAAATTGAGCTAAATAGGGAAGGCTACAGAGATGACAGATGACTTGACGGCCCGTGGTTCTAGACCACAGACCCATCATATTGACTCGTACAACAAAGTTCAGAAACTATGCAAGTATGGAAGAATAGTACAATTCAGTCTACAAGTTGTGATTCCAAACCATGACCTGTCCTATCAACTTGTGGAGCAGAAGAACTGCAGATGTGCAAAGTAGCAAGCAGGAAGCATGAGTCAAAGTACAAATCATATTTCCAAAGTACGAACGGGCATATGGGGCTCATGGTCATTTATCAGAGAAGGTGCAAGAAAGGAATATAAAACCACGAGTTAGGAGACGGACCGTAGATTGAATTATGACTTATGGTTCCATCAGTGGTTTCCCATAACAGAAGATATTGACTAGTCAAGACCACAGTTGACTTCAGAAGACCATGATCCATTCTTTGGCATGATAGGTCACCAACCAAGCCATGTTCTATGCCGAGGCCAGTTATCCTAGTTTAGTTAGGATAGGATTTCTAATGTCTATAAATACCTTTCCTAGGTTTTCTTTTACTTTTTATTCTCTATAATTTATAGGAAACACATTCGTACACTTGTGATATTGATTTATTCTTGATTTTGAGAGTTACATACATTCATAGTCTTTGTTCTTGATTTCATCTTCATCCATAAAAGTTCACAGATTTCTTTACTTCGTATTGTAAGTACATGATCATGAATGCATCAAAAACTTCTGATAGTTTACTTATGAATATGAGTAGCTAAATCCACAACTAGGGTTGTGGGAACCATGAAGGATTAACGAAGTAGGCAAAGTACTTGGTAATTCTAGGGCAGTGTTTATGCATGCGTCATTCTTCCCTTCGCTTTGATTGCTTTTTAATGGTGTACAATGTTAGAACTTGCCTTATCCTTACTTGCCGGACCAAGGAGTTAATGGATGGGAAAAGGATTGTTAAACAACGTAGATTTGAGGCTACCAACCCTCATCTAATATCTTGACCTTGTCCAGGAATAGCTAATCTGGGATCCACGGTAAGGGTTAGTAAATCAAACACCCATGGCCAGACCAAGGCGAGTGGTAAAATTCATCTATCTGAGGGACCAACTATTCAGGTGAACCTAACTTACCAATTTTGCATGCTAAGCACCAAACTAGTTTACTAAGTACAATGCCTTACTAAGTTATGATCTCATGGGGAACACTACCCTAGTCAGTTCTCTTATTTATAACAACTTCTGAAACTGCTACTTGTTACTTGTTACAAATCTAGATTTAAAAAAATATTTGTTACTTAAACCCTCCCTTCCGAAGGAAATAACGGCTAACAGCGCAAGTAAATACTAATAAACCATAGTCCTACCATATTCCCTGTGGGATCAACCCCAACCTTCGTTGAGTTCTATATTTGAACAACGACCACTTACCCTTCTAAAAGGAGGTATAATTTGGCCGTATCAAATTTTGGTGTTGTTTCCAGGGAATAATGTTTAGGATTAAGAGAGATTGTGTTTATTTCACTATTAGTCTTATTTTCTGATTTTACTTTTTATGTTATTTTTGCTTAGTTACACAGGTTGCACACTTGTGCATGCATAATACAAAGAGTCAAGGCAATCCCTTGATCCCATACGATCCTAAACTCTATTGAACTTTAAGAAACATGGCTAAAGAGGGAGTTTATGAGACACCGTAATAGGTCACAGCTCGATTGTTGGCTGAAGAAGAGCAGAGGAAAAAGGCAGGAGAAGATGCACTAGCTGCTGAAGATGCTCTAATTACAGCAAACCTTGCAGTTCAAAATACGACAGCTGAGCAAGAAAGGAAAGCACGACAACAAGCTGCTCATCAAGCTGCACTAGATGCCTAAGTTACAGCTGATGGGGCAACCCACTGAAATTTGCCTAGAGGACCAATCGTACCAAGAGGGAACAGGGGTCGACAGTTGCAGCAACCACGAAAAGTACCTCGGTATGATATTGATGATAATGATACGGATGACTTAGGGACTATTGGACCCATAGTAGTTCCACCACTGCCAGTAGGTACAAAGTTTGACATCACCAGTACCATGATCCAGCTATTGAACCTGAAAGGACTATTTTCTGGGTTACCCGTTGAGGATGCAAATCTGCATGTGTCTAATTTTGTGGGAATCTGCAAAGTATATAATCTACCAAGAGTGGAGCAAGATGCTATTAGACTGAGGCTATTCCTATTTTCTTTAACTAGAGAGGCAACTATTTGTCTTAATGAATTCCCTAAAAATTCTATATTAACATGGCTGGAGCTGAGGACTCAGCTTCTTGAGAGGTTTTTTATGCCGTCTAAGATGTTGCAGCTGAAACAAAAGATTTATAACTTCAAGCAGCTACCCATAGAGGCACTGCATGAAACATGGTTGAGGTTTAATAAGAAATTGAATCAGGTTCCGAAACACAGAATCCCTTCTAAGAATATGATGGAGATATTTTACATAGCATTGAATGCCAACACGAAGGCGGTAGCTGATATGGTGACTGGGGGAGCATTCATGGAGAACACTTATTATGAAGCATTTGAGATGCTTGATAGGGTCACCAAGACCAACAGAGCCTGCACACTAGAGAAGCTAATAGTGCAGTGGGTTCTTATGCAGTTGGGAACTCCATCGACCATCAAGAATTTCAGGATATTAAATAGAGTTTCACAACCTTGTAGACAACTATGGATCTAATTGCAAAGCAAATTATTAATGACTGGATGGAAAAGGTGAAGGCAATTAGTTCATAAGGAAAAGCTCCAAGGCAAGATGAGTATGATTTTGACGAGGAAGTTAGCTATCTGAATGCTCAAGGAACGGGTTTCTGGGCCAATGGCCAAGGAAATCAAGGTAAGAACAGAGAGGACAACTATAATCAGTCTGGATATACAGATAGGAATAAGTGTAGAGATGGTGATTGGCAGAAGAGAGATTGTTACAAGAATGATAGGAGTGGCATGTATGTCCCTCCTGAAAATCGCGACTCAGGTGTTGATCAACCGCTCCCACCCATGAGAAATTTGATGAACAAGTTATTGCAAAAGGTTGATGCTACGGAGGGAAGCTTAAAAGATATACGTGCGGATCTTTCTGGCATGAGTCAGAAGGTTGAGTCTCATTCTATAGTGATAAAGCAAGTTGAGGCACAAATGAGTCAGATGTCTACAACTCTGAATCCGCGTGAAAAGGGTACTCTCCCAAGTGATACAATTCAGCATCAAAAAAATGATCGATAGGTTATGGCTGTAACTACCCAAAGTGGAAAATAGACTGTTGATCCTACTATGCCTATAGTTATCTATGAGCTGGTCGAGCCTGAAATTAATGATGATGAGATTGTGGTAGAGTCTAAAGAGAAAGACAGCAGTAAAGTTCTAAGTGAGAAGAAGTCTTCTAAGGAAAAAGCAAAAAATAAAGAGGTTGTGCCAGTCTTGAAGCCCATCTCATTGCCTCCTCCACCTTACCAATAGAGATTGAAGAAAAAGGTTGAGGACGGTAAATTTCACAAGTTCATCTCCATACTGAAACAGCTTTCAGTCAATATTCCTTTAGTTAAAGCATTGGATCTGGGTATGCAAAATTTATGAAGGATCTAGTGACAAGGAAGAGAACCATGAGTTTTGAGCCAGCTGATAATTTGCATTATTATAGTGCTATAGCTTCCCGTTCCTTGGTGCAGAAAAAGGACGATCCTGGAGCTTTTACTATTCCTTGTATGATTGGAGCGTTCTACTTTGCTAAAGCATTATGTGATCTCAATGCTAGTATCAATTTGATGCCACTAGAAGTGTTTAATCAGTTGGGCTTGGGAGCCCCCAAACTAACTACAATGTGGCTTCTTATGGCAGATCACACAGTGCAAAGGCCTATGGGAATTCTTTATGATGTGCTTGTGAAAGTTGATACTTTCATCTTCCCCGCACACTTTGTTATTCTTGACTCTGAGGTTGACTTTTGAGGTTCCCATCATCTTGGGATGACCTTTCCTCGCTACTATACGTGCGTTGGTTGACTTAGAGATTGGGCAGATGAAGTTCATATTGAATGATTAGGTAGTTACATTAAATGTCTTCCAGTCTATGAAGCATCATGATGACATGCGCATAGTTTCTGTTATTGATGTGGTTGATGAAGATCAACTAATAGTGCCTGTTAAGGAGAGACTTGGTGTTGAAGCACTTGCGGCTGTTATTATGAATTTTGATGGAGACAATATTAAGGAGTATGATGATATGGTTGAAGCACTTGTAGGTATGGGGTCTTATAGTTATGCTCCAAAGAAGCTTGATTTGGACCTGAAGAATAGACAGACTCCACCTGCCAGACCATCTATTGAGGAGCCTCTAGTCTTGGAGCTCAAGACACTTTTGTCTAACCTATGATATGTGTTCTTAGGAGTTAATGAGACTTTGCTAGTTATTATTGCTACAGACTTAGGTAAAGGGCAGGTTGAAGCTCTGGTTTCTGTGTTAAGAAAATTTAAAAGGGCCATTGGTTGGTCCATTGCTGACATCATTGGGATTCTACCTGGAATTTGCACTCATAAAATTCAGCTAGCCCCAAATTTTATTCCAAGTATTGTGCACCAGCATATGTTGAATCAGCCTATGCAAGAGGTTGTCAAGAAGGAGATTATCAAGTGTCTAGATGCGGGTGTGGTATACCCTATTGCGAACAGCAAGTGGGTGAGCCCTGTTCAGTGTGTGCCTAAGAAGGGTGGGATTACTGTAGTCCCAAATACAAAGAATGAGTTGATTCCAATGAGGCCAGTCACGGGCTGGTGCATACGCATAGATTACAGGAAGCTAAATGCTTGTACTGAGAAGGAGCATTTTCTAATGTCGTTCATGGATCAGATGTTAGACCGTCTTACTGGTAGAGGATGGTATTGTTTTCTTGATGGTTATTCGGGATACAATCTAATCTCGATTACTCCCGAAGATCAAGAGAAGACCACTTTCACCTGTTCATATGGGACATTTGCTTTTAAGAGGATGCCTTTCTGTTTATGCAATGCACCAATGACATTTCAGCGTTGCATGATATCTATTTTCTCAGACATGGTGGAGGACACTGTTGAGGTATTTATTGATGACTTTTCTGTAGTTGGTGACTCTTTTGAAGAGTGTTTGGCTCATCTGAGTTGTGTGCTAAAAAAATATGAAGAGTGTAACCTAGTGCTCAACTGGGAAAAGTGTCACTTCATGGTGAAAGAGGGTATAGTTCTTGGTCATCGGATATCCAAAAAGGGCATAGAGGTTGATAAAGCGAAGATTGAGGTAAATGAAAAATTGCCTCAACCAGTTTTTGTGAGGGGTATTCAGAGATTTTTGGGGCATACAGGTTCCTATCGCAGGTTTATCAAAGACTTCTCCCAAAAATATAATGAAGGCTTGGCACAAAATGAAAAAGGGAACAAGAGGAGAAGCATACATGAAGAAGTTGTGATCAGATCCACTGCGCTGAATAACATGGATGACATAAAAGAGTTGTACGATCACTATAGTTTCCAATGGATGAGTCAGTCGGATGGCCCATATAAACCAATTATTTTCCATGAGTTCTATGCGTCTTACGCCTCCACCTTGATAAACAATTGCAAAAAGGGAAGAACCCAATGATGCAGCCAGCAATAGATAGAGTGCAAGTTCGTGGGGTTCAGGTTGACATCTCTGAGTGCACCATCAAGTGCTTTATATATGCCCCGGATTATATTGCACCAGCCATTCAGCCAGACCTTGATGCCCACTTAGATCAGCACAAACGTAAGCAAACACCTCTTGAGTGGATTTCATCAGTCATCACTAATGGGAACCCAGCATGGCTGACAACAAAGATTGTGAAAATCACAAAGGCTTCTTTGAGTATGGTAGGAAAGTTTTGGTGGTCTGTAGTACGACACCGATTGGTACCGACTTCTGCCGACAACATACTGACTCCAGACCAGGCAATTTTAGTTGCAACTATCATGTCCTGATATGATATTATTATTGCCCGCATCATCGCATAGAAACTCAAGGAATGTGCCCTGCGAATATCCACATCTCTCCCACTTCCTTGCCTCTGTAACGACTGGGTCCGTCATTATGGGTAGTCCAATCGTGCCAAGTTTTAGAGTTAGAAAACTCTGGGTTTGGGAGTTTGAAATTCTGGGCTAGGATAGCCTCGGCCTGTTTTGGAGTGGGGTGGAGTCTAGGGAAATCCGGGTAAGGATTGGTTTATGTGTCTTGTGTTAAGCTAGTCTTCCACGTAGCCAAGATAGAAAGGAGTCCGGGGTACTTTTTGGAATCGAATATGGGTAAGTTAAACTCCCAGAATCGCATTTGACGTAAAGGGGTTGTTTCTAGTCGTTGGGGCAAGCAAGTGTGTTGTAAAATGGCCAAAACTGGGAAATTTGTGGACATTCTGTCCATGACGAGCACAACCATCCGCGATAGTGGCCTCTGCTATAGCAGTGGAAAATACCGCTATAGCTGACCGCCTTGACCACCTCTATAGCGGAGCGCAGACTGCTATAGTGGGCCGACGGGACTTTAATGCAGAAATATTCCCCAAAAATATTCAGTTTCACAACTTCATTGTGGGAGAAGGGCTAGGCGATTCCAGGCAATTTTCCTCTTTTTTCCTTCGAATTTCTTCCCTAAGGTAAGGTTTCTACTCCCCAATCTTTGTACTACGTTTCCTATGCGGTAGAATTGCTAGGAGGGAACTTGGGGAAAGGTTGGAATAACCTAGGAATAGTGGAATACGGGGAAGGAAGTGGATTCTAAGCATGAATGTTCTTGGGCATTGTTAAAAGTATGTTATTATGATCATAGGTGGTTAAATTCTCTATTTTTATCCATAAAAATGATAGAAGTAGGGGAATTAATGGTGGAAAAGCCCGGGAAAAGGGTGAGATGATCATGGGTGGTCTGGGGTTTGGGGATGTGGTGTAATCCTGGTATTGTGCAGGCCTTGTATGTTAATTGTATGTACTTGTGTGTTATTTAAGACCAAGAACGAGAAAGGAATCCAGAACACGGGAAAGCTCAGGTTGAATAGAGCTTGGATCATTTCGATGTAGGTGATGGCTTACGATTTCTGTGAATGTTGTATATTCTTGTACTCATATCTAAGTGTTTTTGTGAATTACATTTCTTATGGAAGTTGTGTAGAATGTCTAAGGTTCCTGCTTTACAGTCTGTGATTTGAATGGTGTTTGCTTGTTGGTTTACAAGTTGTTTGATCATCTATTTGACTGTGGGTTGTTGACATTCAGTTGGCTCGAGTACCACGCCTGGTATGGGTATAAAAAATGGTTGGCTCGGGCACCACGCCTGGTACAGGAATACTAACGGTTGGCTCGGGTACCACGCCTGGTATGGGTTTACTTTTGTTGCATCATTGCAATTTTATTATTGTGTTGCATTGATTGATATTGGTTCTGTGAGTGGACCAAGCAGCTAATTTAAATGTGTTATTGGTTTGGTGGCCCTTGAGCGTCCGGGAATTTCTGTATAACTATTGTGTTGGTCTTGGTTTAGGCCGGGTTGGTAATTAACATTTTGTGTGGTCTAGAGAGGATCCTAGGGTGGGTTCGGGCTAGACGAAAAGGTGTAGTTATTGGTATATGGTTGTGTCTTAGAGTATAGGTGGTGGAATTCATGCGGGAACAAGCTAAGTAGAGACTTATAGTCTAGGTGTGTCTGTTGATATTTTTGCAGGACTTCCATACCTTTTACTTGATATTTTCGTACTGTTTATTCACTGTTTATTTGAAAACTGGCTGATGATCCTACCAGTACACAGTGGTGGTGTACTGATACTGCACTTGCTTTTCTTTTGGTGAGTACTAGAAATCTTCCAGCGGCTGAGACGCGACCTCATCTATAGCACCGGCGATTTCTGACTTCAAGGGTGAGCTGCCTGATCAAAGCTACCTTGGATTTATCTCTAGAGTTTCATCCCACTTGTTTTGGGTTAAAACTACTTCCGTATTTCTTTTTGGGGTTGCATCCCCGTACTCTAGATATTGATAGTAATGTTTGGTACTGCGACTTTCAGTTTCTAGGGGGATTTTCCGCAGGACGATATTAATGCTATAGTTCTTTACTTATTTAATTGCTAGTTTACTTCTGTTTGCTGGTTTTAGGTTATTAGTTTAGGCAAAGGGTTGAACTCTATTGGTTTGCTCATCCGGGATATGGGTGGGTGCTACTCACAATGGTCTGGGTCGTGACAAAGATGGTATCAGAGCCCTAGGTTCGTTATTCTCGTCGTACCAAACAGGTCTAGTAAAGTCTTGCAGAACGGTGCAGAGACGTCCGTACTTTTCTTCGAGGGGCTATGGGGCTTTACAAAAAACTATCTCTTCCTTCTTTCCTTTGTGGTATAACTTGATTCCAATTGGTATCTGTGATACAAATTGGTATCAAACCTCATTCACTCTTTTGTCCGCAGATGGTTACTACAAGGAACAATGGAGCAAGGCCAACGGTCCCAGCAGCGGGTCCGACAATTCATGGCAGAGGTAGGGAAAGGGGCAGGGGATGAGCTGGAGCCACACCCACCAGGGGTAGAGCTCAAGCTGCTGCTGAGGTTTGGGAAGCGACCCCTCCCCTACCTCAGGATCATGTGGCGGAAGAGGTGGAAGTGATTGTGGAGGATGAAGGGGCGCAAGCAAAGGCGGCACCGATTGGGGGTGTAGGCCTTCCTGCTATGACACCGAAAGCCTTTCATCAGGCTTGGAACATTCTTAGTGGGTTGGTTGGTCCTAGAGCCATACCCACAACTTATGAAAATCAAGCCTTGGATACTCAGCCAGCGGTTACTACAGCGCCTAGGATGGACGTAGCTTCGTGCACGAATGGTTTCTTCAGGCTAATGCTAGGCCCAGTGATGACAGGGAATGAGCATGAGATGTTGACCAAGTTTCTTAAGCTGAAACCTTCGACATTTCAGGGTACAGACAAGGAGGATACCTATGAGTTCATCCTGGATTGCTATAAGAGGTTGCACAAGTTAGGTATCGTACGTCAGCATAGGGTTGAATTTGTCACTTTTCAGCTATAGAGTGACGCCAAGCAGTGGTGGAGGTCTCATGTTGAGTGTCGGTCTTTTGTTCTACCTCCACTGACTTAGGAGCTGTTCCATGCCTTATTTTTGGAGAAGTACGTACCCCGTACTTTGAGGGACCAGAAGAAAGATGAGTTCTTGAACTTAGAACAGGGTGGCATGTCGGTCTCAGCTTATGAGGCCAAGTTCCATGCCTTGTCTCGCTTTGCTACACAGATGTTGGGGTTCGAGGAGGAATGGGTCTGGTTGTTTGTCAAGGGTCTGAATACTGAACTGCAGGTACTGTCAGTGTATATGACTTCTTCAGGAAAGGTCTTTAATGATGTGGTAGATTATGTGAAGAAGTTAGAGGGAGTTAGGCAAGTGGGGTAGGCTAAGGTTTTAGACAAGAAGCCCTGGAATGAGGGAAACTATGGTGGTTCATACTCCAGGGGTCAGAATCAGCAGGCTTACTTGGCCCGTCCTATTCAGTCAGCTCTACCAGCTACTACAGGTAGTCTTCAGAGAGCTCAGTCTTCAGCTCCTAGAGGCCAGGGAGCATCTTATACATAAGCTAGCAGGCCTGCACTTGACCGTGGTTGCTTCCATTGTGATGAGCTGGGGCACTTTAAGAGGGAGTGTCCATATAGGCTGGCAGGTAATCAGGGTCAGCAGCAGACTAGAGCAGTGGTCCCGGCAGGCAGAGGCGGTAATGCTAGGGGTCATCCACAGAGTGGGTAAGGTAATTTACAGGGAGGCCGGGGAGATAGGGGGAATGGCGGCGCAGGCAGGGGTGCAGCGCAGCCAGCCCAGGAAGTTGCTCGGATTGATGATCGGGCTCATTGTTATGCTTTTCTAGGGAGGACTGAGGCGGAAGCCTCAGATGCGGTGATCACATGTACCATTCTTGTCTGCAATAAAATGGCTTCGGTATTATTTGACCCAGGTTCTATATATTCTTATGTGTCTATGAGTTTTGCATTGGGGCTGGATTTTATTTGTGATATCCTTGATTCCCCTGTCCATGTTTCTTTCCCGGTTGGAGAGTCTGTGATTTTGACTCATGTATATCATGACTGTTCTATTGTGTTTGTGGGGTTTCATACTTGGGTAGACTTGGTAATTCTGGATATGACTGATTTTGACATTATCTTGGGTATGACCTGGCTATATCCTTATCATGCTGTGTTGAACTATAACACCAAGACTGTGGCTTTAGAGATTCTGAGTAAAGATAGACTAGAGTGGGAGGGTGTGTACAGGCCTAAGCCAGTTAAGAGAATATCGTTTGTTCAGGCTAGGAAGGTAGTGGGGAGGGAGAGTCTAGCCTTCTTGGCTTATCTCCGAGATGATAGTGTGGAGTCCCTGCCTATTGAGTTAGTTCTAGTGGTTTCTGAAATTTTAGGTGTGTTTCCAGCGGACTTGTCTGGTATACCTCCGGACAGGGATATAGATTTTTGTATTGATTTGGATCCAGGCACTCATCCCATTTCCATTCCTCTGTATCGTATGGCTCCGGCAGAGTTAAGGGAACTTAAGACTCAGCTGCAGGAACTCCTAGATAAGGGATTTATACGTCCCAGTGCTTCACCCTGGGGTGCTCCTATTTTATTTGAAAGGAAAAAGAATGGTAGTATGCGGATGTGCATAGATTATAGGCAGTTGAACAAGGTGACCATTCGGAATAAGTACCCTCTACCTCGTATATATGATTCGTTTGAGTAGCTTCAGGGTGCATCAGTGTTTTCAAAAATCGACTTGAGGTCGGGGTACCATCAGTTAGAGATTAGGCCTGAGGACATTCCGAAAACTACTTTTCAGACTCGGTATGGACATTACGAGTTTCAAATAATGTCATTTGGTTTGACCAATGCACCAACAACATTCATGAGTTTGATGAATGGGGTGTTTAAGTCCTACTTGGATTCCTTCGTTATCGTGTTCATCGATGATATTTTGATCTACTCTGGAAGAGCATGCTAGCCATCTTCGTATTGTGCTGGATATCTTGAGACACCAAAAGCTTTATGAAAAAATCACTAAGTATGAGTTTTGGTTGACTTCCATGGCATTCTTGGGGCATGTAGTGTCATAAAGGGGGGTGATGGTGGATCCCCAGAAAATTGAGGCAGTCAAGAGTTGGGTTCGGCCTAGCTCTGTGACAGAGGTGAGGAGTTTTGTTGGGCTCACGGGGTACTACCGAAGGTTTGTTAAGAATTTTGCTTCTATTGCTACACACCTGACAAAGCTGACACAGAAGGATGTACCATTCGTGTGGTCCGACAAGTGCGAGGAGAGCTTCTAAAAGCTCAAGACACTTTTGACCACAACCCCTATTTTGTCCTTGCCGGTTGAAGGTAAAGACTTTGTTGTTTACTGTGATGCTTCATATTCTGGTTTGGGTGCTGTGCTGATGCAGGATAGAATGTGATAGACTATGCATCCAGGCAGTTAAAGGTGCATGAGAGGAATTACCCGACTCACGACTTAGAGTTGGCAGTGGTGGTTTTTGCATTAAAAGTTTGGAGACACTACCTTTATGGTGTCAAGTGTGAGGTATTCACAGATCATCGCAGTCTGCAGCACGTATTCACTCAGAAGGATTTGAATTTGAGGCAGAGAAGGTGGATGGAGCTATTGAAGGACTATGATGTGACCATTCAGTACCATCCAGGTAAGGCTAATGTGGTGGAAGACGCATTAAGCTGGAAAACTGTTAGCATGGGTAGCTTGGCTTGTTTGGGGGTGTCCAAACGACCACTAGCTAAGGAAATTTGGGCATTGGAGGCCAAGTTCATGCACTTGGGTGTTTCAGATCAAGGTGGGTTGTTGGCCAACATTGAGTTCAAGGCCAGCATTGAGTTCAAGGCCAGCATTGAGTTCAAGGCCAGCATTGAGTTCAAGGTACTCAATTCATCCGGGTGTGACTAAAATGTACAGGAACTTGAGGCATCATTACTGGTGGCCCAGAATGAAAAGGGACATAGTTGATTTTGTGTCTAAATGTCAGAACTTCCAGCAGGTAAAGTACGAACATCAGAGACCTGCAGGACTACTTCAGAGAATGCCAATTCCAGAGTGGAAGTGGTAAAGGATAGCCATGGATTTCGTAGTGGGTTTTCCCAAGATATTGGGGAAGTATGACTCAATTTGGGTCATTGTTGACAGGCTGACCAAGTCCGCTCATTTTATTCCGGTCAGAGTAGATTACAATTCGCAGCAATTGACTAAGTTCTACGTGAAGGAGATTGTGAAACTGCATAGGGTACCATTGTTCATCATTTCTGACAGGGGTACGCAGTTTACTTCTAAATTTTGGGGCAACCTACATGAAGAGTTGGGTACATAACTCACTTTTAGCACAACTTTCCATCCTCAGACTGATGGTCAGTCAAAGAGGATGATCCATGTATTGGAGGATATGCTGAGAGCATGTGTGATGGACTTCGGGGGTCATTGGGACCAGTTTCTACCGTCGTGCAAATTCTCGTACAACAATAGCTACCACTCCAGTATTGACATGGCACCATTTGAGGCATTCTATGGGAGGAACTCCAAATCACCGATTGAGTGGTTTGAGAAAGGCGATGTAATGCCTCTGGGCGTAGACTTAGTGAAGGAAACACATGAAAAGGTAAGGGGCATTCAGACCAAGTTATTGGCTGCTCAAAGCAGGCAGAAGGAGTATGCAGATCGCAAGGTCCAGGATATGGACTTTCAGGATGGTGAACAGGTATTGTTGAAGGTGTCACCAATGAAGGGGGTTATGTTGTTTGGTAAGAAGGGCAAGCTTAGCCCTTGGTTCATCGGTCTGTTTGAAGTTCTTGAAAATTATGGGGCCAGTGGCTTACAAGTTAGCACTGCCACCTAGTTTGTCGAGCGTCCATCCAGTATTCCATGGATCCATGCTTAAGCGATACCATGGGGATGGGGATTACATCATCAAGTGGGATGAGGTACTTTTCGATAAGGATCTTTGTGATGAAGAGGAACCAGTTTTGATTCTTGCTCGGGATGTTCGAAGGCTGAGGATAAAGGTGATTGACATGGTAAAGGTTCAGTGGAAGCATCGTCTGGTTGAGAAAGCCACTTGGGAAACTAAGAAGGATATACGGGACAAGTACACTCAACTGTTTGAGGATTCATATACTACACTTCCCTCCTTTTATTTTTGTAATTTCAGGTTTGATTGTTTGGGGATGAACAATGGGTGAATTGGTATTTATTGTAACGACCGGGTCTGCCATTACAGGTAGTCCAATCGTGCCAAGTCTTAGAGTTAGAAAACTTTGGGTTTGGGAGTTTGTAATTCTGGGCTAGGCTAGCCTCGGCCAGTTTTGGAGCGAGGTGGAGTCTAGGGAAATCTGAGTAAGGATTGGTTTATGTGTCTTGTGTTAATCTAGTATTCCGCGTAGCCAAGACATAAGGGAGTCTGAGAGACTTTTCAGAATCGAATTTGGGTAAGTAAAACTCCCGAAATCGCGTTTGACGTGAAAGGGTTATTTCGAGTCATCGGGGAAAGCAAGTGTGTTCTAAAATGGCCAAAACTGGGAAATTTTTGGACATTCTGTCTATGATAAGTGCAACCGTCTGCGGTAGCGGCCTCCGCTATAGCGGTGGAAAATACCGCTATAGTAGTGGTCAAGGTGGTCAACACCGCTTAAGACCGCTATAGCGTAAGTGTCCGCTATAGCGGGACTGCTATAGTGGAGCGGGGACCACTATAGCGGGCTGACGGGATTTTAATGCAGAAACATTCCCTAAAAATATTCAGTTTCACAACTTCATTTTGAGAGAAGGGCTAGACGATTCCAGGCAATTTTCCTCCTTTTTCCTTTGAATTTCTTCTCTAAGGTAAGGTTTTTACTCCCCAATCTTTGTATTACATTTCCTATGCGGTAGAATTTCTAGGAGTAAACTTGGAGAAAGGTTGGAATAACCTAGGAATGGTGGAATCCATGGAAGGATGGGGATTCTAAGCATAAATGTTCTTGCGCATTGTTAAAAGTATGTTATTATGATCATAGGTGGTTAAATTCTCTATTTTTATCTGTAAAAAATGATAGAAGTAGGTGAATTAATGGTCGAAAAGCCCGGGAAAAGGGTGAGATGATCATGGGTGGCCTGGGATTTGGGGATTTGGTGTTATCTGGGTATTGTGCAGTCCTTGTGTGTTAATTATATGTACTTATGTGTTATTTTAGACCAAGAACGAGAAAGGAATCCGCAACACGGGAAAGCTCAGGTTGAATAAATCTTGGATCATTTGGATGTAGGTGATGGCTTACAATTTCAGTGAATGTTGTATATTCTTGTAGTCATATCTAAGTGTTTGTATGAATTACATTGCTTAGGGAAGTTATGTAGAATGTCTAAGGTTCCTGCTTTACAATCTATGATTTGAACGGTGTTTGCTTGTTGGTTTACAAGTTGTTTGATCATCTATTTGACTGTGGGTTGTTGACATTCAATTAGCTCGGGTACCATGCCTAGTACGGGTATAACAAATGGTTGGCTCGGGTACCACGCCTTGTACAGGAATACTAACGGTTGGCTCGGGTACCACGCCTGGTATGGGTTTACTTTTATTGCATCATTGCACTTTTATTGTTGTGTTGCATTGACTGATATTGGTTCCGTGAGTGTACCAGGCTGCTTATTAAAATGTGTTATTGGTTTGGTGGCCCTTGAGCAACCGGGAATTTCTTTATAACTGTTGTGTTGGTCTTGGTTTAGGCCAGGTTGTTAATTGAAATTTTGTGTTGTCTAGAGGGGATCCCAGGGTGGGTCTGGGCTAGACGGAAAGGTATAGTTATTGGTATATGGTTGTGGCTTAGATTATAGATGGTGGAATTCATGCGGGAACAAGCTAAATAGAGACTTGTAGTCTAGGAGTGTCTGTTGATATTGTTGCATGTCTTCCATACCTTTTACTTGATATTGTCGTATTATTTATACACTGTTTATTTGAAAACTGGATGATGATCCTACCAGTACACAGTGGTGGTGTACTGATACTGCACTTTCTTTTCTTTTGGTGAGTACAGGATATCTTCCAGCGGCTGAGACGCGACCTCATCTATAGCACCGGTGATTTCTGACTTCAAGGGTGAGCTGCTTGATCAAGCTACCTTGGATTTATCTCTAAAGTTTCAGCCCACTTGTTTCAGGTTAACACTACTTTCGTATTTCTTTTTGGTTGCATCCCCGTACTCTAGATATTGGTAGTAATGTTTTTGGTACTGCAACTTTAAGTTTCTAGGGGGATTTTCCGCAAGATGATATTAATGCTATAGTTCCTTACTTATTTAATTGCTAGTTTACTTCTATTTGCTGATTTTAGGCTGTTAGTCTAGGCAAAGGGTTGAACTCAATTGGTTCGCTCATCCGGGGGTTGGGTGGGTGCCACTCACAACGGTCTGGGTCATGACAGCCTCATCACTCAATTGTGCTAAGCAGCCGAGGAACCCAAGATTCCAAAAGTTGATAGGACCTCACATGCTATAAGATTTTAGGATATTACCCTTATTCGGGATACGGCTAACCCCGTGGCAAGGGGTAGAGCCCAATCTGCTGCGTCTGGTAGTACTTTGTTTCCCGAACTTAGTGGAGATATGCCAACCAATGCGTTGGTTTTTTTTGATGATACTGCTGCCACTACTTCTACCCCTTCAGTCGCTGCACCTGGTCCATCTACATTAGCTCATACTATGCCGTCTAATGAGCCAGGTTCTTCCTTCCTCTTCACCAGTGAGTTTTTCAGCAAGGTTGCTAAAGCAGCCTTTCATACGGATAAGCAAATTAAGCGGTTCTCGAATGCCATAAAGCCTTTGATCTGCAGAGAGATAGTTGATGTTGTGGCCCTAGTTCAGAGTTCTATTGATAAGATAAATGACTATTTGGATAGGATAGAGATTAGAATGAATGAGAGGCTGTGTAAATTGACTGCGCCGGACCTTACGGCCATTTTGATTGAGCTTGCAAAGGCTCTAGCCAAGTGATAAAGGTAAGGATGACAGTAAGCTTCCTGAGGCTGAGAAAAAGAAAAAGAGGAAAAGAAGGGACAAGGAAGTTCACCAAGAGGATAATGAGTCGACTTTGACTCTAGGTGAGTTAGAAAAGAAGCGGAAGAAAGCGGAGAAAAAATGACAGAAAGCCGACAATAAACTACTAAGCTAGACAATAGAGATCTCAAGAAAAGAGCATGAGGCGCTTCTTGAGGCCGAACGAATCAGATTTGCAGCTTTGAGAGATTGTACATCATCGAGCTTGGCACCTTCGGGTGCAAGTCCTTCTGTAGACCCCATTGAGGGAGTGCCCATATCGGGTGGAGTGAGTACTGTTGAGACCTCTGCATAGGTAGCTGCTGATTCCACCATGAGGATGACAAAGTGGCCCCGACTACCACACCGGACAATAGCGCTTAGGCACCACAGGTATGTTCTCACCTCCTTGCAGTTATGTTCTTGTTTTAGTGCATTAGGGATAATGCACGACTATTTGGTGGGGTGGGGGCAGCTAGTCCGTGTGTTTTTGATGGGTGTCTTTGGCAAAGTCTGTGTAGCCTAGACAACTCGCATTGTGCCGCGATATTAAATTAGGCGCTGCATGGAAGGCAACCCATGAGGGTATCTAAATGGTACCCGCATCCTTAGGGTTTTCTTGCCTGTGTTCTTTCCCTAAGGACTCTTATATTTCTGTTGAAGCGGCATGTTTACTATAGGTTGTGTGGAGTAAAAGAAAAATAGGAACTTAGTACAGTCTATGGTCTGATTTTGAACTTGATTTTGATTGAAAAATGAAGACCCCTCTAAATTTTGTGTGACATGAGATTATCTGTTTTTGATAGACTGGTCGTTATGGATATGTGCATGACATTATGTTAATCAATCTGATGAATGGCTTAAGCTAGAGTATGAACCTGATAGTTAGCATGTGATTGTTGTACTGTATGCCATGTGTGTGTGAGCTACATTCGTACTGTTCTTGCTTTGTGTGCCAATCTAGAACTTGCCTGGTTAGTCTTGCATAGGTTATAGGATAGTTGGTTAGGAAAGGATCATAGGCCATTTTTGAAATAGTACACTTTAGCCTAAATGACCATTCAAATGATTTGAATACCCTTTGATCCCTGATTTTGAGCCTAAATTGACCCTTTTTTGTTTAACCTGATCACCTTCCCTGTTTTCTATGAACCTTCAGTTTGGCCCTGGTCCCTCCTTGGACATTTTGTACCTCAACTCAAGCAAATTACCTAAGTTGAGGGTGGCTACTGTGGAGGAAAGTGTGAGATATGGGGTATTACAAGAAAAGGTTAGTGATAAAAAAGAGATAATAACGGATGTGGCATATGTATTTGAAAAAGAGAAGAGAAAAATAATAAACAAATGAAAAAAAGAAAAAAAAAGAGATATGTGATGAAAGAGTTGAATCTGAAATAAAAGCCGCACTCACCACTTGATGAAAAAGAAGAAATAAAAAAAAGGGAGGAAAGAATAGAGTTGGTCTGGAAAAGTGGAAGAAACATAACATAGTGTCAATGAGGGTTTAGTCACTATTTCCCATATCTACCATACCCATCCCTGAGCCTACGTTACAAGCCGAATAAAGTCTTATAGTGATCCTAACCCAACTTTTCAAAAATTGAGGCATAGAAAATAGGGTCATGCCTATGGTATTGTGCGTGCATTGCTTGAATATCTTTGTGAGTGTGAGTGTTCTAGTTCAGTCCCAGAGATTTTGAATGTGTTATTGTGCGATTGGGACTTCCTTGTGGTGAGGGCACTAGAGTAACATTGATTATTGACTGTTAGGGTGAGTCTCATATGTTCATGCTAAGTCGTCTATTGATATCGTATTGTCGTCCATGGATCCTCCTGTGTTGTCTTGATAGATGAAACGTATGCACTTGTTTTGTATTGAACGGGAGGGGGATACTTGTTGTGAGCTGAATTGCTAAAACATATGACTGCAGTAGTTCTTAGTTTTCATTTAGTCGAGCATTATTTTAGGATGGTTTTCTGTTATTGCTTGAGGACAAGCAACAACTTTAAGTTGAGGGTGTTGATGTGTCGTAGAATTACGCCATTTTCGATGCTTAATACTTAGGATTATCGCAAGTCCTTTAGCATTTTATTGGTAGATTTGATATTTTTTTGTTAATTGTACAGGAGAATAGATTCTAGAGCCAAGCACTAGAAATTGAGCTAAAAAGGGAAGGCTACAGAGATGACGGATGACTTGACAGCTCATGGTTCTGGACCACGAACCCCTCCTATTGACTCGTACAACAAAGTTCAGAAACTGTGCAATTATGTAAGAATAATATGATTCAGTCTACAAGTCATGGTTCCAAACCACGACCCATCCTGTCAACTCGTGGAGCAGAAGAACTGCAGATGTGCAAATTTGGGAGCAGGAAGCACGAGTCAAAGTATGAACCATACTTCCAAAGCATGAACTGGCATGTGGGACTTGTGGTCATTAATCAGAGAAGGTGCAAGAAAGGAATATAAAACCATGAGTCAGGAGACGGACCGTATATTGAATTATGACTCGTGGTTCCATTCATGGTTTCCCATAACAGAAGATGTTGACCAGTCAAGACCACGGTTGACTTTATAAGACCACGAACCGTCCTTTGGAATGACGGGTTGTCAACTAAGTTGTGTTCTCTACCGAGGCCAGTTCTCCTAGTTTAGTTAGGATATGATTTCTAATATCTATAAATACCTTTCCTAGGTTTTCTTTTACGTTTTACGCTCTATAATTTATAGGAAACACATTCGTACACTTGTGATATTGATTTGTTCTTGGTTTTAAGAGTTAAATACATTCATAGTTCTTTGTTCTTGATTTCATCTTCATCCATACAAGTTCACAGATTTCTTTACTTCTTATTGTAAGTACATGATGATGAATGCATTAAAAACATCTGATTGTTTACTTATGAACATGAGTAGTTAAATCCACAACTAGGGTTGTGGGAACCATGAAGGATTAGCAAAGTAGGCAAAGTACTTGGTAATTCTAGGGCAGTGTTTATGCATGCATTGTTCTTCCCTTCGCTTTGATTGCTTTTTAACAACATACAACATTAGGACTCGCCTTATCCTTACTTGTCGGACCAAGGAGGTAACAGATGGAAAAAGGGTTGTTAAACAACGGAGATTTGAGGCTACCAACCCTCATCTAATAGCTTGACCTTGTCCGGGAATAGCTAATCTGGGATCCATGGTAAGGGTTAGTAAATCATACACCCACGGCCAGACGAAGGCGTGTGGTGAAATTCATCTATCTGAGGGACAAACTATTTAGGTGAACCTAACTTACCTATTCTACATGCTAAGCACCAAGCTAGTTTTCTAAGTACAACGCCTTACTAAGTTATGATCTTATGGGGAATACTACCCTAGTCACTTCTCTTATTGATAAGAACTTATGAAATTATTACTTGGTACTTGTTACGAATCTAGATTATAATAAATATTTGTTACTTAAACCCCTCCCTCCGAAGGAAATAAACGGCTAACAGCGCAAGTAAATACTAATCAACTATAGTCCTACCATATTCCCTTTGGGATCGACCCCAACCTTCGTTGGGTTCTATATTTGAGCAGCGATCGCTTACGCTTCTAAAAGGAGGTATAATTATCACTTGCCTACTGAGGATTATGTAGGCGACATCATGACTCAATTTTGGGTCGTGACAAAAGCAGTATCCACAAATGAAACGCAAGGGCCGCAAAAGCGGATACACCAGAACCAGCCATACTAGAAAATTTGAGCTAAGTTCAAATGCTCGAATGGACCCTCGGGATTCATTCGGAACCCCGTAGACACAAACTAAACATGCTACCCTACCAAAAATGACATTTTAGACTCAATGGAATTAACAAAATTTCCAATGGAGGTAGATTTGATAAAAAGTGGACCCCACACCCAAAAACCATCTTTTTACCAAAAAGAATCCCATAGCCCAAAACGAGTTCAGAAGCCTCACGACCGGAACCAAAGGTCTCTCTAGCCCAAAGTCTACGTTCCAGAGCTAACAACACTAACAGAATTCTCATTCGAGGTTGTCTTCTCCGAATATTGATCAAAGTCAACTCTTTCAACTCAAAGAGTTTCAAAACAGAGAAATGAACTTAAAACACAAATGAACTGCCCGAGAACCGAACCGTCAGTCCCAGTAGGTCATAAATGACCTGTAGCCGCTGTGTGAAGGCTCAAAACACAAAAAATGAACGAAAACAGAGAAAATGACCTTGAAGATCATTACAATTTTAAAATAAAATTTATATATTTAAAAATAATATTAAAAAATTATGTACAATAAAAAGATCAATGAAGAGTTAAAAATATGTAAAAGATTGAACGCAAAGGGAATAATATTTTTGTAATATTTCTCAAAAAACAAAAAAGTTTCAATAGTATATACACAACTAAATATCTACAAAAGTTTTGTTAAAAATATTTGAATACTTCAAACCAAATAATTGTGTAGAGTATTTGAATACGCGATTATCAAAGTTTTAGTTAAATTTTTTTATTTGTTAAATTTCTCTTTGTATATAGATATTCAAAGAATAATTAACATTTCATAAATTTTATAAGATTTTGATAACCGCGCGAAGCCCGAATCAGCTTACTAGTTAGTTTATAAATGCTTGTTGCAACTTGTCAGCTAAAAGTCATTTAAGAAAATATTAAGGGTATTTTAGTCCTTAGACATCATTTAATAATGAGTCAGTACTAAGTTGCAATGGTATTTTAATCTTTTATATTTAACCTAAAAAGACTTTTAAAATTCGAAAGAGGGTCTAAAATGCCCCTGAACTATAAGATTTGGTACGATATTATCTTTCATCCACCTTTTGGACCAAAAATACCCTCGACGTTTACCTTTCGGGCCAAAAATACCCTCAATATTAACCTTTTGAATCAATTCTGCTGTATTTTCTAATGGTTCCCTTAAAGTAAAATAATTAGATTTTATTTCTTCGCGGCCTAATATAATTGGCCAATATTTAAATTCTTTCCAAATAAATAAATAAAAATGACCCATGATTCATATTTTGACCTGTTCTATCTGAAAACGATATTCAAAGAATTATTAATTGCATGATATTTTCCTATTGACCTATTTGAAATCAACCCAAAAAATTTTAAAACCAAAATTATAGTTCGGGATTCAACTAAAATCCATTCTCGCTTTGTCTGATTAGCCATCTAAAAAAGATTATTATTTTTAATTAATATAAAATTTTCTATCAATTACCCAATTTTGTTTTGTTCATCCCTTCTTTTTTTATTTTTTAAATCTCTTCTTAATTAGGATATTAGGGGCTCAAACTTGAAATGAACTTACATGTTCATATTCTATTGATTTGAATATTTATCATAGCGGAGGTGGGGGAGTGTATTGGAGAAAAAAGTATTTTTTATTCTTTTATTTTGAATTTATGGTACACACACAAAATAAATGTAATATACGTACTTAGTTGCTTAATTAAATCATCTTTTATTGATCTAATTATTTCTATATGAATGTCATCGTTATTTTTCTTTTTTCTTCTATTTTGTCATAAGTTGAAAAAAAATCAGAAAAGGTTCAAAAATACCCTCGAACTATCTGAAATAGATAAAATATACCCTTCATTTCATTTTAGGCTCATAAATACCCTTGCCGTTAACATTTTGGACCACAAATATTCTCCAACTTAACACCCCATTTTCTGTGATAATTTGGCAGCCACGTGGCCGTCCAACTTGGACAAGGCCGCTCCACATGGATGCCACCTAGGATCCCATTAAATTTACGGAAAAGGGCCAGAAATACCCTCGAACTATTTAAAATAGAGCAAATATACCCTATATTTTATTTTGGGTTCAAAAATATCCTTGCCGTTAATATTTTGAACCACAAATACCCTCCAACTTAACACCTCATTTTATGTGATGATTTGGCATCCACGAGGCCGTTCAACTAGGACAAGGCCACTCTACATAGCTTCCACCTAGGATCCCCTTAAATTTAATAGTCTGACCCATTCTTTAAATGATCTGACCCACTAATTGCTCCGACCCACTCTTAATTAAAAGCTATACTAAACCTAAACCCACTTTATTTGATAAAAGATTTCAAACAATCTGATATAGGCATAAAAAGGAATTTTTGCAAGTTATTAGTATTTAGCATGTCGGTAAAACAGAAAAAATGCAATTTTGCGACTTTGTCGGCATCTACATTAGAGGCTTTTTCTTTTTAAAGAATATCTATTTTCTATAAACTAAGATAGAGCATATATCGAAGATACATCTTCATTGTTAGTGATAAGTACCTTACTAAATGCTACAAAGGAATTAAGAAGATGACCCACAAAATTATATTCACTGTTGAGAAAAGAGGTACTGATGATATGAAGAATCAAAAAACAAAGACAGATGAAATGGATTATTTGGTGAGCCTACTGTTGGAGGGTGATAATTTACTTGCTGAATTATTTATTGGGTAAGTTTAAGTTTTGTGCACCTTTTGGATTTATATTTTATACACGGATAATATATTGTTTTTTCCTAATGACCAATATGGGAGCTCGCTATCCATATCAGATTTATTTGAATTTTTTTTAATCAAATGAAGCGGGTTAGCTTTAGTATAACTTTTAATTGAGAGTGGGTCGGGGTAAATAGTGGGTTGGATCGTTGAAAGAATAGGTTAAACTATTAAATTTAATAGGATCTTAGGTGGTAGCCATGTGGAGTGGCCTTATCCTAGTTGGACAGTCACGTGGCAACCAATTCATCACAGAAAATAGGGTGTTAAGTTAGAGGGTATTTGTGGTCCAAAATGTTAACAACAAGGGTATTTTTGAGCCCAAAATGAAATGGATGGTATATTTGCTCTATTTCAAATAGTTCGAGTGTATTTTTGGCCTTTTTCCATAAATTTAATGGGATCCTAGGTGGTTGCCATGTGGAGTGGCCTTGTCCTAGTTGGACGGCCACGTGGCTGCCAAATCATCATAGAAAATGAGGTGTTAAGTTGGAGGGTATTTGTGGTCCAAAATGTTAATGACAAGAGTATTTTGAGTCCAAAATAAAATAGAGTGTATATTTTCTATATTTTAAATAGTTCAAGGATATTTTTGGATTTAGAATGGTGGGCAAGATTCAAGAAGAAAAAAAGTTGAAGAGAAGAAAAGTGGGGGGGGGGGGTTATCGAACTCAAAATTAGGCCAATCACATGAGTCCACATAAAAGTGATTTCAAATTATTCAACATAGAAGGGCCTAAAATGCTCATGAACTATGGAATTTGGTACAATATTGCCCTCCATCCACCTTATGAGTGTAAGCCGTTAAAAGCAAGAGAATTTTAGGCCTAAAAGGTTAACACCGAGGGAATTTTGGCCCTTAAAGATGGATGGAGGGACATATTATACCAAATAGGGCCATTTTAGGCCCTTCTCCGTTTAATATTTCTCTCTTCTGTGTTCAAAGTAAGCATAAGTTGTCACTCATATGCTTCTTGTCTCCGTTTGATGTTGTTCTATCTATCACAAATGTTTCTTTGCCAAATGATTATACCATATTATTTTCAGGTTTTGGTTATTATCTTTTCCTTTACGGATTTTGCTTTGTGTGTTCTCTCCATCCTGATAATTTCTAATGGAAGAAGACCCAATTATTGTAGAAAAGGATTGCACTCTTTGATTCTTTTGTCTCTAACTAGATTGAGTCATATTTGTTCACGACTCCAAATAATTGCCTATTTGAGGGTGGTATCAGCAAAATAGAAGGAGATTACAAGATTTGTAGGATTTTCTTTTGGACTAAGAAATTTCATGATTTGTAATTATGCCCTTCTATTGTAAATTGGGTAAAAATCTATGAGTAAGAATTTTCGGTGTATTTAGAACTTATGAGATATTTTGTATTGTCTGCAGAGGAGATACATAAGGCCTATTATCACAAGGATTCAGAATAGATGGTTGATTTGGGGAGAGCGTAACAGCTATGCCAGGAATTATAGGTTTGGACAAAAAAAAACCTTCTTTTTCACCTTGCTATTGTAAGATAAATTTGTTTAACCAAAGTTAATAGTATATTTTAATGAGTTTAGATGCTTGATTTTAAAACTAATTTGTTTACACCCTTCAATTTTTAATAGTTCAACCTAAAAATTCCTTTTTAAAATCTTGTTGCAGCTGCACGAGGCCTTCCCGCGTGCCACAAATGACCTACGAAGAAGAAGAATCCCAGAATGAAATAAGAGGTAGCTAACCATCTTCTAGGAGATACTGCATTGATCTCGATAGCTACACCACCCACGGAATTAAAACAAATTCATGAAAGGATTCAGTTAGATGCGAGGTTTGCTTGAGTTGCTGATAAACAAGTCTTCAACTTCTAAGTTGTTCTTAAATATCAGTTAATAAATCAACATATTAGCCAATATAGAAAGTTTACCTATACTATCTCAGGTGGTTAATTGGCTATTATTTGCTATCATTTCCAAAATATTATGATGACAATGTTACTAAAGATGTTACTTGTCACAGATTGTATGGACGACAGTCGGCAAGTCAAGTTTTCAATACTGCTCTTTGAAGTACAAACCTATTGCATCTTTGTGCAAAAGAGAAGGCATGGAAATGTGCAGCAAAAACAGGGAAGGCACATTGAATGCAAGAATAATCAAGGTTTATTATTAGTAGGTAGGTTTGGTCTGTATTTGCTTATGTTCTGTTTATATGCAACCAATATTTAAGTGGGAGATCATCTTATTAAGAATGGAAAATAACTTCTTTGATACCCTATAAATTAAGTGATACGGTAAAAGCTTTTTCATATTCTTTTGTTAACCGATTCATGTATTGGATTTCATGCACCCTACGATTGGGAATTAATCAAGTAACAATTCTGGTGTGACACTTGAGCTGCAACACGTAAGCTTCAAGTATTTAAGAAGGCTAGATTTTAATTTTTAGAAAATTTTGCTTGACCATTCGTTGTTGAAAAGTGAATTGACGGTTTGATTATTTTCCTTTGATATCTTCTTTCTCAGGGAAAAGTAATTACAGAGAGCGTCTACACTGGTAGGAAATTTATTGGTTAGCTATGGATAGGATGCAAATTTATGTATTTTGAAGAATCTATGTAGAACATCAATTATCAAGGCTACAACATTTGGTGTATCTTTTCTCTTATTTTTTCAGATATTTATTGTTGGGAAGTGACCAGGTAGCTACGTTGAAATATTTTAAGAAGACACCAATATATTAGAAAAAACTTCGGTAGTTGTGACACTTGGTGTGCTTTGTGGAGTTAACGTCTTCAAATGTTCTTAGCCAGAGGGTCACTGGATTAGAAATATATCATTCATTTTGATGATCAACCATTTCAAGTAACTGTGATTCAATCATTTTTCCATTTTTTTATTTTTTATGAATATCAAGTTTTCACCTTTTCTATCTTATCTTATGTAACAGGTTTAAATCCTATGGTCAAAGATCAGAAATGAGATTGCACCTCAGCTGACCTTCACACGAAGCATCACATTTTGTTATTGTATAAATAAAATGTGCATAACTATCTTTTAAAGTTTGCTCATTAGCAAATACCATCGGTTAGAGATTGCAATTGGGTGGGTTGTGTTATATTTGGATGGGTCAAAATAATAAATGGGTCAATACTCAATCCCATCCTAATTTATTTGGGTCAAAATGGGTTGGGTCAAAAAGGATTGAGTAACGGATCATAATCCAACCGGTCTAATTTTTAATTGCTTTACTTGTTTTTTATAAAATTTGTAGTACCTAATAATTTTTCTTCTTCTTTATTATGAATATATATAATATACAAAATCAAAAAAAAGTTTTAAAAAAATATTTTTACAAGATTTTTCATGAGTCAATTCGGGTTACATGTCAACCCAAAATTTAATGAGTTGAAATGGGTTGAGTTAACAATTGGGTGGATCAATAATTAACACAAACTTAAATGGGTTGGGCATGTTGGGCTTGATTTTTACACCCCTACCATCGGTTAATATGTAATGAACTTATCTCCTCAATCCTAGTATGTTTATGTTCGCAACTGATGGTACATACTTGCAATCGAGCTTCTAATTGGTATCATGTTTTGGACATTTAATTTTAAAATACTCGAAACTTCCTTCACGTTCCTAGTCACATAATATGACTTTATTTTTCTTTTAATTAGTTTCCTCCTAAATTTATGTAAAATCCCCCAAAATCAGATTTTTTTTCCCTAAAAAGATGAACTCTAATATTTTTTGCCTAATAAATTGAAGTTGCTCTTAATGGAAGATGGGAGAGATGAAAGGAGCTAAAGTTTCTCGTATAAGAGTTTAAAGTAACATAACATGAGGAAAAAAATTAGTTGTTGGAATACAATAGGAATAATTTCAAATATATACAATAAAATAATTAGTTTAAAATAAATATAGCCATGTTTTTAATTAGAAAAGAATAGCTGAAAAGTAAAAAAAACTCCCATATTATCCACGGTCAACCGTGGCTAAATGACCTTTTTTTTGGCAACTAATAATTTTATTAATCACCAAGGAAAATTCATATATAAGTTCTCAAACATTGTATATGCAATGTATATGTAATTTATCGATATTGTATAAATAGTTATGTAATGTATATATAATGTATATATAATGTATAAATAATGTATAAACATGTTTTGATATTGTATAAATGGTGTATGAACATGTATTAATGATGTATAAATAGTTATTCTGTAATGACTCTTCCGGTCATTCCCGCGTTTACGCTTTATTTGTTCTGTTAGAGCTTGCCTGTAGTGGCCCCAAGTCATTTATGGCTTGCTGGGACCGGTGGTTCGGTACCCTGGCCGTTCAGTTGATCTTAATGACCAATTTCCTGTCTTAGGAGCTGAGTATCGAAACCGTGCGATAGTGAGTCGCAATCGTGTGACCTTAACCTTCGTCTCATATCCAAGGCTTGCGAGCCTAAATGTGAGAATTTTATTAACATCTCGCGTATTTGAAAATATTTGATTTAAAAAGTTATATTTTTATTGCATTCCTAAAATATTTTAAAGATGTATGAAAAATACTTTTGTTACGATATATTGTGTATGTATTTATTTTACAAGAGTTTTCTAAGTTATTAATATTTTAACGGGGATAGTAAACTTAGTTATGTTAAAAATTATTATTATAATATAGTAGGTTTAGTTTGAAATGATTTTATATATATTATGATATATTCAAAAAAATTATATTTATTTTACCACAAACTTATGTAATACCCGAATTTACACATAATGAGATAAGCGGTGTGAAATAGTGGCACCTCCACTTCCACGTGGAAGTGGAGTAGTTCAGCAAGTACATGTGTCAAGAATGGCTTGTACTTATCCTTTTTATTGGTAGTATTTCAAACCTTTCCAATCACTTATTACCAACAATATATAGGTCTTTATATATCCATTGATTCAGCACTTTGCATTGAACTTTGTCACAAATAAATTTTCAGCTAAATGTTTTTGTCGATGTTTTTCTTCTACTGGTTATATAGTCACATTTATATAGGGGTTTTAACAGGAGGCTTATTTTATTTTGTCCATTGAAGAAGTTGGTGAATATATCCTGTATATATTTTTATACTCTTATTCGCGAGAGAAGATTTGGTAGGAGAATCACTTTGAGGATAAAGTCGATCCTCGGAAGAAAGTCAATTATCTACATCAAGTTATTCCAGCCCGAATTCAAGTTTGATTTTGTTTCGAAGCTTCTCGGAGCGGTTCGAGCTTGGACATCGTCGTTCTAGCAGCTTGTCATCTGACGATAGGTAGGTTACCGTCTAAACTCCCTAGACTTAGCATATATCGGATAAAATTGTACTAGCTGGCACCCTTGGGTTGGGTTATTAGGTTGGTACCACAGACCTTGACCGCTTTTTCATGATTCGTCCATTTCCTTCCTCGTTGTGTGTAGTATTCTCAGTAGTTGATTTTATCACCCCTGTGGTCCTGTGAGGCCTTGTTGACTCTGGAATATAGAAAGTGGGTTATTGGGAATGTCCGCGAGTCCCGGGCATAGAAATATCCTTCTAGGCTGGTTATTCTTGCTGAGCAGCTTTGGAGCCTGTGCAGGGCCGTTAGGTTGATTGTGAGCTGTTGGGAAGCTATTTGTGTTGATCATTCATTTCCATGCATATAAAGAGGATTTATACACGTTTTACTATGATTTATGGCTTCAGGCCTACTGGAACTATTTTTCTAAACTTTGCATGGCCCCAGGGGCCCGTTTTGATAGAAATGAATTAGGAAATGGTTTGATTTAACTGGTGGATCTTCTTGGGGTAAAAGAAAGTTAAATTATGATTTCTATCACCAGTTTTACTATCAATGCTAGACTCGGCAGGGCCGGGGTGCCAGTTGAGTTTTCTTACTACTTTGAGATGATATTTTTTAGCCCCAGTCGGACTGAGCACCTGAGATAATTTTCTACTGATTAGACCCAGTTACTCCCGGGAACCCTTGGAGGGGTTTTTGAGACATTTTCTACTACTTTAGTCCTGGACAGGGTATGGGCATGCATTTTCGAGACTGGGTCTCTCTCATGAACCCGGACTTGCTTCCGGGAGACATATTTCAATACTGAGTTTTAGTATGGGGTCCGAGACCTCCATATACCTTGCCGCTCTGGGCCTGGGGCTTCGAGCTGCGTGTGTCAGAGGGAGGGTATATGGAGGAGTAGAGGTATACGGGCAATGTCCTTGCATGAAACCTACCTGCTGGGCCCGATCGGCACCGGAGGGGGTACATACAGAGATACCATTTCACTTGAGATCTTCATGCATCATATCATTCATTGTTTGAGGCTCCACCCTTGTTTTCTATTTGTTGATTGTACGCTCCGGTAGTATGGGATGCCGGAGGGTTTATTTTCACTTGTTTGTGTTCCTCGGTTGTATGGGCGGCCGAGGGACTGTAGGTAGACTCTTGTTACTTTATCGCGGTGCTATCCCCTTATTACGGTTATTCTTATAAGATTATATACGACTGAGTTGTTACTTGGCGGATTTGAGATTGGTATGCCTAGTTGGGTTATTGATTCTTGTTTTCGAGCATGCCTATCTTTACTCTCCTTCACCCTTCCTTGAACTTGAGGTTACCGGTATACCGTCCAGTTCATAAGCTTATTATGTATATACTATTAATTCAAGGATCCCAAGTGTGTTAGTTCTTACTTTCACCTGTGGCTGTTGTGTATATATTCTGCTTGCTAGCCTCACTTGTTGTTCTGTTGACTTCCCTTATGGCTAGTTCCTATGCACTTTTCGTTGATTTATGTGACTACTTGCTTCTATCCTGTCTGTTACTACGCTTTTATCTTATATGTGCCTAGTCAGCCTATGATACCTACTGGGTACCTTATGCTTTGCATTTGGTGCTCACCTTACCCCATGCATCTTCTGGTGCAGATCCTAGTATAGGCCATCACCGTTAGTTTGTGGAGACTCATGCGAGAAGCTGCTTTTATGCTATTCTGCACTGAGGGTGATCTCTTGGCGACCGGAGCTTAGTTTTTAGTTATCTTTTGATTATGTACTCTATTTTTACTCGGAGACAGCTTGTATATATTGTTTTGGACCCTTGTACTCCTTATGTAGATCTGGCTCTTATATGCTATGATACCAGGTTTTGGGTTTGGTTTAGTTTCCTCTTGTGTATATATTACTCTGGTTATCCTTTTTCTTCTTCTCATTCCCTTGCTTGCACTTATTAAACTATTTTCCGTGTCATTTACTAGATAGTAGCCCATTACTAACTGTTCCGAGCTACGGAGATTGGTTCGCCTACTGGAGGGGTTATACGTGCCATCATGACTTAGAAATCGGGTCGTGACAGCTTGGTAGCAGAGCTCTAGGTTTACTGATATCATCGGTATAAGAGCCAATGTCTAGTAGAGTCCTGCGGATCGGGGCGGAGACATTCGTACTCAATCTTTGGGAGGCTACAGTGGCATCTTAGGAAATACTACTCTCTTATTGCCTCCATATCGTGCGTCTTATCCTTGATGGTTTTCTGAAATACCACTTATTCTAGTTCATTCTCTCGCGGATGGTTTGTACGAGAGAGTCAACATCAGGTAGGGGCAATAGAGAGAGTTTAGAGAGCCAGCAGATATATTGGTTGCTAGTAGTCGGTCATTCCAGGCTATTGCGGACTATGCCCGTATAGTAGAGGATTTGCATCATCATTACTCTGGGGCCAGAGATAAGAGGCCTCTATATCAGGGCAGCTACAATGGGTCTCATCATGGTAGTAGAGGTTCAGGCCAGTGGGGGCGAGGTTACCAGCCATAGCAGCACCAGGGTCAGTCTAGTTGACCGGTTCAGGTTTCACTTCAGTCTTCTGGTGGGTCTCAGTTTTAGCAGGGTCAGAGTAGCCAACAGGGCTATAGTGATCAGTCTTCAAGAAGTGCCACTTATGGGGAATCAGGCCGTGGTGGACATATAGGATTAGCTAGTTCGTCTCGATAATATAGGCCGTCAGGGGCTTGCTATGAGTGTGGAGTTATTGGGCACTTTGCTAGAGATTTCCCTCAACGGGGTACAGTTCAGCCAGCCGCTCAGCTGGCTCAGCCTATTCGTGCAGTCCAGCCACCGGTTAGAGGTGTCGGTTGTCAGGCTAGAGGTGATGCCCAGCGTGGTAGGATAGGTGGTAGTGATGGCAGTTGGTCAGGTGGTGGTCATCGTCAGTTTTATGCGGTCCCAGGGAGACCGAAGGCAGAGGCCTCAGATGTCGTGATTACAGGTACGATTTCTGTATGCAATCAGTTTTCTATGGCTTTATTTGATCCTGAATCCACTTGTTCATATGTATCTGCCTACTTTCTGCCTTGTTTGGGGTTGGCTAGTGAGCCATTATCTGTTCCTGTTTTTGTTTTGACCCCAGTAGGAGATTCTTTAGTAGTGGATCGGATTGTGAGATACTGTGTGATATATGTTGGTGATTCAGATACTTGGGGTGATTTGATAATCCTTGATATGCTAGATTTTGATGTGATACTGGGCATGGACTGGTTATCCTCTCAACGTGCGGTTTTGTATTGTTATGCCCAGACCGTTACCATAGCCACGCCCGGTGTATCCCGGGTCGTGTGGCAGGGTTCTGTTAGCCATGAACCATCTGGGATCATCTCTTGTCTACGAGCTAGGAAGTTGATTTCCCGTGGGTGTTTAGCTTATCTAGCATATGCCCGAGATGCTAGTACTGACCCTTCATCTCCTGAGTCTGCTCCTATGGTTAGAGACTTCCTAGATGTGTTTCTTATCAACCTGCCAGGCCTTCCACCTGAGAGAGGTATTGATTTCGCTATTGAGTTAGAGCCGGTCACCAGGCACATTTCTATTTCTCCTTAACATATGGATACTACTGAGTTGAGGGAGCTTAAGGAGAAGCTCCAGGATCTGTTAGCTAAGGGGTTTATTAGACCGAGTGTGTCACCTTAGGGTGCTCCTGTTCTGTTTGTGAAGAAGAAGGATGGGTTGATGCGGATGCGTATTGATTATCGGCAGCTGAATAGGGTGACAGTGAAGAATAGGTATCCGAGGCCGAGGATTGATGACTTGTTTGATCAGCTTCAGGGTTCAGCCGTGTTTTCGAAGATTGATTTGAGTTTCGGCTACCATCAGTTGAGGATTAGGGCGGAGGACATCCCTAACACAGCATTCAGGACACGTTATGGCCATTATGAGTTCCTGGTTATGTCTTTTGGATTGACTAATGCCCTCGTAACCTTTATGAACTTGATGCACAGGGTGCTTGGCCCGTATTTGGACTCATTTGTGATAGTTTTCATAGACGACATCTTGGTATACTCATGGAGTAGAGATAAGCATGAACAACACTTGAGGATTATACTCCAGACTTTGAGAGATCATCTGCTTTATGCCAAGTTCTCAAAGTGCGAGTTTAGGCTTGAGTCAGTTGCATTCCTAGGGCACGTGGTGTCTAAGGATGGGATTAAGGTTGATCCGGGAAAGATTTCAGCGGTTTGTGATTGGCCTAGACCTACTACTGTTACTGAGGTCTGCAACTTTATTGGGTTAGTAGGTTACTATGGACAGTTCATTCAGGGATTTTCTTCCATAGCAGCACCCTCGACTATGCTGACTAGGAAGGATGTCCCATTTCAGTGGTCGGATCAGTGCAAGGATAGCTTTCAGAGGCTTAAGGCCTTGTTGACTTCAGTTGTAGTTTTGACTTTGCCAATTGAGGGTCAGAGCTTCTCCGTGTATTGTGATGCTTCTAGGGTTGGTATTGATTGTATGTTGATGCAGCAGGGTCGAGTGATAGCATATGCATCGAGGCAGCTAAAGGTTCACGAGCGCAACTACCCCACCCATGACTTGGAGTTGGCGGCAGTAGTTGTCGCGCTCAAGATCTGGAGGCATTACCTATATGGAGTTCACCGTGAGATATTCACTGATCACTGTAGTCTTCAGTATATCACGAGTCAATGAGATCTGAACTCGAGGTAGAGGATATAGGTCAAGCTACTGAAGGAATATGACTTCACTATTTTGTATCATCTGGGCAAGAAAAACGTGGTAGCAGATGCCTTGAGCTGGAAGGCAGTGAGTATGGGTAGCCTAGCTTCTCTTTTAGTTTTAGAGCGATTGTTGGCCTTGGACATCCAGTCCTTGGCTAACCGTCTGGTTAGGATTGACTTGTCATATCCTCGTAGAGTTCTTGCCAGTGTCGAGGTTCGTTCTACTTTGATTGATCAGATTTAGAGTAGTCAGTTTGAGGATCCGCGGTTGTGTGACCTTTGTGATCAAGTTATTCGGGGTCAAGCCAGTCGGACCACTCTAGATTCAGATGGGGTTTTGAGGTTTGATAGCCGCCTTTGTGTTCCGATTGTTAGTGATTTGATTCAGTTGATTCTTCGTGAGGCACATTGTTCTAGGTATTCCATCCATTCTGGCGCAGCCAAGATAATCAGAGATTTGAGGCAGCTTTACTGGTGGAGTGGTATGAAGCTAGTCGTAGTGGATTTTGTATCTCAGTGCTTGAACTGACAGCAGGTGAAGTTCGAGCACATGAGACTTGGTGGTTTGATGCATCCACTTCCCATTCCTGAGTGGAAGTGGGAAGGGATTACTATGGATTTCATAGTTCGTTTGCCACGCACTTCCAAGGGTTTTGACTCTATTTGGGTGATTGTTGATCGGCTGACTAAGTCAGCGCACTTCTTGCCTGTTCAGAGTACTTACAGTGCAGAGACGTTAGCTCAGATTTACCTTCGAGAGGTTGTTCAGTTGCACGGGGTCCCAGCCTCTATCATTTTGGACCATGACACTCAGTTCACATCTTAGTTCTGGAGGGATATTCAATGAGATTTGGGTACAGAGGTTCATCTTAGTACTGCATTCCATCCTCAGACAGATGGCCAGTCCGACAGGAATATTCAGATCCTGGAGGACATGCTTCGGGCCTGTGTTCTTGACTTTGAGGGATCCTGGGATCAGTTTGTGCCTTTGGCAGAGTTTGCTTATAATAATAGTTTTCATTCGAGTATTGACATGGCACCTTTTGAGGCTTTGTATTGTAGGCGTTGCAGATCGCTGGTTGATTGGTTTGATGATTTTGAGTCTAGGCCACAGAGTACAGATTTGTTTCAAAATTCCTTAGACCGAGTCCGAGTGATTCAGGATAGACTTCGGGCAGCTCAGATTGGGCAGAGGAGTTATGCTGATCGTAGACTTCGTGCCCTGGAGTCAGTGTTGGTGACTTGGTATTTCTCCGTGTGTCTCCCATGAAGGGCATGATGAGATTTGGTTGGCGGGGAAAGCTTAGCCCCAGGTACATTGGGCCATTTGAGATTCTTTAGAGGGTTGGTAGCATTGACTAATAATTAGCCTTGCCTCTGATGTTTTAAGCTATGCACCCGGTTTTTCATGTTTCGATGTTGCGCTGGTATGTTCCAGACGAGTCTCATGTGTTTCAGTGGGATTCAGTTCAGTCAGATGAGAGTTTAGCCTTTGTTGAGGAGCCGGTAGCTATTTTGGCCAGAGATGTCAGGAGATTGAGGTCTCGGGAGGTACCGGTTGTTAAGGTTCAGTGGAGGCACCATCCAGTTGAGGAGGCTACCTAGGAGACCGAGAGAGCTATACAGGCTCAGTATCCGCAGCTATTTGAGCCTTCAGGTACTTCCTTGTCCTTGACTTACGAGGATGAAAGTCCTTTTTAGTAGTGGATGATGTAATGATTAGTCCGGTCATTCCTGCATTTATTCTTTCTTTGTTTTGTTACAGCTTGCCTGTAGTGGCCCCATGTCATTTATGGCTTGCTGGGACCGGTGGTTCGGTACCCTGGCCGTTCAGTTTGTCTTTATGACCAATTTTCTGTCTTAGGAGCTGAGTATCAAAACCGTGCGATAGTGATTCGCAATCATGTGACCTTAACCTTCGTCTCATATCCAAGGCTTGCGAGCCTAAATTTGAGAATTTTATTAACATCGCGCGTATTTGAAAATATTTGATTTAAAAAGTTATATTTTTATTGCCTTCCTAAAGTATTTTAAAGGTGTATGAAAAATACTTTTGTAACGATATATTGTGTATGTATTTATTTTACAAGAGTTTTCTAAGTTATTAATATTTTTAACGGGGATAGTAAACTTAGTTATGTTAAAAATTATTATTATAATATAGTAGGTTTTGTTTGAAATGATTTTATATTTATTATGATATATTCAAAAAAATTATATTTATTTTATCACGAACTTATGCAATACCCAAATTTACACATAATGAGATAAGAGGTGTGAAATAGTGGAACCTCCACTTCCACGTGAAAGTCGAGTAGTTCAGCAAGAACATGTGTCAAGAATGGCTTGTACTTATCCTTTTTATTGGTAGTATTTCAAACCTTTCCAATCACTTATTACCAACAATATATAGGTCTTTATATATCCATTGATTCAGCACTTTGCATTGAACTTTGATACAAATTTATTTTCAGCTAGATGTTTTTGTAGATGTTTTTCTTCTACTAGTTATATAGTCACGTATATAGAGGGGTTTTAACAGGAGGCTTATTTTATTTTGTCCATTGAAGAAGTTGGTGAATATATCTTGTATATATGTTTATACTCTTATACGCGAGAAAAGATTTGGTAGGAGAATCACTTTGAGGATAAAGTCGATCCTCGGAAGAAAGTCAATTATCTACATCAAGTTATTCCAGCCCGAATTCAAGTTTGATTTTGTTTCGAAGCTTCTCGGAGCGGTTCAAGCTTAGACATCGTCGTTCTAGCAGCTTGTCATCATACGATAGGTAGGTTACCGTCTAAACTCCCTAGACTTAGCATATATCGGATAAAATTGTACTAGCTGGCACCCTTGGGTTGGGTTATTAGGTTGGTACCACAGACCTTGACCGCTTTTTCATGATTCGTCCATTTCCTTCCTCGTTGTGTGTAGTATTATCAGTAGTTTATTTTATCACCCCTGTGGTCCTGTGAGGCCTTGTTGACTCTGGAACATAGAAGGTGGGTTATTGGGAATGTCCACGAGTCCCGGGCATAGAAATATCCTTCTAGGCTGGTTATGCTTGATGAGTAGCTTTGGAGCCTGTGCAGGGCCGTTAGGTTGATTGTGAGTTTCTGGGCGGCTATCTGTGTTGATCATTCATTTTCATGCATATAAAGAGGATTTATCCACGTTTTACTATGGTTTATGGCTTCAGGTCTACTGGAACTGTTTTTCTAAACTTTGTATGGCCCTAGGGGCCCGTTTTGATAGAAATGAATTAGGAAATGGTTTGATTTAACTGGTGGATCTTCTTGGGGTAAAAGAAAGTTAAATTATGATTTATATCACCAGTTTTACAATCAATGCTAGACTCGACAGGGTCGGGATGCTAGTTGAGTGTTCTTACTACTTTGAGATGATATTTTTTAGCCTCGGTCGGACCGAGCAGCTGAGATGATTTTCTACTGATTAGACCTGGTTATGCCCGGGTACTCTTGGAGGGGTTTTTGAGAAATTACCTACTACTTTAGTCCTGGACAAGGTCTGGGTATGCATTTTCGAGACTGGGTCTATATCTTGAACCCAAACTTGCTTCCGGAGGACATATTTCAATATTGAGTTTTAGTATGGGGTTCGGGACCTCCATGGACCTTGTCGCTCTGGGCCTTGGGCTTTATGCTGAATGTTCCAGAGGGAGGATATACGACTGAGTAGAGGTATATGGGCAGTGTCCTTCTATGAAACCTACGTGCTGGGCCCGATCGGCACCGGAGAGGGTACATACAAAGATACCATTTCACTTGAGATCTTCATGCATCATATCATTCATTGTTTGAGTCTCCACCCTTATTTTCTATTTGTTGATTGTACGCTCTGGTAGTATGAGATGTCGGAGGGTTTGTTTTACTTGTTTGTGTTCGTCAGTTGTATGGGCGGCCGAGGGACTGTAGGTAGACTCTTGTTACTTTATCGTGGTGCTATCCCCCTGTTACAGTTATGCTTATAAGATTATATACGACTGAGTTGTTACTTGTTGGATTTGAGATTGGTATGATTAGTTGGGTTATTGATTCCTGTTTTCGAGCATGCCTATCTTTACTCTCCTTCACCCTTCCTTGTACTTGAGGTTACCGGTATACCGTCCAGTTCATAAGCTTATTATGTATATACTGTTATTGCAAGGATCCCAGGTGCATTAGTTCTTACTTTCACTTGTGCCTGTTGTGTATATATTCTGCTTGCTAGCCTCGCATGTTGTTCTGTTGACTTCCCTCTGGGCTAGTTAGTTCCTATGGACTTTTCGTTGATTTCTGTGACTACTTGCTTCTATCCTGTCTGTTAATACGCTTTTATCTTATATGTTCCCAGTCGGCCTATGATACCTACTGGGTACCTTATGTTTCGCATTTGGTGCTCACCCTACCCCCTGTATTTTCTGGTACAGATCCTAGTGTGGGCCATTGTCGTTAGTTCATGGAGACTCATGCGAGGAGCTGCTTTTGTGCTATTCTGGACTGAGGGTGAGCTCTTGGCGACCGGAGCTTAGCTTTTAGTTATCTTTTGATTATGTACTCTATTTCTACTCGGATATAGCTTGTATATATTGTTTTGGACCCTTGTACTTGTAACACCTCATATTTCCCGATTAAGGTTTGACCTGTCTGACGTATGTACGAAATGTGTGGTGACCACCCAAGGATCTTTGTAACATCCGGGCATCGAATAAGCCTTAGATTATATGTGAATGAGGAGGTTCATAAATGAGAATTCGTATATCATAAGAATGAATATTATTTTCTCACGATAAGGAAAAATATATTATTTCCATCTTGAGCATTAGTAACTCAAAAAAAAATGTATTCTTGATATTGAATTGGAAAATTAGAATTTGATAAAATATATTTTCTAGATGACCTTGTCCTTTATAAACTATTAGTATATGTCTTAATCTTATAAGATATTTATGAATTTTTTTAATATGCTAGGAATTTGTTCTTTAGGAGTTGTTAAAATATTAAATATAAATGGAATCTAGTATATTATATTCTATACTTACAAAGAGGTCATACTTGGGTATTTATCCAATTGTTTGGATTCCACCACCACATAACTGAGGGCTGCCCCTTTGTTTTCAATATGTGTATCTATCTTGGTTTTAGATTAAATAAAAACCAAAAGTTTCAAGTGATAATTGTTAAAGAGAAGAATGATTCGCCTGTAGAATTGTTAAGGAAAGAATGATGCTCCTTTTGCTGTAGAACGGCACATAGGCCTCTGCCTTTGCCTTTCTCATATTTGTTGGTCAAATAGATCTTTTAAGAAGAGAATAAGATTAATTCTTCAAGGATTTTCAATCAAGTAACTAAATCAGCAAGTCAACAAGAGCAATTGAGTGATCCAAAACATTATTTCAGGAAGTTCAAGGAATCCATGGAATTGAGATTTTGATGACTTATTTTTTGAAAAGGTAATTCTGAAATTTCTTAGTTATATATGTCTATGGGAGTTATAATTGGTGAATTTTAGAATTTGAAAGCGTGATTTAACTTATGGTAATCCCCAAATTAGAAGTCTTGAATGGACGAAATTATGTGTTGGAGGTGGATTGTTGAACTTGGGTCAAGATTATCATTCTTGAGGTTGTTGGAATCCACAAAACAAAAACTATCATTAGCTACAAAGAATCCTAGGTATGTAAGCCTTGACCTCCCTCTTCATCTACTAACTAATGAGAGCATTTTTATGCGTTTTGGTAAAGAACTCACGGGACGATGTTCGGAAGTCGAGAGTTCAAAGTTATTTGTATTTTGTTGAGCCTTTTGGGGTTGTTTATGGTGAAGTTGAATAAAGGGGGAGTAACCTTGACCTCGAGTGGAGGTAATGTGTTCATTTGGGAGGCGGAGTATGGTGATACACCATATATTTATCATGTTTTTTGAGCTTATTGCTCGCGAGCTATTTCTGTGTTGCTGGCATAGCTATGCTTCTCGGTTAGCTGATTATTTAGCCTCCATATTGTTATTCAGTGTAGATCTTGATTGTAGAATGAAAGGAGAAATCGTCACGCCGTGATACTCGTGCTAGACTCCAGGTATATAAATCTAAAACCTCCATCGCTGTTAAGGCACGACCTGTAGTCACTTGTTTCTCCTAAAAGAGTCAACATAATCTACTTGATATATGTGAACAAAGCTTTAACTTTCTATATGTATAACATATGACTACATGCCTAATATGGCCACAGTTTCTTCATTCCCTTCCACTTGAAGTTTCTTGTCTTCACACTTCATATGTCTATTTGTTCAAGTCACAATATTCATATTACTCTTTTTGAGTCAAGGATCTGTACAGTTATAAATGATTGTATTCGTATTCATTAAAAATTATTAGAGGTCAATTGGTATAGAGGTCAATTGGTATATCTACCACATGCTATGAATTAGAATAAATAGCCATGGTATACTCGCACTAGTATATTTGATCATATAGCGACATATTATTATAGGATAAAAAGAACTAGCCGTCAAAGAGCTATATACCATTAAGTTGGTTGCATATGGAAAGTACTACTTAAATGGCTAAATCAGAGTTATCGTAATTTGTTTGTATAGGCCTCTAAAGCATTATGTGATAAAAGTTACCCTTAACGTTGGGAGGGTATTCATGAGTTTTACTTGACACACATGCGCGATCTGATTCTGTGCACAAGATTGAGACCAAACCCTTATAGTGAGCCCGAATATTATGGCGTACCCTCCCTTGTGGCATTATTTGTATTTGGAGTAAGTTGGAACGTCATGCACTAGTTTCCCCTGACTCGAGCTAATACATGGCACATGTGGCCTGCGGGTAGACCCTCATAGTGAGCCCATGAGGGGCGTACCTTATATCAGACCGCGATTACAGTTATATGTATAAAATCATAGTCATAAGTATTTGGGCAACAGATGCCTTACACTTGCCATAGATCGCTTTTGGTAGGTTATCATATGATTATTTATATTAAAATAGTCATAGGACATCACTTAGGCAAATTACTAGGCGTTTTATAATGATGAATAACTCATTAAGAGGTTATATGATAAGTTATCAAAGGCAGCTGTATAGGTTACAATGTTATATTAGGTATATGTCACTTGTACGCTCATAAATTATTGTTCAGAGAGTTTCTAGTATTCAATTGTCCATAGTTGCTCATTTTGTTATTTGATTCATTGAGTATCCTCGTATGAACCACTTGTTATTTTGTCTGCTTTACATACCAGTACACATTATATATGTACTGACGTCCCTACGTTCGGGGGCGCTGCATTTTTATATATGCAGGGTCAGGTATACCCATTTAGCAGACTCCTATATTAGGTGAGTGCCCCGTATTCAGCAAATCAGTAGGTGAACTCTTCTCTCATCTTGACCTAATAGACATTTGGTACTCCTTAGTTATATTTATAGTCATAGTTTGGGTATGTCGGGGCCCTGTCCTGACCATCTGTCACTATACAGTTGTAAATTCTATTAGAGGCTTTGTAGACAATCTAAAGTTGTCAGATGTAATTAAAGTTGTCGATTGCATTAGCGTGGCTTATATATATCTCCTTGTTATTGTCATATGTACACCAACTCATCCGCTTTGCACAAGTTAATTGTATAGCAGGTGCTCATACAAATCCTTGTCCACCCTTGTCGGTCAAAGGGCGTGACAAAAGTGGTATCAGAGCACTAGGTTCATGGTGTCCCAGGGAGTCTACGTAGCCATGTCTAGTAGATTCTCACTTATGAATGTGTTGTGCACCACATTTATAAAGGGGAAGCTTCTTTGGCATTTAGGAATTCTGACCTTCTTTCCTGATCTAGATCGTACAACTGAGCCAAGTCATAAGAAGTTACTTCTTATTCACACTCTGCTTAATTGTTTTATAGTTTCTACCTATTAAAGGCAATCTTCGGGTAATAGCTACCAACCACATAGAGACTCAGGCTTAGGCTCCAGACTAATCGATGAGTCTTTCCCTTTTGGTTCATAATTACCTACAAAGAAAGTCATGCAGAGATTCATGTGCTCTCTACTATTATAGTTGCACTTGTGTTTCCCCCAGATCATTAGAGAAAGACCTAAGAGCAGGTATCATTCATGTGATTACTTAGTTAAGGGTTGTTCATCTATAGAGATGGGAAACGACATATCCGATAAAACCTTTACCAAAGAATTAAATCAACCTCAAAGTCTAAAAGCTTTTTCCCATGATCCCTGCAGTGCTTAGAAGATTTAAGCCTATAGAAGATGTTTGATATTTACTTGGTGATATAGAAGCCGTAGGATGAGGTATAAGTTAATAATAGAGGTGATCAAATTGATTTCTTACAAGTTGAAGATTAGTAGTTTGGATTATTAGGAATATGTGTCACACCAGTGTTAACCCGAGTTATCTATAGTTGGCCGACAAGGCCCAGAAGTTTTATCAGAAATTGTATTAGGGGAGTACATTGGTGATTCCCATAGAATTCATGCATTTGATTACATCAATTAGGCAATGACCTGTATGAGTTCTTCTATGGCTAGAAAGCTCGAGGATAAGTGTTTTACTCATGTTACAAGAATATATAGGTAGGGATGTATCCCATTGTGATTTGTGCAGCGATTAAAAAAGGACTAATATGCGATCAAGGGGTGGAGTCGAAGAATATCGGGGAGTTAGACATAAGCTAATATTTATCAGATGTTCCCAGAATAGTATATGACATGGTATTGATTACTATGTATACAAAGGAAGTTGCTACAATTAAGGTATAGAAGAATGTTCTAAGAATAATTCAAGCTAAATATGCACATAACTCTCAATTAAGGTACGACTCGTATGAGGTTAGAGGAAGTGGTAGAAGAATGATTGTATAGCTCCAGCGGCCATGGGTGTCATACTAGGAGAAGTGATGTTAGTATCAACGTATGTTTCGATACCCATTTTACATAGCAGAGGGAGTTGGTATGATAATTGGAAAACCCTCTTTGTAAATGATATATTGATCCAATGTAGTTCCCAGGAAAACACATGCATCACCCTAGCAAAAGGGGAGACTGGGTAATTATGAAGGTGCTTAGATCACCGTCAGTTAAATAAAGATTTCTTAAGACATGTTGATGAAGCTTATAGGATTACTTCCCTATGTGAGAATGTGCATGTTCATATGATGCATGTTCATTGTAAGCTCACCAATGAGAGCCCGACTAAAGAGAAGAGGGTTTGATCGCTCTTACTGGTCAAGCATTCGTGAAAGTCCTGCAAGTATAGTTAGATTTTATGAAAGAAGCCAAAGGTTTTTCATTTACATGTGTCTCAAAGGGGCTATGAAACAACTTCATAAGTACGTGTTATACAAGATTTCCACCCTCCTCGCCCCCGTAGTAGATTGATCCATAGGATAGTTAGTTCTTGTGATAAAAATGAATGAAAAGAACTTTCAAGTGCTAATGGACTGCTCAGTTATATAAGTTTCGAAGCGAAGTAGAGAAGTGTGAATAGAATTAGTCCTTTATAATCTAGAACTAGCAATAGTATGCTTGCACTTAAGATGTGACTAGATGACCTCATAGGTGTGTTATAGTTTGCAAAGGCACGGGATGCCTGCAGGATTAACTTATCACGAACCATTATGTGTATGTATTATTGCTCACTTAGGATTATATGTGTTATATGTTATATAACTTAATTGTTCACGTGCTACTTAATTTCATAAGTTTATTAGTTTATTTTTCATACGCTCTTTAGGAGTTAATTAGGTACATGTTATTGGTATCATAGATTCTTTTTATAGGTTACATATTATAGGAATCATTTTTTATATGACCTGTATCGTCTAGATGGTTTTCCGTAAGCTACATAGTCTATTTATTTATATACTCCATATTTTATAAAGAAAGTGCTTACATGTTATGTGTTTTATAAAGTATTCGTCCATATGTTGCATGTTTCAAGAACTAATTCTCTATGTGGTATATGTATTTTGGATATTTATTTATAGTTTGTGTGCTACATGAATGAATTCTTATTTATATTTTACATGTTTTATAAAAGATGTAATTACTTGTTATATATTATCTAAAATAGTGATTTGTATGTTACATGTTTCCCAGATTATTTGCATATCTATACTACTTGTTTTCTAGAATATTTTAAGTCATATTATATGCATATGCAATGCGAGGTCATTGATCAGGTCATAAGTGTCATAGGTTATATGCTTACATGTCATAGGAATCACAAATCACTTCTCTACATGTTACATACATCATAAAATACTTTTTTTTTATATAAATTATAGATTTTGTAAATTATTTGTATATATATGCCATCTTACTTGTGATATAATTGTTCAAGTATTATATGCATCATATCTCATATGTTTAAAATATATATATATATATATATATATATATATATATATATATATATATATCTCAAAGGTTTGTCTTCTGATGCAATATATGCTTATTTGCTTATAAGATATCGATATATCTGTCTAGGAATTATAAATTTATACGCACACATATTCTCATTAAGTTACTTGTGTGTTAAATCCTTCTGCAATTTTAGAGTCTATGTAAAGTACTTTTATAGTTCACATGCGTATATATCACAATTAATTTACTTATATGCTAAATATTTTTCCAATTTTTAAAATAAAGATCCCAGGTATTAAGTTTTTTTTTTAATATAGCTTACTTATTTATGTAATTATATGACAGATTTTGGCGTCATCATTCGGTTTTTTAATGCTATTTGCTTTAGGCTATTTGTTTACATGCCATTTATGATTTTCATTTCATGTTCATATGTCATATGCTTTCATAGCTTACTTTCATATGGATTACATACCTCACACTAGTTCATTACTCACATGCCTATTAGATCTATATGTTTATAGGTTAAGGTATTTTTCTATGACTGTCACGTCTATATAACTATGTGTTCTTCTCGTTTTACTACCTATATATTATAATTTCTATATGAATTGATTGCCTAGATGTTGTCTGCCTTTATATATTCATCTTGAGTAGAGGGATAGTATTAACTTATCCCTATATAAAGGTAAAGAATGATGCCCATCCGATTGTCCTAGAGATTATCAAGAACCTGAATCATTGATTAAAGAAGAGATAACAAGTTGAGCCCTTGGTATAGAAACCTTATGATAGCAAACAAAGATCATTCAAATGTCCTAAAAGTTAGATTAACTTCCAAAGTGAGCTATACTGCTTCCAGCATTTCGAAGTGTCTACACTACGCCAACTTTCAGAGGTTATAAATTGTGCCTACAATCTCCAAATTCGTAGATTTCTTTCAGAAGTAAGTTGCTCTGACATAAAACATAAGGTAAGTTACAATGCTCATTGTAGTCTTCAGTCAAAATGTAAGGTCAATCAGAGCCTCGCTAATATTTATTTATTTATTACTTCATTGTAACGCTCTGTGAAGTGTATCATACGTATTCTGGTTAGCTGACAGATTTTGGATAGGCCTATTTACAAGGAAGACTCTGTCAATTTTTTAAAAGAATTCTAGAATTAGCCAAATTTAAGGATTGATGCATGTTGGAGGGAACTGTCTTCCGTTCTTTTGAACTTGGAACAAGCGTAGAAGTTTGACTAGGATATTTAATTTTCTATGGTCCTTGTTTACAACATTCAGGAAAAATTAAAGTTGCTACATACTTCCATGTTTGTCTTTGAGTGGTATTCAAAAGTTTCTTGAGAAACTACGTATTTACTTGTACTATAATCTTTTTCATGACACTTAGAAGTTGTGCCTATTCTTGATGGATTCATTTAGTGGAATATTAGAAGGTTTTCAAATGTTTATTTAGTTGAATGATAAGGTGATCTTTTCTCATATTGGACGTTTATATATTGTAGAGAATAAAAGTTTGCAACTTACAGCTATTAACAACTGAATATACCATCTTCTCTATTCAGGAATAAAGTTTTTAGTCATGATTGAAACCAAACCCTATAAATGTCCAACTATTCAATATTCGAGGATGAAATTCTTAAGGGGGGATAATGTAACACCTCATATTTCCCGATTAAGGTTTGACCTGTCTGACGTATGTACGTAATGTGTGGGGACCACCCAAGGATCTTTGTAATATTCGGGCATCGAATAAGCCTTAGATTATATGTGAAGTGAGGAGGTTCATAAATGAGAATTCGTATATCATAAGAATGAAGATTATTTTCTCACGATAAGGAAAAATATATTATTTCCATCTTGAGCATTAGTAACTCAAAAAAATTGTATTCTTGATATTGAATTGGAAAATTAGAATTTGATAAAATATCTTTTCTAGATGACCTTGTCCTTTATAAAATATTAGTATATGTCTTAATCTCATAAGATATTTACAATTTTTTTAATACACTAGGAATTGGTTATTTAGGAGTTATTAAAATATTAAATATAAATGGAATCTAGTATATTATATTCTATACTTACAAAGAGGTCATACTTGGGTATTTATCCAATTGTTTGGATTGCACCGCCACATAATTGAGGGCTGCCCCTTTGTTTTCAATATGTGTATCTATCTTGGGTTTAGATTAAATAAAAACCAAAAGTTTCAATTGATAATTGTTAAAGAGAAGAATGATTCTCCTGTTGAATTGTTAAGGAAAGAATGATGCTCCTTTTGCTGGAGAATGGCACATAGGCCTCTGCCTTTTCCTTTCTCATTTTTAGTGGTCAAAGAGATCTTTTAAGAAGAGAATAAGATTAATTCTTCAAGGATTTTCAATCAAGTAACTACATCAGCAAGTCAACAAGAGCAATTGAATGATCCAAAACATTGTTTCAGGAAGCTCAAGGAATCCATGGAATGGAGATTTTTATGACTTATTTTTTGAAAAGGCAATTCTGAAATTTCTTAGTTATATATGTCTATGGGAGTTATAATTGGTGAATTTTAGAATTTGAAAGCGTGATTTAACTTATGGTAATCCCCAAATTAGAAGTCTTGAATGGATGAAATTATGTGTTGGAGGTGGATTGTTGAACTTGGGTCAAGATTAACATTCCTGAGGTTGTTGGAAACCACAAAACAAAAACTATTGTTAGCTACAAAGAATCCGAGGTATGTAAACCTTGACCTCCCTCTTCATCTACTAACTAATGAGAGCATTTTTATGCATTTTGGTAAAGAACTCACGGGACGATGTTCGGAAGTCGAGAGTTCAAAGTTATTTGTATTTGGTTGAGCCTTTTGGGGCTGTTTATGGTGAAGTTGAATAAATGGGGAGTAACCTTGACCTCAAGTGGGGGTAATGTGTTTATTTGGAAGGCAGAGTGTGGTGATACACCATATATTTATCATGTTTTTTGAGCTTATTGCTCGTGAGCTATTTCTGTGTTGCCGGCATAGCTATGCTTCTCGGTTAGCTGCTTATTTAGCCTCCATATTTTTATTCAGTGTAGATGTTGATTGTAGAATTAAAGGAGAAATCGTCATGCCGTAATTCTCGTGCTAGACTCCAGGTATGTAAAGCTAAAACCTCCATCGCCGTTAAGGCACGACCTGTAGTCACTTGTTTCTCCTAAAAGAGTCAACATAATCTACTTGATATATGTGAACAAAGCTTTAACTTTCTATATGTCTAACATATGACTACATGCCTAATAAGGCCACAGTTTCTTCATTCCCTTCCACTTGAAGTTTCTTGTTTTCACACTTCATATGTCTATTTGTTGAAGTCACAATATTCATATTACTCTTTTTGAGTCAAGGATCTGTAGAGTTATAAATGAATGTATTCGTATTCATTAGAAATTCTTAGAGGTCACTTGGTATATCTACCACATGCTATGAATTAGAGTAAATAGCCATGGTATACTCGCACTAGTATATTTTATCACATAGCAGCATGTTATAAGAGGATAAAAAGAACTAGCGGTCAAAGAGCTATATACCATTAAGTTGGTTGCATATGGAAAGTACTACTTAAATGGCTAAATGAGATTTATCGTAATTTATTTGTATAGAGGCCTCTAAAGCATTATGTGATAAAAGTTACCCTTAACATTAAGAGGGTATTCATAGGTTTTACTTGACAAACATGCGCGATGTGATTTTGTGCACAAGATTGAGATCAACTCCTTATAGTGAGCCCGAATATTGTGGCATACCCGCCCTTGTGGCATTATTTGTATTTGGAGTCAGTTGGAACATCATGCACTAGTTTCCCTGACTCGAGCCAATATATGGAACATGTGGCCTGCGAGCAGACCCTCATAATGAGCCCATGAGGGGCGTACCTTATATCAGACTATGATTACAGTTATGTGTATAGAATCATAGTCATAAGTATTTGGGCAACAGATGCCTTACACTTTCCATAGATCGCCTTTGGTAGACAATCATATGATTATTTATATTAAAATAGTCATAGGACATCACTTAGGTAAATTACTAGGCATTTCATAATGATGAATAACTCATCAAGACGTTATATGATAAGTTATCAAAGGCAGTTGCATAGGTTACAATGTTATATTGTGTACATGTCACTTGTACGCTCATAAATTATGGTTCAGAGAGTTTCTAGTATTCAATTGTTCATAGTTGCTCATTTTGTTATTTGATTCATTGAGTATCCTCGTATGTCCAATTGTTATTCTATCTATTTTACATACCAATATACATTATATATGTACTTACGTCGCTACATTTGGGGGCGCTGCATTTTTATATATGCAGGGTCAGGTATACCCATTTAGCAGACTCCTATATTAGGCGAGTGCCCCGTATTCAGCAAAGCAGTAGGTGAGATCTTCTCTCATCTTTACCTAATAGACATTTGGTAATCCTTAGTTATACTTATAGTCATAGTTTGGGTATGTCGGGGCCTTATCCCGACCATCTGTCACTATACAGTTGTAAATTCTATTAGAGGCTTTGTATACAATCTAAAGTTGTCAGATATAATTATAGTTGTCGATTGCATTAGCGTGGCTTATGTATATCTCCTTGTTATTGTCATATGTATACCAACTCATCCGCTTAGCACAAGTTAATTGTATAGCAGGTGCTCATACGGATCCTTTACCACCCTTGTCGGTCAGGGGGCGTGACAGTACTCCTTATGTAGATTCGGCTCTTATACGTTATGATACCAAGTTTTGGGTTTGGTTTAGTTTCCGCTTGTGTATATATTATTCTTGTTATCCTTTTTATTCTTCTCATTTCCTTGCTTCCGCTTATTAAATTGTTTTCCATGTTGTTTACTAGATTGTAGCCCATTACTAACCGTTCTGGTCTACGGGGATTGGTTCGCCTACTGGGGGTTGTAGGTGCCATCATGACTGAGAAATCGGGTCATGACATATTTAATGTATCAATACTGTATAAATAGTTATGTTGTGCATATGTAATGCATCAATATTGTATAAATAGTGTAAAATATATGTATCGATATTATATAAATGATGTAAAATGTGTATCGATATTGTATAAATAGTTATATAATGTATATGTAATATGTCAATATCGATATTTATTTGACTATCATGTGTTCCACCCTAAGAAATAAAAGTATAAACAAAAACAGAAAAAAATTTGCAGCGAAAAAAAAACTTTTAAAAACTAGCGTAGCAAAAAAACAAAAAAAAAAGAATTTTTCAATTTTTAAAATAGCGCCTACAAAAAACTACACAATTTTCTCTAGCACCTCATGGGAGAATTTATTAAGGATGACAAAAAAGTTTCAAATTTAAGTAGTAGTAACTTAAGTTATTTTAATTGAATAGAGGTGACAAAATTTAGATTAGTAATGGAGCAAAAGAAGAAAGAAACCCAAAAAAGCACTTTGACCAAACTGGAGAAGTCGATGAAGCATTTCCTGGAGAACGACTTTGATCTCCCATTGGTCTTTAGGAGCTAGCATATGGGGGAAAATTCCGATACCACATGGGAAAAGTCGATAGTAATCCTAGCACAAGCTACGCTATACACCGTTAGTATCATCGCTGGAAAAAAAGTAAGTTCTTTTTTCATTTTATTACGTTGTCCACTATTTATTCGACTTTGCATCTTTTGACATTCCTAACTATAACATCAAATAAAATCCATGAAAGTTTTGTTTGTATAATCCAATCATTGTCCTATTTGCTCTGTCACTTAATCTAAAACAAACATCGTGAATTCCCCTGCAAAACTCATTTGTTCAATCATACGTGCACCTTAATCCTCATGTTTGTTATGTCAAATGAATATTGAAACAATGAAACAGGTGCAAGCCTTAATAAGCAGTTCTGAGAATCAATAACCGCAAAGAAAAACAAGAAAACACATATGATAAATATTGAAACCCTATGATCGGGTAGGCGTGTCAGCAAGCATTTTCCTTAGCTATTACACTAGTAGAATATTCAGTTAGGTGTTTTCAATATGAGTACGCCCAGAAATCATCCAGCCCTAATCCTCTTGGGATGCAACCTTACCACCTCCTCGTTCTACTGTACTCCTGACCCCCACATGTCATAAAAGTGGACTGACCGGGGTACTCCATCTACCAAAAGAATTGATTGAAATAGAGCGAAGAATGGAAAGGTAGGCTGCGAAGGCGTTGACTTAGTAAAATCAAGACTTGTAGGTGGATCGACTCATCAAGTTTCCATTGAAATAGGATCCACACAAGGAAAAGCACTTGTCATTCTTTGGTTATTAGCGGCATCCCAAGAATGTCTAGGTCGAAATATGACTTTCAAATTAAAAACTGAATTAGTGGATACTGCCAAAGGGAGTGGCGATGCCATACACAAAAAGAAAGAGACTCATAGAATGGCAGAGGCAATTAGATCTTTTGCACATTTTCTTTAATCCATGAACATGATCTAGACATCTCGATCAGAAAAGAATCAAGAGAAAAAGAAAGAATCGGAATTGATCAATAGATTTCTCCAAACAAATGAAAAGGAAACAAAAGATGAAACATAAAGCATGGATCAACTAAGACCTCTCGGGGACGTTCTTAAAGAGGAACCTCATGAAAATACCATGGAATAAGATTTGATCCTATTCAGGGAGATTCTCTAACTATTCCAAAAATGAAAAGTTTGATACAATTGGGATTTTTTTGAAAATTGGAAGCAGTTACTAATTCATGATCTGGCATGTACAAAATGAAAACTTCATTCTTGATTCTACGAGAATTTTTATGAAAGCATTTCATATGCTTCTCTTCTATGAAAGTTTGATTTTTCCAGAATGTATCCTAATTTTTGGCCTAATTCTTCTTCTGGTGATCGATTCAACATGATTAATGAGTTATGACTCATTTTTTGAGTTTTCCTTAAGTCTTTTTAACACTTTGACCCATCTTTATAAGACCCTAATTACCTAAAATTGGAGGGGAGGGGGGGGGGAAACTGTTGCCTCTTTCTTCTTCTTCTTCTTCTTCTTCTTCTTTTTCTTCCTCACGCCACTTTCCACCATTTTCAATTATTTTTACTTCTTCTTTTTGTTCTTCTTCTTCTCGAACCATTTTCTTCATTCTCTTCTGACTCGTCCTGCTTCTTGTTCTTCTTCTTATTTTTCTTCTTCTTCTTCTTTGTCTTCTTCTTCTTCTTCTTTTTCTTCTTCTTCTTCTTTGTTTTTTTCTTCTTCCTACCACTCCAATTTATGTGATTTCTGAACTAAATTTCATTCGTGCAGCATTGAGCATTATTTCATAGGTGATTTGAAGTAAAATAATGTTGTTTTAGTTGAATTATTCATCTGGGTATAATTTCTATTTTTCTAACAATTTATAGTAGCGGGTACAACAATTATTGTTTTAGCTGCCTGATTTTGGTTAAGTGCTGGGTTGGCTTAGTTGGTTCTCCCACCGGGGATTTTGGGTGGGTGACACTCATAGTGGGTTTAGGTCATGACAAAGTTAGTATCAGAGCCCTAGATTTATTGATCTTGTCGTACCAAAATGGGTCAAGTAGAGTCTTGTAGAATGGTATGGAGATGCCTGTACTTTTCTTTGAGAGGCTATAGGACTTTAGGAAACTATCCTTTCTTTCTTCCTTCGTTCTATAACGTGATTCCAATTGGTATTTGGAGATCCAAATTGGTATTTGACCCCCTTCATTCTTTTATCCATAGATGATGAACACTAGGCGGAATGGAGTGAGAGCAGCAATTCTAGCTACGGCACCGTCTATTCAAGGGTGAGGTAGGGTTAGGGGAAGTGGAAGAGCAACACCCCCCAGGGGGTAGAGATCAGGACTCAGTTGACCATGCTCATCATAAGCCAGCAATATCTCCCCTACCCCAGGTCCTTGTTGAGGAGGCTGAGGTAGTGAACAAGGATGGTGTGGAGCTGGAGGTTGTGGCACCGGTTGGAGGTGTCCATCTTCCAATGTATTCTAAGGTTATTCAGTAGGTTCTAGCACTCCCAATATGCCAGCTATCCAAGTTTCAGGTGCCCATCCCACTGCCACCTTAGCTCCCAGGATGGATGAGGCTTCGAGTACAAATGCTTTCTTTCGTCAGGTGTTAGGCCCTATCATGACTAAGACTGAACATAAGTTGTTGACTAAGTTTTTGAAAATGAAACCTCCTTCATTTCATGGTACTGAGGATAAGGATGCTTTTGAATTTATCCTTGATTTTTATGAGAGGCTGCATAAGTTGGGAATTGTGCAATAGCATGGGGTTGAGTTTCTGACTTTCCAACTGCAGGGGGATGGAAAGCGGTGATAGAGACCCCGTGTGAAATGTCGGTCGTCAGCTTTGCCTCCAATAACTTGGGCTTAGGTTCATGCCCTATTTTTGGAGAAGTATGTACCCCATACTCTTATGGATCATAAGAAGGATGAATTTCTGGATCTTGAACAGGGCAATATGTATGTTGGAGCCTATAAGGCTAAGTTTCATGCGGTGTCTCGCTATGCTACCCAGTTGTTGGGCACTGAGGAGGAGAGGATCAAGTTATATATCAAGGGGTTGAATACTAATCTGCAGGTTCTGTCTGTTCACATGACTTCTGGAGGAAGGAGCTTCAATGACGTGACTGATTATGTGAAAAAGATTAAGGGTTTAAGCAAGTTGGGTAGGCTAAGGTATTAGCCAAGAAGTCTCGGAGTGTGGGTAATTATAGCAGGTCTTATTCAGGGGTCCCAGTGAGCAAGTTCACTCGGCTTGTCCTATTCAGTCAGATTTTCCAGCTTCTACAGGTAGTCATTCAGGGGTCATTCAACAGTCTCCAGCTACTAGAGGCCAAAGGGCTTCCTATTCTACGACCAACATGCCTTCTTTTTAGTGAGGTTGTTACCATTGTGGTGATGTGGGGTACTTCAAGAGAGAGTTCCCTCTGAGACAGACAGGTAATCAGGTGTAGTAGTAGGCCAGGGTTATGGTTCCAGTAGGTAGAGGTGGCAACAGTAAGGGTCGTCCAGAGAGTAGACAAGGTAATAATCAGGGAGGTCATAGTGGAAATAAAGGAAATGGTAATGTAGGGAAGGGTGGAGCTCAACCTTCTAAGGAGGTTGCCCAGCTTGATGATAGAGCTCATTGTTATGCCTTCCTAGGCAAGTCCGAGGCCAAGGCATCTGATGTTATGATAACAGGTATTATTCCCATCTGTGACCGGATGCCTTCTATTTTGTTTGATCTGGATTTCACTTACTCTTATGTATCTGTTATATTTACCTTGGGTCCAGACTTGGTATGTGATGTTCTCAATTTTTCTGTATATGTTTCTACTCCGATTAGAGATCATGTGGTAGTGACTAATAAGTTGGTCATCTACCAACTTTTTGAGCCTCTAATCATGAATTATTGCCATATTTTGATGAAAAATAGAGGTACTTATTAGAGTCAAAAGAAATCCTCTCTTCTCTCTCATGAATAACCCTAACCCTACACCTTTTTAAGCATTTTTCTGGCGATGATGGCCATGCAGGCCACTGGTCAGTCATCATCAGGGTCTGACCAGGTTCTCTCCCTAACATCCCTAACGAACTTTCCCAGCCAATATCACCATCAATACCCAAAAACACCTATAGAAGATTTTCCTATTGCGCCTACCAATTTTCCTATGGAAGATGACAAAGCAAGCAACCACAAAGCCTGAAGAAAAGGCTAAGTATGTAGATTTGGTAAATCCAAATACATTGAACCCATCGCCTATTGGGGCTCAAACTGGAGAGATCCCCATTAAGAAAATTACATACCACAATAGAGTCCCAAGAGTTCCATGGACGGAGGAGGAAGTACAAAAAATAAACGTAATGGAAAATCTCCAATATGCAATTATTGGGAAGTTTTCATACGGATGGATAGAGCTGGAGGAGCTGCGAGTACAGAGCCATAAGTAATGTAATATCAAAGGGGATTGTAAGATAGGGCTGCTAAGAAATAAACATGTATTGATAAGGCGGAACACAATGGAGGATTTTGTGAACTTAATGACAAAGAGTGCATATTACATTGCCTCAAGGGATGGAACATTATATCATATGAGACCCCTCATATATGATACAAAATTCAACCTGGAGGAGGAAACTACACAAGTAATGGCTTGGATTTCATTTCCTGAATTGCTATTAACCTTCTTTGTTAAAGAATCTATTTTTTCACTCGCTTCAGTTGTGGGTAAGCCTATCCACCTCGACTTAGCTACTATAAGCAAGACAAGGATGAGTTGTTCCAGGGTTAAATTCCAAGTGGACTTAGCAGACAACCTACTAGATTTTGTAGAAATGCAGATCACCAATGACAGTGGTAAGGAGACAAGGGTAGAAAAAGACAGCATTCAATACGATTTCCTTCCTAAATATTGCAAGAGTTGCAAACTCCAAGGGCACAATGAAGAGGAATGCAGAAGTCTCCACCCACAGTTGAGAAAAGAAACCAATGTTCCTACCGGTGATGAGGCTGGTCATGGTAAGGAAAAAAGAAAAGACATGGAGAACAAGAAGGAGAGGGGCATCAAAATGGCATGGAACCCCACTAGCAAAAGATTCAGACTAGAGAAAAACCCCTCAAAGTTCTTAAGTGACAAATATTTTTCTCCTATCAAACAAGGAATATCTATGGACAACACATTTGATGTTCTAACAGAGGAGAAGGAAGGAACAGAGGAAAAGATAGCGAGCCGGCAAATGGGATCAATCAAGAAAATAGCCATAATGCAGATGTGATAAGAAACTCGATAGATAACACTGGAACAGGGGCAATAAACAAAGAAGGACACAAGGAGTTCATAGAATCACCCAAGGAGGACAAGGAAGGGGAGCAAGCATATGGAGACATTAACAAGGACAACAAAAATAATAAAAACAACAGCAAAAATGTTACAAACAAGTGTACAGAAATAGTCATTAAGGAAGGAATTGCCAATACTATTATTACAATGGAGGAGACAAAGCACAACAGTGCATTAATCATCAGGGATGGTGAAGAGGTCACAACTAGCAACAATATAAGCCCTCATCTGACCAATACAGGTAACCTGAAGAGGTAACAAACTGATCAGCAGAACCATGGTGTGTCTATTAACAGTATCATCAGGCAAGGTCATGAACAAAATATAAAGCACAAGCAGGAATCACCTCCTAAGGACTCAAGATCTATAATCCAAGTTCTTGATTAAGAGAGACAATTAGAGCTGGGAGATGCTATATATCATGTCCCATTAATGATAGATAACATAAATGATACTAGGGAAACATCAACTGGGAGATACCCACCTGTCATAGAAGGTTGTATGTTAGCATTGACAAAATCAGCAGACAAAGCACCTGAAACAACATCAGCACAACAAGCACTAACTCAATAAAAACAAAGATCACTAGTAAGAGAGCTACATGACATTGTATCACACCACATCCAACATTCAGAGGAGAAGAAGCAGGAATTAAACAGCATTGGAGAACCAGTAGAAGATAAAGAGGAGGAAGAAAATCATCTCAACCTAGAGAATGTTGAAAAGGCAGCAGGGATATCACTAAAATCTCAAGCAAAGGGGAAAAAAGGTAGAGACAAATCAGAGGTGAATAGGCCCACAAGAGTGGTGCCTATGAGAGTAGTCAAATAAGCTTTTAAATGATGTTGAAAGCATTATTCTGGAATATTAGGTCTGTAAAGACAAAACATTCCTTTCACATACTTGAAATGTTACATAGACACAATAAGTTCAGTATTATTGCACTCATGGAATATTTTCAAGGACCAAACCAGATTCATAAGTACAAGAGGAGGCTAGGAATGCGGTATGCTAACACCAATAAAAATGACAAGATATGGGTTTTTTTTCAAGGCCATATTCAAGTGACTGTCCTGGTAGACTCAAAACAACAGATTATATTGCAGATGATCTTTGAAGAAACTGGACAGGTCATGATTACAACTTCTGTACATGCAAAATATGATGCAATGCAGAGATTACACCTATGGGGAGAAATGTATTCACTAAGTAATAACATGAACTGGCCCTGGTTGATAGGTGGGGATTTAAATGTTATTCTAGACCCTGAAGAAAATATTGGTGGACATCTTGTTTACCCATAAGATTATGAAGACTTTGCATTCTATATTAACTCTTGTGAATTCTTTAATATTAATTTTAAAGTCAGCCCCTTTACTTGGTGGAATGGGAGAGCTGATGAGGCCTGTATTTTTAAAAGAATTGATAAACTGCTCATAAGTCAAGCCTTTTTGGGAGCTTTTGGCAATATTCAGATGGATTGCCTTACAAGGACTGTGTCAAATCATGCACCCCTGCTACTGTCTTGTGGGGATCATACCAACCTGGTTAGAAGACCATTTAGATTCCTAAAATTCTAGGTGGAGGCTGATGATTTCATAGATGTGGTTAAAAGTGCTTGGGGATCTATAAATGAAGAGAATTCCTTCATCAACCTAAAACTCAAAATGAAGAAGACCAAACTTGACCTAGCTGCCTAGAGCAAAGAAAAGTTTGGAGATATTTTCAACAATTAGCCATCAGGGAAGATATTGTCAGAATTAAGGAAGAATTGTTTGAAGAATTTCCCACTGCTAACAACAAAGATGTGCTATAAAAGTCTCATGATGAGATGACTCAATGCTTGAAATTGGAAGAAGAATGTTGGAGACAAAAGGCTGATATTCAATGGTCCACAGAAGGGGACAGGAATACCAAATTTTTCCACAGTGTAGTGAAGGGAAAAAGGAAGAGAATGGCTATTCACAGAATGAAGAAGAGCAATATACATTGTGTAATTACTAGGCTTGTAATTACTATCCTAATAATTATACCAATTTCAATTACTAGGTGATTTTTCAAATAGACCCTTAATAATGAGAAAATTAGAAAAACAACTTATGGAAATTGTTTTTCTTCCTACCAAACACACCCTTAATAATCAATTAGTCTTTCAACCTCTTTGCTTTCCAAATGGATAAACTACATAAATAACCAAACATCCTTACTATATCTACTTATTCTCTCACTACTTTAAATTAATTATATAATATTTTACTTCTTCACAAATTATATGATATACATGCCACTCCTTAACTAACCATAGCTCCCCCTACAAATTCACCGCAAATCTCGCCCATATTTTTCTAATGGGTCAAAATAGATCTACTTACTACCTTGTCGCTATGCCCTAATTTGCACTTTTCTCTTTTCTCTCTCTAAAAACTCCTCCTCAGATTCGGCTGTAGGATTATGTGGTGATGTATAGTGGTAATTTTATGGTTCGTCAAAGAAGGCATTTTGTGATTCGTCGGGGATTGCTTCTTCGGTGGATTATGGCAGCTCTTTGTTATTCATAAGGTTCCAATTTCTAAACCAGTTTTTGGGAGTGAAGGAGTCTTAAGTTAATGGAGATTCTATTACTGCTCTTTCGAACAAGACTATTCTAGAGATGATGGGTAATGTTGCAGTCCCAAAAGATATGCTCCATGTTTTTCTCAAGGTGGTTGCAATGGTTACATATAGGATTAATGTATATATGTCTGGTGGAGTTGTACAGTGGCGTGGTTGATTTCACTGGAGAAGGCAGTGAAGGAGAAGTGGAGACGGTTGTGGTGTCTATTCTCCTTCTCTTTATCCTCTTTCTTACCCCTCCTTCTTCTTCTACTCCTCCTTCCCCTCCTCCTTCTTCACCTCCCTCTTCTTCTTCTCCTCCTTCTTCTTCTTCTCCTCTTCCTCCTATTTATGCATGTATCTATGCACATATACATGTATTAAAAGTTCCAACGGGGCAACTTTGATACTAGATACATATAGTTTTTGATACATGTATGAAATTAACACTCGATACATTAAATTAATACTTGATATATTAGATGAAATTGATACTAGATACTGTGTTTCTTTTTTTCTTTTTTCTTCTTCTAAGTACATATTTATATACAAATACATGTATCAAAAGTTCTGATAGGGAAACTTTGATACTAGATCATGTATTTTGGATATAATGTATGAAGTTGATACTTGATACATCAAATTAATAGTGGATATATATAAATAGATACATGAAATTAATACTAGATACATATAAATAGATACATAAAATTAATACTAGATACATATAAATAGATACATGAAATTAATACTAGATACATGAAACTAATATTAGATACATATAAATAGATATACTAGATTCAATTTGAAGAATGTCTTCGCGCATCTTTTACACAAGATACATGTATCTTCTAATACATGTATTTGGATACACTTGTAACTCCCCGAAAACTCTAAGCTAAGACCCAAATCGTTCTTCATGAGTGTCATATTCAATTCGCTAGTATGCTGAGTGCTTTGGATGCAAATCATGGTCATAAGAAACTTCTAGCATCAAGTTATATTGAAAGCATCCCTACCGACTAAGGTCTCATATAAGATTCTACTAGAGTCCACTTCAAACGATTATTTCTCCTAAAATATCAAGAGTTAGGTGATCTAGTACCTACCAAATTAAAGATCTTTGAGTCTTCTTACTAATACCAATGATAATCCATTAATCAAAGCTTGGAGTAAGAAGTTATAAGCATTTTACCAAGAAGTATCGATATGCCAAAATGACAGACAGAGCCCACGAGAAGGTTCCACGGTCCATGGACTAGTCCACGAGCCATGGACACCACTCGTGGAACTCTGACTTGGCAAAGTCCAGCAGACTTACAAATCAACCTGTGAGTCCATGAGGGGGTTCTATGAGCTGTTGAATAGTCCACGAGCCGTGGAACACCACTCATGGAAAAAGTGGCCTAAAATCCACAAACCCAGTCTATGAGCCTTGGACTGTGGTGCACAGACCATGGTTCATTCCATGGACCCCGTGCCAGAAAATTTAGCAATTCTTTAGACTCATCTAACAAGGGTATTTTAGTCTTTTCCTAATCTTTCAACCCTTAAAATACATCATTTTAAATCTCTAAGAGGGAGTAATATTAGAATTAGTCAATCTTTTCCCTCATTCCTATGATCAAACTTTAGAAAACATTTAGAGAGTTCTCTTAGGGAGAAAAAGCTAGGGTTCTTCTCCAAAGCTCCAATCTTCAAGTTCTAGCCTTAGATTCTCCAGTAGTCAGGTATGTGGGTATTCAGTAAGGGTTCATTTCACCCTAATGCCCAAAACCTCAAGATTTTACTTTAGTTTTTATGATCTTATGGATTTAGGGTTCATACCCAATTATGCAGTTCTCTACAAAATTTGATTCCTTTATGATACTACATGATTTCTATCCTTGTTTAAATGATTATTCATGAATTTCTACAAGTATTCCCTAACCCCAAGATATGAAAAGAAATAAACTTAGCTTGATTTTTATGGTCTTTTCACATTAAATAGTTCTTCCTTCAGAATTTAGCTCAGAATGTAAGTATCTAGTATGAATAGAACATGATCAGTTTTCAGTATACAATCTTTTAGAAATCATTCTAGATTAACTCAATTCTGACCCAGTTTTTAGAACACTAGTTTTACATGAGCTATCGGTGTAATTAGTTTAGAGTGGTACTTTAGCACCGAGTTGGACTAGGGTCCAAGTTTTACCTAAATTCTCAGAAATATGTGCCACCGTAGGTTTATTTAGCCCCCCTCAGTTGGGCATCAGTTTTGGTGATTACATCAGCTATTCATTTAAACCCTGGTAAGGTATATTGGGTCCTCCTAATGGGGCATATACATTGGACTCTATATTAGCTCACGTGGTTTGTCGGTTAATAGACTCTATCATAGACTCAGACTTAGTATATCTGTACATGACACAAATTTTAGTTTCGCTTGCATTGTATTATGACTTTGTAGAGTATCCTTGAATATCAACATATATGTATATCATCACTTGGTCATTGTACTACAATCTTGTTATTTGCACTCAGTTTGCATTCAGTATAGTATGTCAGTATTTTCAGTATGTTTAGTTCATCTTATAGCTTTCATATCTCACATGCTCGGTATATTCAAATTACTGATTGCTACTCTCTTTGCACTATATATTCTTATGATATAGGTTCAAGCCATAAACCTTAATATCACATTTAGTGCAATCCGGTGCCACATAACCAGTGGTGAGGCCTCATCATCCGAGAATGGGTCTTCATGATGTTTTCTTTAGTTTTTTTAGTTTTCCGTATTTAGAGTTAGCTGGGGACTTGTCCCAGCAGCTCATCAGTAGTAGAGGCTTTATGATATAGAGTCAGATATTCAACATACTTCAGTTTGGTATTACTTTTCAGACTTAGTTTTATTTCAGAGAGAACTCAGTGTATCATGAAATTTACAAGTAAATTCAATTTAGCTTCTGCTCATTTTTATCTACACAGAAAGACTAGTGTTATGCCATGCCATGGATTAGCTTGGCTCACTTGTGGTTCTAAATACCGTGTTACGTCCAGAGTATTTTCTCAGGGTGTGACAATAGTGCATAAAATTGATTATAGATACATCAAATTAATGAATTTATTATTTTAAAGAGTAATAAAAATAAAATTAATCAAATTACATAACCAAGATACATATCTTCATTAATCCCTTGACTTTCACCTTATATTAAGGGATTTTGTTACCAAAAATATCTTCAGTTACATAAATTAGTTGTGCATGTATTTGAGATATATGGACAAACGCGACAACACCATGTATCCGCATCAATTTTAAATGGTATATTATATAATAATGAAAATTAGTGGGAGAGAGAGTAATTAGATCCTATAGTAGTGAGTTTTATGTTATTTACCCTTTTCAAATCGGTGATGCGTCTATGATCATAACTTGCACAACTCTTCCTCTCCATAATTTAGGCCATAATAGAAAATAATTTAATATCTCAAATGACAATGACAATGATAGTCTTAAATGTTATTAAAGAGAGTGAAACACAATATATATATATATATATATATATATATAAATGTAATGACCCTCAAGGCCATTTTCTCTGTTTCCATACGTTTTCTATGTTTTGAGACTTTCTACAGCAGCTATAGGTCATTTATGATTTGTTGGGACTGATGGTTCAGTTCCCGAGCAGTTCATTTGTGTTTTAAGCTCATTTTCCTATTTTGAAACTTTTAAAATTTAAAGGGTTGACTTTGGTCAACATTTAGAGAAAACGACCTCAGATGGGAATTCTGTCAGCACTATTAGCTCCGAAATATTGATTTAGGCTAGAAGGACCTTTGGTTTGAGTTTTGAGGCTTCCGAAATTATTTTCAGCCATTGGGTACCTTTTGGTTAAAGTTTGTTTTGAACGTGGGGACCACTTTTCATTAAAATGATCTCTGTGGGAATTTTGTTGATTTTGTTGAGTCCAGAATGCCATTTTTGGTAGGGTAGCATAGTTCATTTGCATGCAAGGGCTCCCGAATGAATCCCAAGGGTCCATCCGGTGACTTTTCAACTTGAGAAATTTTGCTGGTTGCTGTTGCAGGTGCAAGTCTCAGAACTTTATCGCGACCATGAAGAAGGCCACGCGATGGTGATTGTCTGCCTAGCTGGGCATCGCGACCACGAGGCTTCTTTCATGCAATTGTGATGAAGGGTCTGTGGACCCAACAACCATTTGTTCTTTGTGACCGTATGGCTGAACCATTGTGATCGCGATGGTCTAGCCAGTGTGGTCATTGTGAGTACGTGGGGTCCTTCACGATCGTGATAAAGGACCCCTAGTAGTATAAATTGTTCCTCCTTTATTTTCAAATTATTTCCATATGTTTTCCTCCATTGTTGAAGATCTCCAAGGAAAGAAATCAGTGTGGGATTATAAGAGAACGTTGGGGTGGTAAATTCCTTATTCCTGGTTGATTTCCCGTCGTTATATTGTAAGTTTCTGGCCTTTAATCTCGTTAAAATTCCTTATTAATTCTTGAATTGTTCTTGGGGTTGGGGGACTGATTTGAGATTACTTTTAGAGCTGGATTTGCGCAATAATTTGGGCATCTAATCCTCATCCTAAGAGGGACACTTTCCCCAGTTTAGTTTTCAAAATTCCCATGCAGGTCCCACAAGTGATTTTTCACCTGATTTTTTACCCGAATTATTAAATTTCAATATGGGTGTCATTTTTCATATTTTAATGAGTACATTATCATTATGATAGTGTGGAAGCAGTCAGAGACTTCTCGAAAGGAAAAGCTCTAATTTAGTGGGTGTGAGCGCGTATGATCTTCTTCTAGGTAGGCTACGACTTACTTATTTCTAGAATTAGCTCGTATAAGACAATTGTATGGTTTGTACTAATTGTTGGTGAAAATTTGTGGATTGAATAGTGATTTTAAGGGATTTAATTCTCGTAGTCAATTTAAGATTTAGCTTAGAATCAAAGGTTGGGATCCTTAGTATTACCCTTGCTTGTATTTGTAGGTCTTAGGGTAGCCGATGTAGTGCCCTTAGTTGTATTTATATATATATATATATCTGCTCGCCTTAGCTTAGTTAGTCATCTTTGGGATGTTGGGGTTGTTACTTTAGATATCTGTCATATGGAATTTCTGGTAGTTCTTGAGATAGGTTAGAAGCTTGCTTATCATTTTTTCTTATTTGTTCTATCTTCGTATGGTTTATTCGTATTATGTATTTATGACCTTGTGGCCATATGCATTGGAATTGATGGACCCCAGGTCAGTTTACTTATTCCTTAACTCCTTTTGAATGCTTTCTCTTTCCTTTTTCCATTTTAGTATATATTAACTGCGTTAGTTTAGATTTGGGGTAGTTGTTGCCTTAGGGTAAGTTCCTATAGGAGGTAGTTAAGAGTTCAGTCCTTCTATATGCTATTTTAGAATGTTGACTCTTTTCCTATAGCTTGTGGACCTTATTACTATAGTGCGAATTAACTATACATGATTATTCATCTATGTATTTGTATTGTGGTTCTTTTCTTCATGGCATATGAAAGGCATGGTTTAAAACATTGTTTTGGTTTTAGAAATGGATTTTTGAGAACATCTTTTGTACTCTATCTTTCTTACGGAAAACTTGGTATATTTTATGAGATATTATTTTTAGTTAAACTTGCATGCCCGAGGGAAAGTGTTCTGAGTGGTTTTACTGGTATTTTAAACTTGCATGCCCGAGGAAAAGTGTTTCGGGTGGTTTTACTAGTATTTTAAACTTGAATTCCCAAGGAAAAGTATTTTGGGTGGTTTTTACTATTTATCATCATGGCATGGTTATTGAGATACAATTTGGAATTGGTATACAGATTTCATGAGTCATTCCTTTGCAAGCTACGACTGGAGAAGGACTATATGGTACTATTGGTACTTGGCACAAATCATATGGCATCTTATGGCATGATTCCACCTGTATTAACCCATTAGGTTGATTATTAGTCACTATTGACTGTTGTTTGCACCCTATGCACTTATGGGGGGTCCGACTGTGTCTATTGTTTGCTGGTTGTACCTTTTGGGCTTATGGGGGTCCAATTAGGTCATTTTATGACTCGGTTAGGTTATATCTAGACTGCTCAACTTTTCTTTACTTTAGTCGCTCTACTATTCATGTTTTTACACTTCACTCAACTTATTATTTTTCTAGCTATGACATGTATCCTTATACTGACTCCCTCATTATTTCCTTTTAGTATATTCACATTTTATGTACTTTTATCTTATTTGAGATCAGTTGGCCAATGATGCCTACTGAGTACTGTGTGTTTTAGTACTCATGCTACACTTCTACATCTTTTTCCCTGACGCAGACCCTAGCATGAGTTATCACCACTGACGCTATCCTAGTGCATGTGGTTGATTCGGAGATCCAGGATAAGCTTTTGGCATTCAGAGCTGACTTATCTCTTTCTTCTTTGGGATTAGTCCCTTTTTTGTCTATTCAGGAGACTACATGTATATTTGTACCTATATAGTACCCCCTATGTTGTAGTAGCTTTTGTACCTACTGATACCTGGTTTTGGGGGTTTTCTATATGACTTACTCTTTCTTTTTGTTGTATTATGGTTTCTGATTTTTTATCTCTATCACGTATTCACTTTTCCGCTTCTATATTAGGTCTCTATCAGCCCACTACTCGCTATTTTAGGCTAAGATTTTTTGGTTTACCTATCGGTGGGGTGTAGTAGGTGCCATCACAACTTGAGAAGTCGGGTCATGACAGATTGGTATCAGATCCTAGGTTCGCCAATATCATTGGTATGAAAGAAAGTGACTAGTAGAGTCTCGCAGATCGATATGATAACATTTGTATCCTATCTTTTGGAGGCTACAGGGCATTCTTAGAAAACATTCCATATTTTTGATTCCCTATCGTACATTCCTGGCTTCTATCAACTTCTAAATGATGTTTTTTTCATTCTTTCTCAGGGTAGAGGTAGAGGTCGACCCTGAGGTCGAGGTCAGGCACGAGCCACAGCACCAGCTCGGGGCTAGGCTAGAGAGTCATCACCAAAGCCTGTGCATAATCAGGAATGTTAGATTGCCCCATAATTAGTATTAGAGGATCTGCCACCCCAGCAGCCGATAGGGCAGGGACCATCCCAGCCTCCACCTGGACCTACAGTTTCACCGGCACTTCAGCCCTCTATAGTGCAATTGTTGAGTGCCTTAGGAGGCCTACCTCAGACTTCATCCCAGGGAGCAGTGTAGGGTATTCATGGTATAGGAGCACATCTTGCTACTGTGACTCCCCATATTAAGGTACCATCAGTTCAGTTAGTTGACCCATCGATGGCATCCTGGCTAATCATGACTTCTGAAGAGTAAAAAATGCTGGGTCAATTTCTCAGATTGGCCCCACTGATATTTTCTAGTGCTGCAGGATAGGATGCACATGAGTTTCTTTCTAGTTACCGAGAGAGGTTGTATAACCTTGATCTAGTGGACTCTCATGGGTTATACTACACTACTTTGTAGCTTGATAGTCCAGCAAGATAGTGATAGAGAGCATATTCAGAGAGTAAACCATTTGGGTCCCCTTCTATGACTTTGGCACAGTTCTTCAAGGCTTTGCTGGGGAAGTACATGCCTCGAAGTGAGTGTGAGAGACTTTGGGCTGCATTTTTGAAGCTGGAGCAGGGTTCTATGAGTATGACGGAGTATAAGTTGAGGTTCCATAAGTTATCTAGACATACCACTATGATTCTACCTACCAAGCATGAGAGATTGCGGTGCTTCTTTAGAGGGTTGAGGTTTCAGCTTTGCTTGGCTACAGAGGGTATGGTGTCTTCAGGCTAGTCCTTTCTAGATATGGTTGATAATTCCTATACCATTGAGTCTATTTATCGTGAGGCCCAGGGGGCAGCAATCAGAGACCCTGACACTAGGGTATTCCCAGTTTTGTGGTAGGGATTTGATTGGTAGAGGCCAGCAGTAGAGATACTTTCAGCCTACCAAGCCTATTCAGGCCTCACTTTAACTTTCCAGTAGTAGCAGCTAGTCAGGGTATAGTGCTCAGAGCTCCAGTCAGTATTTGAGGGGTTCATATTTGTAACATCCCGTATTCCGCATATACTAGTCCTATTCATATATCACTTGATATAGCCTTGTCATATAGGTGAGGGACCGAGTTTATTATATGAGCAGTGATAGTTTAATGTGTATTGGGAGGTGCTGTAATGCCCCATTCAGTTCAGCACGTAAACGGCCAAGTTAACCTCGACAAAAGTATTTAAACTCGAGATGGTAAGATTGTATTTGAGTAAATATTTAGGGTGAAGTGTTAAGTTAAATCAAAAGGGATTAGAAATTAGAAAATAGAATAAAATAAGAGAGCTGCTTGCTTGACTTAACTAAGCTAGTAGGTGACAAGTAGGTGCATCACCTACTTTGACTTATTGACCAGCCTAAAGAACTAGGTAGGTGCATCACCTACTAAGACTATTTTGACTAGCTTAGAGGGCCAAGTACACCCATCACCCACTTGAATAAATTCTGGCCCAAAGAAGTGAAAGAAAGGGAATGAATTGGCAGCCAAGGCCCAATAAGGTTAAGTCCAACAAAGCCCATGTAAAATGGCCAAGTAGGTGTATCACCTTCTTGACATTTTGTGGCTCAAAATGAGCAAGGAAAGTCGGCCAAAGCAGCCCCCCTTTAAAGGGGTTAAGACCAGCTCATTTCACTCATTTTAACTTGAAAAAAAATAGATTTTAGAAGTTCTTTCTTTCTCTCTCTCTTAGCTTCACATAGCAGCCATAAAATACCATTAGGGTTCTTAAGTATTCTCCCTCTTTTCAAGCTAAGTTGAAGGGGAGTTCAAGCTCTTGAAGAAGTACAAGTTAGAAGGACAGATTTTCAGAATTTAAGGTAAAGTTACTGCCCATTTTTACCCCTTTTTATATGCAAGTTTGATGGAGAATTCTGTATGTGTTTGTGTCAAGAACCATGGGGTAGTGATTGGAATCCTTGAGTTAAAATACTTTCTTATTATGTTTAAGGATGTTTGGGATTGTTTTAAGAGCGGTTTTATGTGTATATATTTGGGACAGCTTGGTTGAACTTGTAAAAGGGTGTGTGAAATTGTATTGAAGTATGGAAGGAGGGTGTGGTAATACACCACTTAATTGGGTGTTATGTTAACTTGCTGCCTGCACACTTTTGTATGTTGTTTGGTATATGTTGTGAAGTCGGAAGAGTTTCAAGGGACCTTATGAGAAGGTCGTACAGTATGTAGATATGTTTAGAGGAGAAGAGGTGAAAGGAACACTCTTGTTTGATCAATTACGAGCTTACTGCCTAGTTACTGATTTAGTGGGATCAAGTAGCCCAAATTAGTTAACTAGCTACTAATACTAGTTTTGCCACGTATTTCATTGTAGATAAATAATCTGAAAGAGGGAAGCTTAATTCGTTGTAATATCCGAGTTCCACAACAAGGTATGTAAGGTTTCTCAGTTTCATATTCCTTGGCATGAACTCTTATATTTGTGTTGTTACCAACGAAGTGAGTTTCCTAGTAAAGGTACTTTCAACAACAAGCTTTGTGAGTTATTCTCTAAGCCAAATGAGGTTCATTGTATCATATAAGCTCCTAAACAGTACGTTGATGTTACGTTTGTTCCTTATATCATTGTTACTGCCTTAAGTGCATGTCCACATGTCTTCTACTACTGGTCCATAGTTTTGAGCTCAATAAAGGTTACAACCACCAAAGTAACAATCTCAAAGATTAAAGAAACTAAATGAAGTAATCTGTATATGTGTGGGTGGCAGCCCAGGGGTGAAAGCCTAGCATGGGTCGATCCCTATTTGTGTACTTATGGGTGGCAGCCTAGGGGCGAAAGCCTAGCATGGGTCGATCCCAATTTGTATATTTATGAGGGCAGCATCCCAGGGGTTAAATTGCCTAGCATGGGACTCCTCTTCTACCACTGATCAGTTGGTCACGTGTATTACATGCCTTACAATGATCATAAAGCAAAGAAGAGTAACCAAAGAACGTAATATACATGATTTCGCAAGTGTAAGCGAATGTGATCTTCTGTTCTTATTTACATGTTTATGCACTGATACCTTATTCTATTTGAGCTCTTGTTTACATATGGTTTACTTTATGCCTTACATATTCAGTACATTCTCTCGTACTGACGTCCCTCATGGGGACGCTGCATTTCATGCCGCAGGCACATGTACTCTTGCTAGTAGACCTCCCCAGTAGGAGCACAGGATACTCGGCTGCTGTTGGTGAGCTCCAGGTTGATTCGGGGCTTTACCGAGTCTTTGGTATATATTTTGGGTATTGTATAGTTAAGGGTAAGGCGGGGCCCTGTCCCGACCTAAACTAAGTTTGTCTATCTTGTAGAGGCTTTGTAGACCAATGTTAAAGTAAAACTTAGTTATGTCTTTGCTCTTAACAGTTGTGGCCTCAATGGCCAGATCGTGTACATAAGTTTTGGGCCTATCTATGTTGGTCTTGTTATTCAGGCAGCTTATCTATAGTCAAAGCTTCTTAATTGTCATAGTTATATGCATGATGAATCACAGGTTATAAGCCGGTTCTCTCGGGCCTTTAGGGCATCGAGTGCCTGTCCGTCTAAATGTAATTTGAGGCGTGACAAAAGTGGTATCAGAGCAGGTCATCCTAGGGAGTCTACAAAGCCGTGTCTATGTAGAGTTTTGCTTATGGGTGTGTTGTGCACCACATCTATAAACAGGAGGCTACGGGACATTTAGGAGTTGTCTCTTTTTCTTCATCTCTTAGATCGTGCAATAGAGCCAATGTTATAGGTTTATCGTATCTAACCTTTAAATTGTTTTCATTATAGAAAAAATGCCGGTTACTAGGAAAAGTAAGAGTACTGGTAAGCAAGTAGATGTGGCTACTGGAGAAGGGACCAGCAAATCACCACCTAGACGAGCTAATCAAAGTGAGGCTCAACTGTCTTCATCACGGACTTCCTCCACTCCTCCGTCTCCAGAAGAGCTAAGGAGGGCAGCAGCACCCCAAGAACCACTAGTTAATGCTACTGACCAAGATTTAAAGAATGCAGTCCAATTGTTGACTCGTATACTTGCTGGTCAAGGACAAGGGCAAGCAGGTCCAATTGCAGGTACTAGTGGTGCAAATAGGGGAGCTAGTGTGCGGATACGTGATTTCCTTAATTTGGACCCTCCATCATTTACCGGGTCAGATCCTAATGAAGATCCGCAAGACTTTATTGATCAAATCCAAAGGACCTTAGATATTATGTATGTATCTGGTAAGGAAGCAGTTGAGTTGGCAACATATAGATTAAAAGGTGTGGCTGTATTGTGGTACGAAGCTTGGAAACAATCTAGGGGTATAAATACACCTTCAGCTAAATGGAAAGAGTTTAAAAAGGCATTCCTTGACCATTATCTGCCATTGGAGATTCGGGAGGCCCGTGCAACTCAGTTCTTAAATCTTCACCAAGGGAATATGAGCGTGAGAGAGTATAGTCTCAAGTTTAATTCTTTGGCCAGGTATGCTCCTAATGTAGTAGCTACTATGGAGGATAGAGTTCATCGTTACGTGGATAGATTGGATTCATATCTGGTTAGGGATTGTACTATTGCTGCTTTGAACAAAGATATGGATATAGCAAGGATACAAGCTTTTGCACAAAAGATGGAGGATCAAAGGCAAAGGAGAAGGACACAAGAGTCGGAAAGAGGGCAGTCCAAGAGGGCCAGATCTATGGGCCAGTTTACGCCATCCCAAGGTGAGTTTAGGCCTCGGTTTTCTAATAGACTGTCTAGGCCATCATCTTCCTACTCTACAGCTAGCGCTCCACCTCGGTTTCAAGGGTCTAGGGCTAATCAATTTGGGCAAAGGAGTGAGAGTCAAGGCTCACAAGTAGCGGGGTACCAAGAACAGGGAAGTGCGAGCCAACCAAGACCTCCTAGACAGTTTTGTAAACAATGTGGAAGAAATCATCTAGGTATATGTCGGCTTGGAACAAATGTTTGTTTTTGGTGTGGTACACCGGGACACATGATGAGAAATTGCCCTCAAAGGGGCATGGGTAGCATGGCACAACCTACTGGATCGGTTGCTGCATCATCATCATCGGTGCCTTATTTAGGTAGGGGGCCACAAGTGCCTGCAGGTCGTGGTAGAGGTGGTAGAGGAACTGCTAGTTCTAGTGGAGTTCAAAATCGTACATATGCTCTAGCGGAACGACAGAATTTGGAGGCTTCACCTGATGTGGTTACAGGTACATTGTCCATCTTTTCATATAATGTATATGCATTAATTGATCCAGGCTCTACATTATCATATGTAACTCCATTGATTGCTGGAAAGTTTGAAGGAACGCCAGAATTATTGGTTAAACCATTTGAAGTATTTACGCCAACTAGCGAGTCTATTATAGCTAGAAAAGTCTATCGTAATTGCATAGTAACTGTTTGTGACCGTAACACATTGGCTGACCTTGTTGAGCTAGATATGATAGATTTTGACGTTATAATGGGTATGGATTGGTTGGCTTCATGTTATGCCATGGTAGATTGCCGAGCTAAGAGGGTGAGTTTCCATTTTCCAAAAGAGGCAGTCCTTGAATGGAAAGGTAATGTTGGGACACCAAGAGGTAAGTTTATTTCTTATCTTAAGGCAAAGAAGATGATGTCCAAAGGGTACATATGTCATCTAGTGAGAGTGAGAGATATAGATGCGGAGCCACTAGATCTTTAGTCTATTCCAGTGGTAAATGAATTTTCTGATGTATTTCCCGAAGAGCTTCCAGGTTTGCCTCCAGAATGAGAGATAGAGTTTGGTATTGATGTGATTCCAGGTACTCAACCCATCTCCATCCCTCCATATAGGATGGCCCCGACAGAATTATGAGAATTGAAGGAGCAATTAAAAGATTTGTTAGAAAAAGGATTCATAAAGCCTAGTATATCCCCTTGGGGAGCACCGGTTTTATTTGTACGTAAGAAAGATGGCTCATTGAGAATGTGTATTGACTATCGGCAGTTGAATAAAGTGACAATTAAGAACAAATATCCCCTTCCTAGGATTGATGATTTGTTTGACTAGTTACAGGGTGCTAAGTGTTTCTTAAAAATTGATTTGAGGTCGGGTTATCATCAAGTAAAAGTCAAAGAGAAAGATATACCCAAGACAGCTTTCCGAACACGGTATGGTCATTTTGAATTTTTAGTTATGTCATTTGGGCTAACAAATGCACCAGCAGCTTTTATGGATCTGATGAATAGGGTGTTCAAGCCATTCTTGGACGTGTTTGTGATTGTATTCATAGATGATATCTTGGTCTATTCAAGATCAAAGGAGGACCATGCTAATCACTTGTGGCAGGTGTTACAGGTTCTTCGTGATCGTAAGCTATATGCAAAGTTTTCTAAATGTGAGTTTTGGTTAAAATCTATGGCATTCTTGGGTCATATTGTCTCTGATGAAGGAATAAGGGTTGATACTCAAAAGATAGAAGACGTGAAGAACTGGCCAAGACCTACAACACCTACGGAGGTTCGTAGTTTCCTTGGGTTGGCAGGTTATTATAGAAGGTTCGTTGAGGGATTTTCCTCTATTTCTGCACCCTTAACAAAGCTAACACACAAGGCAGCCAAGTTCCAATGGAGCGATGCATGCGAAAGAAGCTTCCAGGAGCTGAAAAATAAGTTGACTTCTACACCTATATTGGTACTTCCAGAAGGCATAGAAGGGTATGCAGTGTATTGTGATGCGTCGGGAGTGGGCTTAGGATGCGTATTGATGCAGCATGGTAAAGTAATAGCTTATGCCTCAAGACAGTTGCGGCCACATGAGAAAAATTATCCAACCCATGACCTAGAGCTAGCAGCGGTTGTATTTGCTTTAAAGATATGGCGCCACTACTTGTATGGGGTTCATGTTGACATATATATGGACCATAAGAGCTTGCAATATATCTTTAAGTAGAAGGATCTGAATCTGAGGCAGCGAAGATAGCTTGAGTTATTAAAAGATTATGATGTTGATATCTTGTATCATCCGGGGAAAGCAAATGTGGTGGCCGATGCTTTAAGTCGTAGGACAATGGCAAACACCTATGGGCAGTCCATGGAAAGACAAAGAATAGCTAAGGATCTATACCAACTAGCTAGCTTGGGGGTTCGCCTTCTTGAATCTCAAGATGAAAGGATTATTGTGCAAAATGCAGCAGAATCCTCATTAGTAGTCGAAGTAAAAGAGAAGCAATATAAGGATCCTATTTTATTACAGCTTAAGGAGAATGTACAAAAAGGGGTGACAAGGGCATTTGAGCTTACGCAAAACAAAGTACTCCAGTGCCAAAACAGATTGTGTGTGCCTAATATAGATGGACTAAGGGAGAGAATTATGACAGAAGCACATCATTCAAGATATTCTATCCATCCGGGCTCAACTAAAATGTATCATGACTTGAAAGGAGTGTATTGGTGGAGTGACATGAAGAAGAACATTGCAGAATTTGTTTCTAAATGTCCAAATTGTCAACAAGTTAAAGTAGAGCACCAAAAGCCTGGAGGTTATATGCAACATATAGACCTTCCAATTTGGAAGTGGGACATGATCAACATGGATTTTGTCACTGGTCTGCCTCGCTCATTTCGGAAGTTTGACTCCATATGGGTGATAGTTGATAGACTCACCAAATCAGCCCACTTCTTGCCGGTTAAGGCTACTTATACAGTTGAAGAGTATGCAAGGTTGTATATTAAAGAGATAGTTCGGCTACATGGAATCCCAATCTCTATTATATCTGATAGGGGAGCTCAATTCACCGCGAATTTTTGGAAATCATTTCAGAAGAGTTTGGGAACACAAGTGAATTTAAGTACGGCCTTTCACCCTCAAACGGATGGTCAGGCAGAACGTACAATCCAAACACTTGAGGATATGTTACGAGCTTGTGTATTGGACTTTAAAGGTAGCTGGGATGACCATTTACCCCTTATTGAGTTTTCTTACAACAATAGCTACCATTCAAGTATCAAAATGGCACCTTATGAAGCTTTATATGGGAGGAAGTGTAGATCACCAATCGGATGGTTTGAAGTGGGTGAAACTACCTTATTTGGGCCAGATCTTGTTCATCAAGCTATGGAAAAAGTTAAGGTGATACAACAGCGGCTGGCAACGGCTCAAAGTCGATACAAATCATATGCAGATATTAGAAGAAGAGGGCTGGAGTTTGCTATAGGAGATTGGGTATTTTTGAAGGTGTCACCAATGAAAGGGGTGATGAGATTTGGTAAAAAGGGAAAGTTAAGTCCACGCTATATAGGGCCATATAATATTATTCGAAGAGTTGGCCAAGTCGCATATGAGTTAGAGCTACCCCAAGAGCTTTCAACAGTCCATCCGGTATTTCATGTCTCAATGCTTCGAAAGTGTATAGGTGACCCATCTCGTATTACTCCTATTGAAGATGTACAAGTTATGGGAGATCTCACTTATGAAGAAGTACCCATTGCTATTCTGGATCGCCAAGTTAAGAGGCTAAGAAATAAGGAAGTAGCTTCCGTAAAAGTACTGTGGAGAAACCAACAAGTAGAAGAAGTTACATGGGAAGCGGAAGAAGCGATGAAATCCAAGTATCCTCATCTATTTCAGTCCAATGAGAAAGGTGGAAGTGTCGAGTTGAGGCATTAACGAGTAAGTATAAGTCTATATATATTATCTGTCTAATAGTGGTACTTAACTTAGGCTTGAGCTTGTTTGGGCTGGTTAACTTTAATATCATTCGAGGACGAATGTTCCTAAGAAGGGGAGGATGTAACATCCCGTATTCTGCATATGCTAGTCCTATTCATATATCACTTGATATAGCCTTGTTGTATAGGTGAGGGACTGAGTTTTTTATATGAGCAGTGATAGTTTAATGTGTATTGGGAGGTGTTGTAATGCCCTATTCAGTTCAGCACGTAAACGGCCAAGTTAACCTCGACAAAAGTATTTAAACTCGAGATGGTAAGGTTGTATTTGAGTAAATATTTAGGGTGAAGTGTTAAGTTAAAGCAAAAGGGATTAGAAATTAGAAAATAGAATAAAATAAGTGAGCTGCTTGCTTGACTTAACTAAGCTAGTAGGTGACAAGTAGGTGCATCACCTACTTTGACTTATTGACCAGCCTAAAGAACTAGGTAGGTGCATCACCTACTAAGACTATTTTGACTAGCTTAGAGGGCCAAGTACACCCATCACCCACTTGAATAAATTCTGGCCTAAAGAAGTGAAAGAAAGGGAATGAATTGGCAGCCAAGGCCCAATAAGGTTAAGTCCAACAAAGCCCATGTAAAATGGCCAAGTAGGTGTATCACCTTCTTGACATTTTGTGGCTCAAATGAGCAAGGAAAGTCGGCCAAAGCAGCCCCCCTTTAAAGGGGTTAAGACCAGCTCATTTCACTCATTTTAACTTGAAAAAAAAATAGATTTTAGAAGTTCTTTCTTTCTCTCTCTCTTAGCTTCACATAGCAGCCATAAAATACCATTAGGGTTCTAAAGTATTCTCCCTCTTTTCAAGCTAAGTTGAAGGGGAGTTCAAGCTCTTGAAGAAGTACAAGTTAGAAGGACAGATTTTCAGAATTTAAGGTAAAGTTACTGCCCATTTTTACCCCTTTTTATATGCAAGTTTGATGAAGAATTCTGTATGTGTTTGTGTCAAGAACCATGGGGTAGTGATTGGAATTCTTGAGTTAAAAATACTTTCTTATTATGTTGAAGGATGTTTGGGATTGTTTTAGGAGCGGTTTTATGTGTATATATTTGGGACAGCTTGGTTGAACTTGTAAAAGGGTGTGTGAGGTTGTATTGAAGTATGGAAGGAGGGTGTGGTAATACACCACTTAATTGGGTGTTATGTTAACTTGCTGCCTGCACACCTTTGTATGTTATTTGGTATATGTTGTGAAGTTGGAAGAGTTTCAAGGGACCTTATGAGAAGGTCGTACAGTATGTAGATATGTTTAGAAGAGAAGAGGTTAAAGGAACACTCTTGGTTTGATCAATTACGAGCTTACTGCCTAGTTACTGATTTAGTGGGATCAAGTAGCCCAAATTAGTTAACTAGCTACTAATACTAGTTTTGCCACGTATTTCATTGTAGATAAATAATCTGAAGAGGGAAGCTTAATTCGTTGTAATATCCGAGTTACACAACAAGGTATGTAAGGTTTCTCAGTTTCATATTCCTTGGCATGAACTCTTATATTTGTGTTGTTACCAACGAAGTGAGTTTCCTAGTAAAGGTACTTTCAACAGCAAGCTTTGTGAGTTATTCTCTAAGCCAAATGAGGTTCATTGTATCATATAAGCTCCTACACAGTACGTTGATGTTACGTTTGTTCCTTATATCATTGTTACTGCCTTAAGTGCATGTCCACATGTCTTCTACTACTGGTCCATAGTTTTGAGCTCAATAAAGGTTACAACCACCAAAGTAACAAGCTCAAAGATTAAAGAAACTAAATGAAGTAATCTGTATATGTGTGGGTGGCAGCCCAGGGGTGAAAGCCTAGCATGGGTCGATCCCTATTTGTGTACTTATGGGTGGCAGCCTAGGGGCGAAAGCCTAGCATGGGTCGATCCCAATTTGTATATTTATGAGGGCAGCATCCCAGGGGTTAAATTGCCTAGCATGGGACTCCTCTTCTACCACTGATCAGTTGGTCACGTGTATTACATGCCTTACAATGATCATAAAGCAAAGAAGAGTAACCAAAGAACGTAATATACATGATTTCACAAGTGTAAGCAAATGTGATCTTCTGTTCTTATTTACATGTTTATGCACTGATACCTGATTCTATTTGAGCTCTTGTTTACATATGGTTTACTTTATGCCTTACATATTCAGTACATTCTCTCGTACTGACGTCCCTCATGGGGACGCTGCATTTCATGCCGCAGGCACATGTACTCTGGCTAGTAGACCTCCCCAGTAGGAGCACAGGACACTCGGCTGCTGTTGGTGAGCTCCAGGTTGATTTGGGGCTTTACCGAGTCTTTGGTATATATTTTGGGTATTGTATAGTTAAGGGTAAGGCGGGGCCCTGTCCCGACCGAAACTAAGTTTGTCTATCTTGTAGAGGCTTTGTAGACCAATGTTAAAGTAAAACTTAGTTATGTCTTTGCTCTTAACAGTTGTGGCCTCAATGGCCAGATCGTGTACATAAGTTTTGGGCCTATCTATGTTGGTCTTGTTATTCAGGCAGCTTATCTATAGTCAAAGCTTCTTAATTGTCATAGTTATATGCATGATGAATCACAGGTTATAAGCCGGTTCTCTCGGGCCTTTAGGGCATCGAGTGCCTGTCCGTCTAAATGTAATTTGAGGCGTGACATTGAATTTCCTTGATCACGATCCTTGTAACTAGACATGTTATAGTAATTATCCCTTTGATATTTTTGACCTTCGTTTCCTTGGTCATTAGCCTGGAAACACCCCATCTGTTTATTCAAATAATTTGCTTCTTCTTGGGATTCAAACTCATTTGCTTTACCCTATGAAGCAACGACTTTAACTTTCTTGATGCCACCTACCAACAAATGCTTTGTAACCAGAACCATCTATTTTTTAGATGAGCCATATCTTGATCTTGCTCTTCTTTATTTTAGTATTGTTCGGTTGATATACCCATAATATAAGTACAATTTTCCACCTCAGAGTCCTTGGTATGCCAATCTCTATTAGTCTTTGTGAGCCTATCAAAGATCATGGTCACATCTGCAAAAGTAAATCCCATAAATGCTCCTCCTGCAGCATTGTCAACTATTGTCTTAGTAACTGAGTTCAGACACCTATAGAAAGTATCCATCAAATGTTCATCTGCTAGCTTATGATTTGGGCATCGGGTCAACTTCTTCTTGAATCTCAGCCACATTTCATGTAATGCTTTATGCAGTTGCTGCCTGAAGTTATTGATTTTTTCCCTAAACTCTAACATCCTGGAGGGTGGAAAGAACCTTTCTAGGAAATCTCCTTTCAACTAACTCCTGTTTGTAGTAGAATCAGGTGACAACTCAGTTAACCATATTGATGCCTCCCTAGACTGAGACAACAAAAATAGCCTCAGCCGAATGGCATTCTGACTAACACCTAGTTGTTCGAAGGATTTGAAGATTCCAATGAAATTCAAAAGACAGGTGTTTGGATCATCACCAATGATCCCTATGAATAGACCATTCAGATTCAATAGTTTGATCATGGTGCTGGTTATATTGAACTTTGCACTCAGAGCTAGTGGAGGAAGAATAATTTCCCCTGTAGCACCAACTCAATCCAGGTCGGCATCCTCTACGTTATCAAAGGGCATATGTTGTTGTCAACCTCTACCTGTTAGATGCTGCCTTTGTTCCATTGGGGAAACATTGTCAACATTTTTTGCATCAACGTCATCACCCAAAGCAGCATCATCCTCATTGTTAGCATTATTTAGGTTTTGTTGATTAGGAACAAGCTGTAGAATACTTGTTGCTTCACGTTGTTCTGCATTCATGTTCAGTCTTAAAATCCTAGCAAGCTCAGGGTCATATGGTATACTGGTTCACGTGAGACCCACTTTGCATGCACAAATTTGTACCCTGCAGTCATAGAAATAATAAATAAAAGTAAAATTAGAAAATATGACTAATAGTCAAATAATCACAATTGACTATATCGACAACCATATTCCCGGCAAAAACACCAAAATTTGATACACCCAATTACACCTCCCTTAAGAAGTATAAGTGGTCGTTGTTAAATATATAACCCAACAAAGGTTGGGGTCAAATCCCAAAGGGAATATGGTGAATATGAAGTCATTTGTGGCTTGAGCAACTATTAGTCTATGATTTCCGTAAAAATAAGGGTTTTGTAACGAACAATTTGGGAATCAGCATTGACTAGTTTCAATTTGGAAATGTCAAATTTAGAGTAATAAAAATCAATGGAGAAAGAAAACTAGGGATGTGTTCACCATGGCTCTATAACACTTTTGGGTTCACCTCAATGACGAATTCATTTCATACAAGTAATATGAGACAATAGGAATCAAATGTATGTCTAAACATTTTTCAACCCATGAAGATAAATTTTCCTTCAATTCTCTCGAACTTGAAAAGATAGATATATGAAACCCAATTATAGGCTAAAGCTAATTAATCTCGCTAGAGCATTACTCATTAGATGGAGGTTAGAGACTCTGAATCCTTGTTGTTTATCCTTTTCCGCGGGTTTAATCTCCTATTTAAAGCAAATCAAAGCTAGGGTGAGTTCTAATGAAAGATAATATTCTAAACCCTAAACTCAGTATTTATAAGTTTTGAGGAAATTTGAATCCAAAATTATGTAATATTTGGCCGCCTTCGCTATGATTGCTTGCCTGATGATTCATCGGGAGTGTTACTAATTGTCATACTGACTCATCACGCACTCAAGGTCCATTCTTATTCTGTATAGCTTAACTGCTTGCCTGACGATTCATTAAGAGTATGACTAATCATCACATTGACTCATCACACACTCCAGGTTGGGTTCTTGTTCTGCTTAGCTTGATTACTTGCTTGATGATCTGCTAATATTGTGACAATTAGTGACACTGAGTCATCATGATGGACTATGGAACTCTTACTTCTACCTTAGTGTTGCCATTCACCTGATGATCCACGTTTGTGACTGCTCGTCACTTTGAATCTGCACACTGGTTTCCTTTCTATTTGGATTTGGTTCAATTTCTTGTAGATAAATACAAAAAACCATCAAATCTAACAATGGTTGCTCGAAAACTTGCATGTATTCTTTGGTAAAAAATGTAAAATATGTCATAAAATACTGGTACATAGTATCTCAAGAAATGGGAAAGAATTGATAATCCCCTCTCTTTACCCGAGCACAAAATAATGGTAGAAAGATGTTGGAAGTAAATTGAAATGAACGATGCAACTGCGCTTGAATTGATGCAAGTGCGACGATGCAACTGCGGCTAGACCATTGCAGGAGCAGAGGTCAATAGAAACCCCCGGCTCTGTAGGTGCAGCACACACGCCATAGGGGCGGCACCATAAGAGGGAAAAACAGCATAAGGGAGACTCCCTGCTGACATCACCCTACACTATAGGTGCAACATTTGAGCGTAGGGGTGGCTGTGCTGGTGCGGCTATACTAGTACCAACAACATCAGCTTCAACTTAACTTAAAAAAAGGTTCTACTCACACCCTTGGGAATTATTTTGAAACCCATGAACACAAACAAGATATGCTACCCTATAAAAATGGCATTTTGGACTCGATGGAATTGACAAAATTCCTAATGGAGATTTTTTCGAGAGAAAGTGCCCTCCACGCCCTAAACCATCATTTTATCAAGAATCAACTCAATATCCCAAAACAAGTCCATAAGCCTCAAGACCAAACAAAAGGTCCCACTAGCTGAAAGTCAATATTTCAGAGCAAACAACACTGATGGAATTTCCATCCGAGGTCGTCTTCTCCGAATGTTCACAAAGTCAACTCTTCTAGCCTTAAAAGTTTCAAAATAGGGAAATGTGCTTAAAACACAAATGAACTACCCAGGGACTGAACCGAAAGTCTTGGCAAGTCATAAATGACCGGTAGCTGCTATGGGAAAGCTCAAAATGTAGAAAAAGCATGAAAATAGAAAAAATGACCTAGAGGGTCATTACAACATCCACTATTAAAAGAACTTTCATCCTCAAAAGTTAAAAAAATAAAAGTACTTGAAGGCTCGAAAAGGTGAGGATAATAGGTCCACATGACAATCTAGATCTCCCAAGTAGCCTCCTTGACAGGACGATGCCACCACTGAACCTTAATTGATGAAATCTCCTTAGATTTCAACATCCTAACCTGCATTTCCATAATAGCAACACACTCCTCCTCAAAAGCCAAAGACTCATCCAACTGAATTAAATCCCACTGAAGCACATGTAATTCATCCAGAACATACCGCCTCAGCATAGAAACATAGAAAATAGGGTGAACAAATGAAAGAGCAAGAGGCAAGGCATGCTAATATGCTACCTCCCCAATGCAATGAAGGATATCAAATGGCCTAATAAATCTAGGACTGAGCTTTCCTTTTCTCCCAAACCTCATCACTCCCTTCATAGGCGACACACAAAGAAACACATGATCACCAACCATAAACTCTATGTCTCAAACCCTTCGGTCAGCATAGCTCTTCTGCCAACTCTGGGCAGTATGAAGTCTCTCATGAATGACCCAATCTCTATCCATAGAATCAAATAGAAAGTTTGTACCCCATGGTCTAACCTCAAAGGCATGAAAATAACTCACTAGAGACCTATACCGCCTACCATACAAAGCCTCAAATGGAGCCATGTGGATACTGGAATGGTAGCTATTATAATACGCAAACTTTGCCAAGGCTAAGAACTTGTCCCACTAGCCTTTGAAGTCAATAACATAAGCCCAAAACATATCCTCCAAAACTTGAATAGTACAGTACGACTAACCAACAATCTGTAGGTGAAAAGTAGTGTTAAGCTCGATGCAGGTACCCAACTTTCTCTTAACAGACCTCTAGAAACATGAAGTAAACTGAGTGTCATAGTCACAAATGATAGAAAGAGGCACTCCATACAAATAAACAATCTCACAAATATAAATATGAGCCAACCTCTCTGAACTGTTAGAAGTCTGAACTGGTAAAAGTGGGAAGACTTCATCAACCTATCCTCAATGAACCAAATAGCATCAAACCCCCACAAAGTATGTGGAAATCCTACCACGAAGTCTATAGCTAACCGCTCCCATTTCTATTTTGGAATGGGTATCCTCTGACTTAACCCACCTTCTCTTTGGTGCTTGTATTTGACCTACTAATAGTTCAAGCACATAAACATAAAATCTGAGAAATCCCTCTTCATCCCACACCACCAGTAGTGTTATCTCATGTCACGATACAACTTAGCTTCCCCGAGATGAATGGAATACTGATAAGTTGATATTCTACCTACTTATTGAGCCTTTAAACTTATGCTTTTTCTAAGAATAAGTGGAAAAATAGTGCAATTGACATGGATTACTTTTATTCAGTAGGTGCATGTGTTTTAGAAGTGTTCAAGAAGAATTCAGATGAAAACAAGTCAAAAGGAAGCTATTCAGAGAAGCCAGTAGCTGGAAGCAGTACATGCCTTCACGAAGGTGGTGTCCCACACCCATACACAAAGGCCAACTGAAGCAAAGCTCCACGAACGTGACCCCTTGATCACATACGTAGAGGTCAACCAGACAAAGACACTTCACGTATGCGGCTAACCTTCTGCGTAGGTGAAGAAGGAAAGCAGAGGCAGCCGGGGCAGTTTTGGAATTTCACATATTTGGAAACCCCAATCCATATAAAAGACTTCTCGGCTGATTGGAAACACATCTTTTGCTATTTTAACAACTCTTGCCAAGCTTGGAGAGTAAGTTCATTAACCAACACCATAGGAGTAAATATTTGGATTTTCTTTATTGTAAAATCCTTAGTTTCCATTCATCAACTCTCGTTCTAAATTGTTATTTTATTGGTGTAATTGTTGAATTGAGATTTGGGTTTCTATTAGAGATTATACTTGTTTGGGTATTGAATTCATACAAAGATATTGCTCTTGTTTGATTATTTGGGTTTATTGAATCCTCCATGCTTGAATTTATAGTCAATGGTTGCAAACATTGACTTAGCTTTCTAATTTGGGTTGTTGCTTGAGAGAGGATTTCCCTAAATTCAGGAAGATTCAATAGTGGGGATTTGGGATTTCCACTTTAGACCAAGGCTAGAGATAGTTTGGTTGCCGAAAAATCTCATCTAAGAGTTGGGGTTAGAGATAACCCAACTCACCCAAGTTAAATTGGTTAGTTTATTGCTTACTTGTGGTGGTTCAAGTTTGGAGGTTTGATAAGTTGGTATTCTACCTACTTATTGAGCCTTTAAACTTATGCTTTTGCTAAGAATAATTGGAAAAATAGTTCAATTGACACGGATTACTTTTATTTTTGCAGGTTCCTGTGTTTTAGAAATGTTCGAGAAGAAATTGGATGAAAACAAGTCAAAAGGGAGCTAATCGGAGAAGCAAGTAGCTGGCAGCAGTACATGCCTTCACGAATGCGGTGTCACACACGCATACGCAAAGGCCAACTGAAGCAAAGCTCTGCGAACGCGACCCCTTGACCGCATACACAAAGGTCAACCAGACAAAGACACTTCATGTACGCGGTCGACCTTCCACATAGGTGAAGAAGGAAAGCGGAGGCAGTTGGGGAAGTTTTGGAATTTCACATATTTGGAAACCCCAATCCACATAAGAGTCTTCTCAGCCTATTGGGAACACATCTTTGGCTATTTTCACAACTCTTGGCAAGCTTGGAGAGCAAGTTCATCAAACAACACCATAGAAGTGAAGATTTGGATGCTCTTTATTATAAAATCCTTAGTTTCCATTCTTTAACTCTTGTTCTAAATTGTTATTTTATTGGTGTAATTGTTGAATTGAAATTTGGGTTTGTATTAGAGATAATAATTGTTTAGGTATTGAATTTATACATAGATTTTTCTTTTGTTTAATTATTTGGGTCTATTGAATCCTCTATGCTTGATATAGTCAATGGTTGCAAACATTGACTTAGCTTTCTAATTAGGGTTGTTGCTTGAGAGAGGATTTCCTTAAATTTGGGAAGATTCAATAGTGGGGATTTGGGGTTTCCACTCTATACCAAGGCTAGAGATAGTTTGGTTGCCGGAAACTCCCATCTAAGAGTTGGGGTTAGAGATAACCCAACTCACCCAAGTTAAATTTGTTGGTTTATTGCTTACTTGTAGTGGTTCGAGAAAACACATGAGATATATACTCGATTGGTCAAAAGACTGTTAGGCATACCTTTAGCCAAGACTACCTAGGTGTCAACCAGGTGCAAGTCTTGTGAATTGAATTCGCATTCCCAATTTTCCCTTGTTGTCCTTGCTTGACAAAAGAAAGGAAAGCCATTGCTCAATTTATCTTTTAGTTATTTTTATTTATCTTTAGTTTTAGGCTAAAACCCCCCTTATAGATATCTTTTTTCCCTTTTCGTTAATTAAACTTTAATAAGTTGCTTAGATTCTCTATTAGCTCGATCGTGACTACATTATTCCCTTGGATACGACCTTGACACTCGTTGGGAATTATAAATTTTGTTTTGCTCTGACGATCGTCGTGACCTCCTATTTGGAGAGCACGATTTGAGCATTATCAAAAAATGGCACCGTTGCTGGGGAAAGTTTTTGCGTATTGAGTTAGTTTAGAATTTGAGTTTACTTAGAGTTCAATTTTGTGAATAGTTGTTTTTATTTTATTTAGTTTTAGTTTGTTGACGGCATCATAGCTTATTTGAATGCTAGAAATGTTGATAGTTGCATCCCTATTTATATTCCCGACTATTTTATTTATTGTGGAGGACCCCACTTTTGAAGAAGGTGTCGAATTGGCCCTAGGAGAGGTAGATATTCTTCTTCTCGCTCCTGTGATTGGTGCAATTACTATTTGTGTGGTGGTCGTGATAGATATTGGAGCGAATGCCCCAATGATGATCGTCCCCCTCCCTCCTCTTGTGCTAACAATGTTGCTAGTGGTGCTTGTGACCTTAATAGGAACCATGACTTAGCAAGCAAAGATAGCATATATGTCTCCAAACCCTCTTAGCCTTGCTAGAAACCCAAGAGGAGAGTGTGCAATCTATAAAGCAATGCTTTGTGGATGCAAGAGCTAAAGAAGAGGAAAACATAAGGGAGGATCATGAATTGAAGGTGGTGTTACAACCAACTACCCCATTTGTAGGTCATGATGTCATAGCATCTCTAAGTGAGGATGTTATGAATAAGGCAAGCTTGAATATGGAGACGCCCAAATGTCACTTCAACCTTTGTTCGACCTTAAGTTTGATTGAATGGACGAGAGTCAAAGTAATCAAGCTTTTGGAAAACCTTTGAAGGAGGGTGGATGAAGGTCTATTCAGTTTTGAGCTTGTCGTGGAAAGAAGGCAAAGTGCCCTTCCTCACTTGAAGGCCAAAAAGTGTGAAATGCAAAATCAAGAGAATGCTTTCTCATGTTCAAATCACAAACTCGATTCAAGTTTGGTTCAAAGGTTCAAATCTTCCAAATGGAGATCCAAGTGGTGAGGTATCTTGCATCGCACCGCGACGTTGAATTGTGTGCTTGAGGCAACCCATATTTTTATGCTTTACTTCACTTTTTGTTTCTTTTTGGTATGTTTTTAGGTTCCCAAAGGAATGAGAAGAGGAACCAATTGTTGAAAAGCACCAAAAATACCTCTAAAAAATGTGCTTTTTGCACCTGGAAGAGTGTTCGTCGCGCATGCCATTGCACAAGCAAAAGTGAACTGATTAAAAAGTCCAGCATGTGTGAACGTGGTGCACTTCACACCTTACAAAGTGCCCATCACACCAGGCATTGCACATCATGGGTAATAAGCTGAAGAAAAATTGAAAAATCTATCCCAGCACTCATTCTTCGCGAACGCAGTGGACCGGCTGCGAACGCGAAGGCCAACTAAATGTCAAGCCTTTGCGAATACGCTGGGCTTCCCGCGAATGCGAAGCATCCAGGAAGTTCAGGTAAGTTTAAAAAACATTCAAAAATCAGAAGCCCCAAATAGTTTTCTTCTCAAAATAAGAGTACTCCCTCTCCTTTGGCACACTATAATTCCATTAAGTCCTTCCATTCATCGCTTCACAAATTACAATCCATCAGGTATGAACTCTTCCCTTCTTGTATCTTGAAATGGGTTCCTTTCTTCCTCAACTTGATGTGTAGTAAATGGGTAATGGCATTCTTGGTTGATCTCCCCTTGCTTTAAATCAACTTCTAATTGTGTTTAATTGTTAAATTGTTGGGAGAAATTGATTGTGATGGGTAAAGTTTGTGAAAGAGTGCAATAATGTAGTGATTGGCATGAGCAATAAGCATAAAAGTTACATAAACAAAGTGTGCCTGCCAAGTGTTTGAGAAAATTCCTTAAAGAGGCACTAATCTGGGCGAACTCGATGGCCTTCGCTTTCGTAGTCACCTGGCCACTTTCGTGCAGGATAAAATATTTGAAAAATTAAAATCCTTCATCACAAACGCAGCCACCTGGCTGTGATTCTTGGCAGTGTCAAAATAGTAGCTCTTCACTGTCACGCCTCAAATTACATTTAGACGGACAGGCACTCGATGCCCTAAAGGCCTGAGAGAACCAACTTATAACCTATGATTCATCATGCATATAACTATGACAATTAAGAAGCTTTGACTATAGATAAGCTGCCTGAATAACAAGACCAACATAGATAGGCCCAAAACTTATGTACACGATCTGGCCATTGAGGCCACAACTGTTAAGAGCAAAGACATAACTAAGTTTTACTTTACCATTGGTCTACAAAGCCTCTACAAGATAGACAAACTTAGTTTAGGTCGGGACAGGGCCCTGCCTTACCCTTAAATATACAATACCCAAAATATATACCAAAGACTCGGTAAAGCCCCGAATCAACCTGGAGCTCACCAACAGCAGCCGAGTGTCCTATGCTCCTACTGGGGAGGTCTACTAGCCAGAGTACATGTGCCTGCGGCATGAAAGCGTCCCCATGAGGGACGTCAGTGCGAGAGAATGTACTGAATATGTAAGGCATAAAGTAAACCATATGTAAACAAGAGCTCAAATAGAATCAGGTATCAGTGCATAAACATGTAAATAGAACAGAAGATCACATTTGCTTACACTTGTGAAATCATGTATATTACGTTCTTTGGTTACTCTTATTTGCTTTATGATCATTGTAAGGCATGTAATACACGTGACCAACTGATCAGTGGTAGAAGATGAGTCCCATGCTAGGCAATTTAACCCCTGGGATACTGCCCTCATAAATATACAAATTGGGATCGACCCATGCTAGGCTTTCGCGCCTAGGCTGCCACCCATAAGTACACAAATAGGGATCGACCCATGCTAGGCTTTCACCCCTGGGCTGCCACCCACACATATACAGATTACTTCATTTAGTTTCTTTAATCTTTGAGATTGTTACTTTGGTGGTTGTAACCTTTATTGAGCTCAAAACTATGGACCAGTAGTAGAAGACATGTGAACATGCACTTAAGGCAGTAACAATGATATAAGGAGCAAACGTAACATCAACGTACTGTTTAGGAGCTTATATGATACAATGAACCTCATTTGGCTTAGAGAATAACTCACAAAGCTTGCTGTTGAAAGTACCTTTACTAGGAAACTCACTTCGTTGGTAACAACACAAATATAAGAGTTCATGCCAAGGAATATGAAACTGAGAAACCTTACATACCTTGTTGTGTAACTCGGATATTACAACGAATTAAGCTTCCCCCTTTCAGATTATTTATCTACAATGAAATACGTGGCAAAACTAGTATTAGTAGCTAATTAACTAATTTGGGCTACTTGATCCCACTAAATCAGTAACTAGGCAGTAAGCTCGTAATTGATCAAACCAAGAGTGTTCCTTTCACCTCTTCTCTTCTAAACATATCTACATATTGTACGACCTTCTCATAAGGTCCCTTGAAACTCTTCCGACTTCACAACATATAGCAAACAACATACAAAGGTGTGCAGGCAGCAAGTTAACATAATACCCAATTAAGTGGTGTATTACCACACCCTCCTTCCATACTTCAATACAACTTCACACACCCTTTTATAAGTTCAACCAAGCTGTCCCAAATATAAACACATAAAACCGCTCCTAAAACAATCCCAAACATCCTTCAACATAATAAGAAAGTATTTTAACTCAAGGATTCCAATCACTACCCCATGGTTCTTGACACAAACACATACAGAATTCTCCATCAAACTTGCATAGTTTAGAGGTAGAGGATTCTTTGGTAAGGGTCAGCATCCCCAGCACTCTCAGCCTAGTAGGCTCGTTTAGGCATCATTATAGAGTTTTGATTGTGGTTATTTGAGTCAGAGGGGTCAGGATATCCAAAGTTTGGTTCATACTTTATGAGGTGCTTGCTCTGAGTATTCAGGCCATGGTGGTTAGCCTAGTTCAGCCAGGTCATCTCAGCAGGGTGCAATTGGTCGAGCTTGTTTTGAGTGTGGTGAGTTGGGCCACTTTTCTAGGGATTGTCCTTTAGTTTTGCATCATGGGTGATATGGTTAGTAGGGTTAGGAGGTTCAGGACTCTAAGGTTCTAGTGTCAATGGATAAAAGTAGTGCGTAGGGTAGTAGGGGAGGTCCCCAAGGGGTTCGATGTGGTCCTCAGTCAGGGAGATTAAGTAGTCGTGGCAAACAGAGCTACTGTATGCATTTTTTGGCTGAACAGAGGTTGAGGCTTCATATGTTGTTATCATAGATATGATCTCCATTTGTTATCAATCCACTTCTACATTGTTTAATCTGGGGTCTATATTCTCTAATATGTCTGCTTACTATGCTAATCATCTAGAATCTACTTGTGAGTTATTGCATGTGCCTATGCATGAAGCTATCCCAATAGGAGATTCCTTAGTAGTGGACCATGTGTATCAAGCTTGCATGGTGACTATTCTGGTATCCCTCTTATTTTATTAAAGGGTACAAATAGCCACATACCGAGGGGAGTTATATCTTTTCTGAGAGCCCATTGGTTGGTTGGGAAGAGGTGCTTATCTTATCTTGCTTGTGCACGTGATACTAGTGCCACCACACTTTTTATTGAGTAAGTTATCTTAGTTTATGAGTATTTGGATGTGTTCCCTACTGATCTAGTGGGTTTTCCTCTTGATCATGATATCGACTTTGGTATTGATATTGAGCTGGGCACCCATCCTATTTCTATTCTGCCTATCAAATGGCACTAACTGAGTTCAGAGAGCTTAAGGAACAACTCCAAGATCTTCTGAGTAAGGGGTTCATTAGGCCAAGTGTGTCTCTATGGGTGCTCCTATTTTTTTTGTAAAGAAAAAGGATGGTTCTTTGTGTATGTGTATTGGCTATAGGCAGCTGAATAGGGTGACCATTAACAACAGGTATCCGACGCTGCATATTGATAATCTGCTTGACCAGCTACAGGGTACATCAGTGTTCCCTAAGATAGACTTGATATTGGGTTATTATCAGTTGAGGATCAGGGCTGCAGACATCCCAAAGACTGTATTTAGGACTCAATACGACTATTATGAGTTCCTACTGATATCTTCTAGGTTGACCAATGCCCCAACAACTTTTATAGAGTTGATGAATTATGTGTTCAGAGTCTCCTTGGATTTATTTGTTATAATGTTGATTGATGACATTCTGGTTTACTCGAGGAGTAGAAGCATGAGCAACATTTAAGAGTTGTGCTTCATACCTTGCATGATCAACAATTGTATGCCAAATTCACTAAGTGTGAGTTTTAGCTTGAGTTTGTGGCATTCTTGGGGCACGTGGTGTCCAAGGATGGGATTATGGTAGATTCAATGAATATTATGGTAGTTCGTGATTGGGCTAGGCCTACTTCTCCTACCGAGGTTTGTAGTTTCATTAGGTTAGCAGGGTACTACAAATGGTTTGTGGTGGGGTTTTATTTTATAGAAGTGCCTTTGGTTATATTGATTTAGAAAAATGTTCCTTTCGAGTGTTCTGACGAGTGTGAGGCAAGCTTTCTGAAGCTCAAGGCCTTATTGACTTCAACTCTAATTATTACTCTTTTGATTAAGGGCCAGGGGTTTACAGTTTACTGTGATGCTTTTAGAGTTGGTTTGGGTTTTGTATTGATGCAACATAGATGAGTTATTGTTTATCCTTCTAGACAGCTAAAGGTTCATGAGAGAAACTACCCCACTCATGACTTGGAGTTAGAGGTGGTAGTCTTCGCCTTAAAGATTTAGAGGCACTATTTGTATGGAGTACATTGTGAGATCTTCACTAACCATTATAGTTTTCAGTATAAATTCATCCATAAGGACCTAAATTTGAGACAACACAGGTGGTTGGTGTTACTGAAAGACTATGACGTTTTTATTCTCCATCACCCAGATAAGGCAAATGTGGCAGCGGATGCCTTGAGCCAGAAGGCGATGAGTATAGGGAGTTTGTCATTCTCGGCAGTGAAAAAAGCAACCTTTAGCTTCGTACATCCAGTCCTAAACTAATAGGTTGGTTAGACTTGACATTTCTGAGCCAGGTCGCATTCTTGCTTATATTGAGTCTAGATCTTCATTGTTAGAGCAGATTCGGGCACAATAATTTGATGATGTAAGGTTGAGGACCATTCATGATAAGGTGTTGAGTGGCGAGGTTAGAAAGGTGACCTTGGATCTGGAGGGTGTTATAAAGATTAAGGGTCATATTTGTGCTCCTAGAGTTGGAGATTTGGTTAGATTGATCATGGAAGAGGCTCATTAATGTTCTAGGTATTCCATTCATCCAAGGGCAGAGAAGATGTATTGTGACTTGAGACACCACTACTAGTGGTGTAGGATGAAATATGGTATTGCAAATTTTGTGTCTAGGTGCTTGAACTGTCAACAAGTGAAGTACGAGCACCAGAGACTAGGTGGTTTGACCCATAGGCTACCTATTCCTGAGTGGAAATGGGATCGGAGAGCTATGGCTTTGTTGTAGGCTTACCACATACCTTTTGGAGATTCGATGCTATAGGTTATCATGGATAGGTTGATGAAGTCTGCTCACTTTCTATCGGTTCAGACTTCTTATAGTTCAGAGAGATTGGCTCACATCTACATTCGTTAGATTGTCCATTTGCATGGGGTGCCTATTTCTATCATTTCTGACCGTGGTACTTCATTTATTTTGTGTTTTTGGAGGTTGATTCACAGAGAGTTGGGTACCTGAGTTGGGCTTCGCACTGCTATTTATTCATAGACTGATGATTAGTTAGAGTGTACTATTTAGGTTCTAGAGGACAAGTTGCATGCCTGTCTTATAGATTTCAGAGGTCAGTGGGACTAGTTCTTAGCCTTAGCAGAGTTTGCGTAACATAATATCTACCATTCTAGTATTCAGATGGCTCCATTTGAGGCATTGTATGATAGGCGGTGTACGTCTCCGTTTTGGTTGGTTTGATGCTTTTGAGGTTAGGCTGTGGGGTACTGACTTGTTATAAGATTCTATGGATCAAGTTTGGGTTATTCAGGAGAGACTTCAAACTGCCCAAAGTAAGCAGAAAAGCTATGCTGATTGGAGGGCTCAAACCTTGAAGTTTATGGTTAGTGACAAGGTTTTTCTTTGTTTGTTGCCCATGAGGGGCGTGATAAGGTTTGGGAGGAAGGGCAAGCTTATCCCTAGGTTCATTGAGCCTTTTAAGATCCTTTATCAAATTGGGGAGGTAGCATATGAGTTATCCTTGCCTCATGCTCTTTCAGGCGTTCACCATGTTTTCCATGTTTCCTTTCTAAGGCGGTATGTTTCGGATGAGTCACACGTGCTTGAGTTGGATTCGGTTCAGTTGGATGAGTCTTTGGCTTTTGAGGAGGAGCCTGTTGCTATTCTAGATAGGCAGGTTAGACAATTAAGGTCCAAGAAGATAACATCAGTTATGGTTCAGTGGCGGCATTGTCCTATCGAAGAGGCTACTTGGGAGACCGAGATCGATATATGGAACCAATATCCTCACCTTTTTTAACCTTCAGGTACCTTCTTTTCTCTAACTTTTGAGGATGAAAGTCTTTTAATAGTGGATATTATAATGGCCCTCGTGGTCATTTTCTTATTTTCATGCCTTTTTACCATATTGACCCTTCCTGTAGCTTTTACATTGTTTGATTGACTTGTGGGGATGGGTGGCATGCTTGCTAAGGCATTCGATTAAGTTTTAGAAAAGTTTCCTTATTTTGGAACTCTTAATGGTTTTCTATTGATTAGTCATGATTTGATTATGATTCTCTTATTGCTTTTAAAGGCCCAAGCATGAAAGTTGTTTTCTAGCATGAAACTATGAATTTGCATGATTTCAAGAGAAAGTTGGCATGATTAGATATCATGGCCTCTATGTACTTACGAAATTGCATGCCTAATTCTTCAAGTATGAATTTAGAAAGAAAAGCATATTTTGAATTATGGCTATGCTAAGCTTTATGAACTATGTTATGAAAGTTGCATGATACCCGATGTGTTTTTATGCTTTATGAATAAGATTTGGCATGAGAGTATGCCCTTACAAAATTATGAGCTATATGTGCATGTTTTGGGAGTAGTATTTAGCACCGAGTTGGACGGGGTGAGAGTACCCTTAGTCCCAGAAACTACGTTGACAGTTTAGGTATGATTATGATATATATGTGCCTTCAAGGCTTATGAGAGTGGATCCACGTCTTTATGTATGGTGTCCTTGCCTTAGCGGGGCATAGGATAGCTTTGCCAACTAGGTTATATAGTTGGGTATGGTGACTTGTTCCCCGGCAAGGTTCAAAGTTAGCTTTGCTAACTAGGGTTATATAGTTAGATTCCATGTAGTTCACATGGTCTCATGTCGGTTATAAGAAACTCCCGTATGTATGTCCTTTTCATGTTTTCTAAGCCTTATGGACTCTTTTATGAACTATGACTTTTGAAGTTGGCCTTGGCCTCATGACTTAGCTTTTCATTACGATTTCTTCTCTTGATGCTTTATTATGCATGGATCATGTTTAAGTACATTTTAAAGCATGTTTTATCATACTTTTGCATTCCTCACATACTTAGTACATTCCATAGTACTAACACATATTGCGCTGCATCCTTTGATGATGCAGATTCAGATGTACCTTCACAAATACGTGGCTTGAGATCCCGACCACTTTCAGTCAGCTTGGGTGAGTCCTCATAGTTTGAGGACTAGACTTTACTTTAGCTTTATGTTCCCGTTCTTTCGAGATTTTCGAGTTAGTTGGGGTATTGTCCCATCAACTCAATACGCTAGTTGTAAAGGCATTCAGACATAGATATTATCGGATGATATTCGAGTTGTATCCCCTATTTAGTACTCTATCTATGATATGTCTTCCTATTTGGGATTTCCTTATGATGCTTCCGCTATGCTTTCTTTACGTTGCCTGAGAATGCTATGACCAAGGTTAGCTTGGGATCCTTGTGATCCCGAGTCCCGTGTTACATCTAGGGGGTAACCTCGGGGAGTGACACTTCATGAATATGAGAAAATACACAAAATAAGCCATTCAATGAATAATTGGGAACTCAACAGGTTTCATGGGAAATTCAAGAGATACTACTCATAGCTAACAATAATCAAGGTTTAGGATTTTCGAATTTCAAACCATAGATGAGCATCTAACTGATTGGGCATGAGAAAGGATGATATTCTCTTACTAGGGTATGCTTACATACCTCAAACGCTCCAAACTTTGATGGAGAACCAGCAAAATCTTGTCTGGGGGCTCTACGAACTAATCTCTTCCACAAATCCTAGGGTTTCGTATCAAGAAATCCATTTTTGCCTGCATCTGATCCCCATTTCTTGCTTACCCTAGATGATCATATTGGGTGAATTATGACCTCATACGACTGTGTCGGGTGAGCAATAGCTACTTCATCAGAGTACTTAACAATTTATTTCATGGGCTCTTTCGTTTACAAGGGACACAATTTAACATGAGTATTGCTTTACACTCTTTTCCTGGGTGGGGGTTCTTATAAGAGGTTGATAGTAAGTTCTTTCAAAATTGACTATTTGCCCCTCTTTTAGATTTACTGGAACCCATCAGCTACCTCCTCTATGTGACGAAGGATCTCAAATATCCCAATGATCCTAGGTCTGAGCTTTCCTTTTCTCCTAAACCTCATCACGCTCTTCATGGGTGACACTCGAAGGAACACACAGTCACCCACCATAAGCTCCTAGTCTCGAACTCTCTAGTCAGCATAACTCTTTTGCCTACTCTAGGTAGTGCAAAGTCTTTCCTGAATAACCCAAACACTATCCATCAAGTCACGAAGCAAATCAGTACCTAATGGTCTAACCTCGAAGGCATCAAACTAACCCACTGGAGATCTGCACCGCCTACCATACAAAGCCTCGAACGGAGCCATATGAATGATAGATTGGTAACTATTATTATATGCTAACTCTGCCAAGGCTAAGAACTGGTCGCATGACCCCCGAAATCAATAACACTGGCTCACAACATATCCTCTAAAACTTGAATAGTATGCTCTGACTAACCGTCAGTATGCAGATGAAAAGTAGTGCTAAGCTTAACTCTAGTACCCAACTCTCTCTGAATAGACCTCCAGAAGCATGAAGTAAACTGAGTACCACAGTTAGAAATGATAGAAACTGGCATCCCATGCAATTGGATAATCTCATGGATGTATATCTGAGCCAACCTCTGTGAATTGTAGAAAGTTTGAACCAATAGAAAGTGAGCAGACTTCGTCAGCCTATCCACAATGACCCAAATAACATCAAATCTGTGCAAAGTATATGGAAAAACCAACTACAAATTCTATAGCTATCTATTCCCACTTTGACTTTGGAATGGGTAGCCTCTGGATCAAACCACCTGGCCTCTGGTGCTCAAACTTCACCTGCTAATAGTTCAAGCACCTAGACACCAAATCTGAGATATCCTTCTTCATACCATACCACCAGTAGTGCTGCCTCAAGTCATGATACATCTTAGCTGCCCCAGGATGAATGGAATACCTAAAATAATGAGCCTCCTCCAATATCAATCTAACCAGGTCACCAACTCTAGGAACGCAATACAATCCTCAATCCTCAGAACAACCTTTGAATCTAAGGTCTCCTTCCTAACCACACCGCTCAATACCTTGTCACGAATGATCCTCAACCTCGCATCATCAAATTGTTGTGCCTGAATCTACTCCAACAAGGAAGATATAGCCTCAACACAAGCAAGAACATAGCCTGGCTCAGAAATATCAAGTCTAACTAACTTGTTAGCCAAGGACTGGATGTACAAAGCTAAAGGTCACTCCTCTGCTGCTAAGAATGCCAAACTACCCATACTCACTGCCTTTCTACTCAAGGCATAAGCTACCACATTTGCCTTGCCCGGATGATAAAGAATGGAGATGTCATAGTCCTTCAGTAACTCTAACCACATGCGCTGCCTCAAATTTAGATTCTTCAGGCTGAAGATGTACTGAAGACTATGATGGTCAGTGAAGATCTCACAATGCATGCCATACAGATAATGCCTCCAAATATTCAACGCAAAGACTACTGCTTCTAACTCCAAGTCATGAGTGGGGTAGTTCCTCTCGTGAACCCTCAACTGTCTGGAAGTATAAGAAATAACTTGGCCCTGCTGCATCAAGAAACAACCCAAACCAACACTGGAAGAATCATAATACACTGTAAGCCCCTGGCCCTCGACCGGAAGAGTAAGAATCGAAGCTGAAGTCAATAAGGCTTTGAGCTTCAGAAATCTTACCTCACACTCATCTGACCACTAGAAGGGGTTATTCTTCTGAGTCAGTCTAGTCAATGGAGCTGCTGTAGAAGAAAACCCTCCAAAAACCATTTGTAGTAACCTGCCAACCCGATGAAACTACAAACTTCCGTAGGAGAATTAGGCCTAGACCAATAACAAACTGCCACAATCTTCACCAGATCTACCATAATCCCATCCTTGGACACCACGTTCCCCAAGAATGCCACAGACTGAAGACAAAACTCACACTTAGTGAATTTTGCATATAACTGATGGTCTCGCAAGGTTTGAAGGACAACTCTCAGATGCTGCTCATGCTCTTCTCTACTCCTTGAATATACCATAATATTGGCGATGAACATGATCACAACAGAATTTAGGTAAGCTCTGAACACATGGTTCATTAACTCCATAAAAGTTGCTGGGGCATTAGTCAACCCAAAAGACATGACTAGGAACTCATAATGGTCGTATTGAGTCCTAAATGCAGTCTTTGGTATGTCCGCAACCCTAATCCTCAACTTGTGATACCCAGACCTCAAGTCTATCTTACAGAACACTGCTGCACCATGTAGTTGGTCAAATAGATTATCAATGTGTGTCATCGAATACCTGTTCTTAACTGTCACCTTATTCAACTGCATGTAGTCAATACACATATGCATAGACCCATTCTTATTCTTAACAAACAGAATTGGAACTCCCCACAGAGACACACTAGGCCTGATGAACCCTTTACTCAACAAATCCTAGAGATGATCCTAAAGCTTCCTCAACTTGGATGGTGCCATCCAATATGTCAGAAAAGAAATAGACTGAGTGCTCAGCTCGACATCGATAGCAAAGTTAATATCCCAATCAGGAGGTAGATTCAGTAGATCAGAGGGAAACACATCCAAATACTCGCAAACCATAGGAACTGACTCAAGTTAAGGTGTGGTGGCGCTAGTATCACAAACTTAAGCAAGGTAGGCCAAGCACCCCTTCCCAACCAACCTCTAGGCACTCAAGAAAGATATAACTTCCTTCAGCATGTGGCTTTTAGCACCCTTCTATACTATAGAAGGGATACCAGGCATTCGTAGAGTAATGATCTTGGAAAAGCAATCCAAGACCGCATGGTAGGGAGACAACTAATTTATGCCTAAAATTACATCGAAATCAACCTTGTCTAGCACAATCAGATCTACCCACATGTCATACCCCAAAATAGTCACCACACAAGCCTGATATACATGATCCACTACTAAGGAATCTCCTACTAGGTAGCTACATGCAAGGGCACAGATAATAAATAATAAGTAGACTCTAGACGACTAGCAAAATAAGCAAACACATACGAGAATGTAGACCCCAGATCAAACAAAACAGAAGCTGACTGATGACAAATGGAGATCATACATGTGATGATGGCATCTGAAAACTTAGCCTCTGGATGGCCCAGAAAGACATATATGTGGCTCTGACCACCACGACCACCTGATCTACTAGACTGATGACTGCCTCTATACCTTGGGTACCACCTCTACTACCCTTTGCACTGCTTCTGGCTGGTGGTGCAGGAGCCTTGGGGGCCTATACGGGTTGATCCTGCCACCTATCGTGCAACGCTGATGGACACTCCCTAGCAAAGTGGAAAAACTTACCATACTCATAACAACCCCGACCAACCATACCCTATTGTGGAAACCTAGATGAATCAAACTAACTACTATGCCTTGTGGACCTAGAATAAGCGCCTTGCAAAGACTGAATCAAAACCTAACTACTCTGACCCTCAGCAATCTATAATATTGCCTATGTAGACTGACTCGTCTAGAAATGTTGTTGATGCTGACCCCTACGAAAGTAGCCTTTACCACGTTACTATGAGCCATTGTAACTGCCCCAATGACAGGGCCTTTTATCGCTTCCCCCTATGGCCTCACAAAGTATACCCTCAATAGTGCGGGCATGGTCTACTACCTCCAGGAAGGACTAGACTAATGCTACCATACCCTCTATAGCCAAGCAAAGCTGCAAAGTCAATCCTTGGACAAAGCAACGCACCCTCTCATGCTCGGTGGGCCGAATCATGGTGGCATGCCTAGCCAACTCATGAAAGAAAACCTCGTACTCTGAAATAGACATGGAACCCTTCTCCAACCTAGTGAACTAATCCATCAACTACTCTCTCAAGATGCACGGTACATACTTCTCTAAAAAAATGGTGGAGAACTGTGCCCAAGCAAGTGGAGGTGACCCGGCCAGCCTCAAGCTATATACGACCTCCACCACTATTTCACTAGGCCATCTAGCTAAAACATGGTGTAATCTGCTCCGTGCAACTCAACCAACCCATAATTATGCAATTTTTCCTAGCAACTAGTCAGAAACTCGTGCATATCCTCCCTAGGAGCACCTGAAAATCTTAGGGGATCCAACCTTAAAAACCTACCAAACATCTTCTGCTCCTCATAAGACATAATTGGACAAGCTAGAATAGGTGGAATAACTATAAGAACTGACAACACCTCTAATCGGGGAGCCATAGTAGTAGGCTACGCTGCTGAAACCTATGTCGCTGCCCAGGCTGAAGTTTGAGCCTCGTCCCTGATCTAAGAACAAATTGGACTATCAGTCAAAGATGCTAGCTATGACATACCCTTAAGGAACCCAAACAAGCGAACCAAAGTGTCCTGTAGCACTAGAGTAGCTATGAAATCTGTCGAATGCTGGGCTACCCCTACACCCTCCAACTCATACTATACCTTCTTAATCCCAATATCAGGCTCTGGTGATGGCAATCTTGTTTGGGACCGAGCTGGCATCGTAGCCCATCCCCTATCTCAACCTCTGGGTCGACCTCTACCCTGTCCCATAACTGGGGCTCTAACTGTAGGTGTAGGTGTCTCGTCCTCACCTACTACTGACCTCATCCAAACCATCTGAGAAAGAGTGAAACAAAAAATACTTAGAAGTTGATAAGTTCAAGGACGCATGATAAGGAATCAAACAAGGTAGAATCTTTCCTAGGAATGCCCTATTGCCTATCGCAGATAGGATACATACATCATCATACCGATCCACAAGACACTACTAGACACTTTGCTCTTGTACTGGCAATACTAGTAAACCTAGAGCTCTGATATCACTCTATCACAATCCAAAATTGGGCCATGATAGTGCCTACATAACTCCCTGGTAGGCAAACCAATCCAAAGATGTGAAAGATAAAGATACAATATAAATAATGGAAATGGAAGAGAAAACATAAGGAAAAATGGCCAACAGTATAGATACATACCAATTGTAATAAATATACAAAAATGGCCCTAAAGTGACTGAGATGATAATATATATACACAATGACCAACCCCGAACCTTGTGTCACCGATACAAGAGAGTCTAAGGTATAAAGTAGTTGTACAACAAGTATTGTCTATCCAAAATACAAAATATAGACAGAAAGATAGATGGAAAGCAGTAAAAAGTCTCCAAAATGCTGGAAGCTTACCACGATCTAAACAACAGCTGGCCACGAACAATATGAGGATCAACGAGGGTGGCATATACTAGGTACTGCATCAAAAAAAGACACAGAGTGTATTGAATACCAAAATAATAGGTACTCAGTAGGCATCATAGGTCGAGCAAGCTAGGAAAGAAAATATATATAATATAAACTATAGGAAAGTAAGCTAGCTATCGAGATCAACCTAAATCTAGTTATCAACAGAAAATCAAACTATCTATCTGAATGCGAAGATAATAATGAAAAATAGGTAAAGCATTCCAAGTACACATAGACAATGCAATGCAATGCAATGCCTTATGAGATAATATGATGTGGAGTATGGCCAAGTAGAAAAGTAAAACCCAGTATTTAGTACCCCAGATGCCTAGAATGAACCTCGAGCTCATTAACATATGCATAAAAATAAAACTCGGATATGTGCTCCTCGAGCCACCCAAAATTATACCTCGGACTCATCAACAGGAAAGTAAAAGTAGATAACGGGTCTGGAAACATCCCTCAGACTGTCATAGTAGTAGTACTTCCCTTTCTCTTTGAAAACCAATGGTTAAGTAAAATAATAAGTTTGAACCAAAAATCCTGTGTTTCTTTTATTTCCTAAACCAATAGTAATGTAGTGCAATAATGAGATATGATGCCATGTTAAGAGAAATCAATTCAACCAGGGTAAAACACCCTCCAAATAAGATGATTGACCTGGCACTCCGTTTGGTCCATGCTATGGCCTCGGGCCCAAACATACACAAATATAATAAATAAAATGGGAGGATTGGAAAATAACCACAAAAATAACTAAAAGCACCTACTCTACCTCTAAAACCTCCTAAAAGCATTCGAAGGATTCTAGGCTAGCCATAGAAGTTCTACAAGCTCCTAAACTAAGGATAAATTTTATTATTCTACTCTATGATCCTGAAATGGCCTATATACAATCACATGATATAAGCCTATTTCTACTCTAAGATATTACTAACATCCCAATAATTTATAAAATATAGAATCTAACTAAGCCAAGTCTAAGGAAAATAAATTATAACCTACCTCAAGGCTGAATTGTAAATACAAACTGTCACTCATGTACCTTCCCCTTTCGAACAGCCTCAGAATGCTTCCACTCTATCAATAACACAATCCACGTGTCAAGAAAAGAAGAATGATACCCATATTGCTATACAAAAATTCAGGTAAGAAAATGACTCTTGGGGCCCGTGAAACAAAATTTACAATTATATTTGCAACAGGTTTAGGAACCTATGCCCAAAAGTTGAGCACAAATGGGACTTGTTTCGGGACCCAAAACAGCCCCAAAGTCTAGTTTGATCAAGGAATTTAAACAAGGAACCATCGGAAATTTAACAGAATATAACATGAAACAAATGATGGAAAAGGGAGTAGGGAATAAGGTGGACTTACCAGAATAAATAAGAGTGAATAAAATGCCCCAAACCATCTCTTGGAAGCTCAAATTAATGGAGGATTCGATTAAAGTAGAGGAGAAAATGAAGTTGGAGCTTATATAGGTGCCAGGTGCAGGCCTATGTGCATGCGGCCAGTCCATCGTGCATGCAGCCTCGCTGTAATGACCCTTTATGGTCATTACAACATTTTTTCCTTCTTTGTACTATCAGAGTTTACCTGTAGTGAGTAAAAATATGGACTAACTTAAACTAATTTAAAACTTAAATCGAATTTTCTATTCTTACTTATTCTGAGTCTTTGCTCCCCAAGTCAATTGTGACTTGCTGGGACCGGTGGTTTGGTGCCCTGGTCATTCGTTAGGTCATTATAATTGTTGCCCTATTTTAGAGCTTTAACTTAGGAAATCGTTGATTTTGGTCAACATTCTTGGTAAATATGCTTGAAATCAAATTTCGATAGTTTCGTTAGCTCCAGAGCATGGATTTTTATCTAGTTGGACCCTTGGCCGGGGTCTGAGAGCTTTCGGTTTGGTTTTGTCTTATTTTCTGTATTTTCTAGCTAGTTAAACTTGGAAGTTTGACTTTGGTCAACATTCAGAAAAGACGGCCTCAGATGGAAGTTCTATCAGTGTTTTTAGCTCTAAAATGTCAATTTTAGGCTAGAAGGATCTTTGGTTTGGTTCCCGAGGCTTTCAGACACATTTTTAGCCCTTACGTTCCATTTTGGTTAGAGTTTGCCGAAAGGTTAGTTTGGGCATGGGGCCCACTTTTTATTAAATTGACCTCCATTGGGAATTCTGTCAATTTTGTTGAGTGTAGAATGTGATTTCTAGTATGGTAGCATAGTTTGTTTATGCGCGCGGGGTCCTAGATTAGACTCGTGGGCCCATCCATAGACACTTTGCCTTAAAAGCTTTTCTGCTGGTTGTTGCTGTAGGTGCAGGCCTCAGGCCTTAATTGTGACTGCAAAAGAGGCCATGTGATCGTGATGGTCTGCCTCATTAGGCATCATGACCTCGAGGTTCCCTTCATGAGACCGCGATGAAGGGCCTGTGGACTTGGCGCCCTTGTTCTTCACGATCGCGAGATTCCTTCTCGTGACCGCGATGCAGCCCATGCCTTTTTTTTCTTTACAATGGTGTGGCTAGCCTTTTAATTGCGATGGTCTAGCCAGCATAGTCATCGCGACCGCATGGGGTCCCTTTGTGATCGCCAAGAAGGACCCCTAGCAGTACATATATCTTTCCCTTTATTTTCTTCTCCCCAAAACTGAACTTCCACCATAGATATTGAACTCCAAGCTCCTTTCTTCAACACTGATCATCCCAAATCTTGGAGGGGGATATATTTCCGGTCCGTGGTCTTTTCCCGACTCTCATTTGGTAAGTTTCCTTTGTTAATTCCATTGTTTTTCCATTTGATTTCCCTCTTGATTCTTGAGTTGGGCTATTTTTGAACCCTTCCTATGGTTTATTTCTGCTAAAATTTTGAGCATGCACTCCTGGATTTATCGTGATCATTATTGTGTTTTTTGTTTCCAATTTTAGGTTACGGGTCCCACGAGCCTGCTTGTGACTTGGATTTCAACCCTCTAAACTCTTAGCAATATGGGTACCGTTAGCTTTGTTCTAATGCGTAGATTACATTCTTGATAGTGTGCTAGCTGTTATGAGCTTGTCGGAGCAGTTTCCAGTTTAGACAACGTCATTCTAACAACTTGTCATCGGATGACAGGTAGGTTACAGTTTCTCTATATAGACTTTTTGTATATAGGCTATAATTGCACTATCTAGTATCCTTGGGTTGGGTATTCTAGGGTGGCACCCCAAACCTTGTCCATTTATTCCATCTATCTTATTTTTATTATGTTGGTTGTAGTAATTACTCCAGTATTATAGTATCACCCTTATGGTCCCGTGTGGCCTTTGTACATGCCTCTAGACCATAGATGGTGGGTTATTAGGGAATGTCCGTGAGTCTTAGACGTTGAGCTATGATTTTAGGCTGGTTATCTATGTTCTAGAGCTCATTGAGAATGTGCAGGGCTGATAGGTTGATTGTTAGCCACTGGGCTACTGATTGTGTTTGAGCAAACCATTATCATTCATATAAAGAGTTTTCTGCATTATTTACTACTACTACTTAGGTTGTGGGCCTATCTATCACTATTTTCTAAACCTTGCATGGCCCTGAGGGCCCATTTTTAGTATAAATGATTATAAAGGGGATTTGAAACTGATTTTATGGATCTTCTTGGAGTAAAAGAGACACTATACTGGTTTTATCATCAGTTTTTCACACTTATACTAGACTTGGCTGAGCCGTAGTGCTAGACATATTTAATACTGATTTAGGATGATACTAGGCTTGGTCGAGCTGGACGCTAGACTAGTTTTACTACTGATTTAGACCTGGTTATGCTATAAGCACCCTTTATTAGGGTTTTGAGACTTGACTTACTCTGATTTAGACCCAGATAGACACTGGGCACTTATTTTGAGATTACGATTACTAGTTTAGACCCTGATACACTCCGGGTGGTTACATTTAGGATTCTGAGGCTTAGTATCTGGTAGAGTACCTCCATAGAACTTGTTGTGAGTGTCGAAAGAGGGGTATATAGTGTAGTTGAGGTATACAGGTGCATCCTTCCATAAATCCTACCAATTGGGCCTATAGGCACTAGAGGAGGTACATACAACATTACTGTCACACCGGTTTCATCATATCACATCATATAATTCATATTATGTTTGTTTCCACCCTTTTTTGTTGTTTGATGAGTGTACACTCTGGTAGTATGGGATGCCAGAGGGTTCTTTTTCAGTTGTAAGTGTTCCTTCAGTATATGAGCGCTCATTGGGACTGTAGGTAGATTTATTATTATATCCTATTGTAGTACGGATTCATTTTATAGTCACATTTGGGTTATTGTATGATTATTCGTATTTGAGAACTGTGTTATTAACATGACTTAGTTAGTAGTATTTTTTCAAACATGATTACATTTTACTTGCTTTTCCTTCCTTCCCTTTTTACTTGAGGTTACCGGTATACTTTCATTCTTCTTGAACTCTCTCTTTATAAATTGTTGTTGCAAGGATCCAGGTGCGTTCTCCTTTCCTTCACCTGTGTTTTATGATATATATATATATATATATATATATATATATATATATATATATCTTGTGGCTAGCCTAGTGGGTTGTTTTCTCTTGATATTCTATCTGTTCTAGCTTCCGTGTACTTCTCTGTTTGCTTTCTGTGACTCCTTTCCTTCATATCTGCTATTTATTGCTTTTATATCTTATATGTGATCAGTCAGCCTATGATGCCTACTGGGTACCTATTGCTTTGCAATTAGTGCTCATACTACACTTCTGCATCTTCTTGGTACATATCCTAGTGTGAACATCTGAGACTAGGGTGAGCTCCTGGTGACCAGGGCTTAGCTTTTATCTCTTATTTTGTACCATGTACTCTTTTTGTTATTCAGAGACAAATGTATATTCTATTTTGTACCTTCTAGTACTCTGTACTTTGAGTAGAGGCTCTTATACTATAATACCAGGTCGTGGGATGGTTTAGTTTTCCTATATATATATATATTCCAGTTGCTATATTTCATTAATTTTCCCTCTTGCTTTCACGTATTTATATTGCTTCTTCCGCGTGCTTAGTTTCTAGTAGCCTATTACTATCCATTCTGGGATAGGGGGATTGGTTTGCCTACAGGGGGGTTGTAGGTGCTATCATAATATGAGAAATCAAGTTGTGACAACTTGGTATTAGAGCCTAGGTTCACCAGTGTCATCGATATAGGAGCCAATGTCTAGTAGAGTCCCGCGGATCAGGGAATAGACATTCATACTCAATCTTTGGGAAGCTACAGTGAAATTTTAGGAAACATAGATCTTTTCTTGCTTCTATATCGTGAATCTTATCCTAGATGGTTTCCTAGAATCTCACTTGTTCTAATTCACTCCTCTGTAGATGACTCATACAAGGTCTTCGGCAGTGGACGAGGGCGAGCCTTTGACTCCAGCATACCTGACTCCAGCTAGGGGCCGGGGTGGTCATAGAGGTAGAGGCCAAGAACGTGCCCGACCAGCGGCACTAGTTAGAGCTAGTAGGGTTGAGGTTGAGCCTGAGTTAGTCCTAGAGTAGCAACTTGTAGACCCGAGGATAGCCCAGGTACCACCAGGGTCAGTACCAACATAAACTTCTTCATCAGGTATTTGAGGTTTGCTTCTGCAGTTACTTGATATGATTGGGGATCAACCTTCAAATGTGGCACATACATATGCTCAGGGGGAAGAATCCCTGGGTGTTCAGAGTTCAAGAGCGTAGCCTACTACTGCATCTCCCCGTGCTAAGGTTCTTCCATTACCTCTAGTTGCTCAGCCTCTTTTGCTCCTTGCCTAGTTATGACAGAGTTTGAGCAAAAGGCTTTGGGCAGGTTTCTTAGATTGTCTCTTCTGAGGTTCTCTGGTACTCCTGGTCAGGATCTATATGATTTTATTTCTAATTCTGAGGAAATGCTATATCATCTGGGGTTATTAGAGACTCACAGGGCTGGTTATACTACTTATCAGTTAGAGGGTCCAACTAAGCTATGGTGGAGGGCCCAGGTAGCTTGCAGATTATCCCAGTCTCCTCAGTTGTCATGGAGGGAGTTTTATGAGGTCTTTATGGCCAAGTTCTTACCTTAAAGTAATCGTGAGCATCATAGAGAGCAGTTTACTAAACTGATGCAGGGATCTATGTCTGTATCTGAGTATGAGACTCGTTTTCACTAGTTGGCTCCATTTAAGGCTATGATCATTCTTACAAAGCCATACAAATTCGCCAATTTGTTTGGGGGTTGAGGACAGAGCTTAGACAGGTTGGTGCTAGTTGCCAGTGGGTGACCTTTTAGGCTATAGCAGACCATGTTATTACTATGGAGAAATTGCACCATCATGATCCGGGGGCCAGAGATAAGAGGTCACACCACTAGGGCAGTTATAGTGGTTCCCACTTCAGTGGTAGAGGTTCAGGATATTGGGTCTAAGGGTATCAGCCATAGTAGCATGAGGTTAGTCTAGCCGGCCAGTTCAAGCATCACTTCAGGCTTCAGGTGGTCCTCAGTTTGATAAGAGTGAGAGCAGTCAGCATGGTTATGGTGGTCAGTCTTCGAGGGTTACAACTTCTGGGGCATCAGGCCTTGGTGGACACACTAGTTCAACTAGTTCATCCTGATATGGTAGGTCATTAGGGCCTTGTTTTGAGTGTGGTGTCATCAGTGATTATGCTAAAGAGTTCCCCCAGCGGGGTACAGTTCCACCAGCCGCTCAGCCGGCTCAGCCATTGAGTGCAGTGTAGCCACCCGTTAGAGGAGGTGGTGCTTAGGGTTGAGGTGGTGCCTAGTATGGCAGGATAGGTTGTAGGGATGGCAGCCGGTCAGGTGGTGATCGACGACAATTTTATGTGGTCCCTGGTAGTCTAGAGGCAGAGGCCTTAGATACAGTGATCACTGGTACAATTTTTGTATGCCACCAGTGGATTGGATTGTAAGGTCATGTTTGATAGTAGTTGGTGATATTGAGATTTAGGCTGACTTGATGATATTAGACATGTTAGATTTTGATGTGATTCTGGGCATGGACTAGTTATCCCCTTACCGTGCAATTTTGGATTGCTATACCAAGACCGTTACCATAGCTATGCCTGGCATATCCTTGGTTGTGTGGCTGGGTTCTATTAGCTGGTAACTACCTGGGATCATTTTTTTCCTTTGAGCTAGGAAGTTGATTTCTCGCGAGTGTTTGGTTTATCTAGCATATGTACGAAATGCTACTGCTGACACTTTTTCTCCTGAGTCGATTCCTATGGTTAGATATTTCTTTAATGTGTTTCCAACCGACCTACGAGGCCTTCCACCTGAGCGTGATATTAACTTTGCTATTGAGTTAGAACCGAGCACCAGGCCCATTTCTATCACTCCATATCATATGGCTCCAGTTGAGTTGAGAGTGCTTAAGGGTCAGCTATAGGACTTGTTAGCTAAGGGTTTCATTAGGCTGAGTGTGTTGCCTTGGGGTGCTCCAATTCTGTTTATGAAGAAGAAAGATGGGTTGATGCGTATGTGTATTGATTACGACAACTGAATAAGGTGATTGTGAAGAATATGTATCTGATGCCGCACATAGATGACTTGTTTGATAAGCTTTAGGGTTTTGTCATATTATCTAAGATAGATTTGAGGTCAGGCTACCACCAATTGAGTATTAGGGTGGAGGACATCCCTAAGACAGCGTTCAGGAAATATTATGGCCATTATGAGTTCCTGATGATATCTTTTGGGTTGACTAATTCCCCTGCAACTTTCATGGACTTAATGCATAGGGTGCTCAGACCGTACTTGGATTCATTTGTGATATTCTTCATCGATTACATATTGATATACTCGCAGAGAAGAGATAAGCATGAGCAGCACTTGAAGGTTGTACTTCAGACTTTGAGAGATCATCAACTTTATGCTAAGTTCTTAAAGTGTGAGTTTTGTCTTGGGTTAGTAGCATTTTTAGGACACGTGGTGTCTAAGGATGGGATCAGAGTAGACCCAGGGAAGATTTTAGCCATTCATGATTGGCCGAGGCCTACTACTCTTACTGAGGTTCATAACTTTGTTGGGTTGGCGGGGTATTACAGGCCGTTAGTAGAGGTGTTTTCTTCCATAAAAGCACCTTTGACTATGCTGACTAGGAAAGATGTCCTATTTCAGTAGTCAGATCAGTGCGAGGATAGTTTTCAGAGGCTTAAGGCCTTATTGACTTTAGCTTCAGTGTTAACATTTCTAGTTGAGGGTTAGGGTTTCTCAGTGTATTGTGATGCTTCAACGGTAGGTCTTGGTTATGTGTTGATGGAGTAGAGTCGTGTGATAGCATATGCTCAAGACAGCTAAAGGTTCGCGAGTGCAACTACCCCACTTATGACTTGGAGTTGGCAGCGATAGTCTTCGCGCTCAAGATTTGGAGGCATTACCTATATTGGGTTCACCGTGAGATCTTCACCGATCACCATAGTCTTCAGTACATCATGAGTCAGCGAGAGCTAAACTACAAGCAGCGGAGATGGATTGAGTTACTGAAGGACTATGACTTCATTATTCTGTACCATTCGAGCAAGGCAAACATGGTAGTGGATGCCTTTATACTGGAAGACAGTGAGTGTGGGCATCTTAGCTTCTCTTTTAGTTTTGGAGCGGCCGTTGGCCTTTGACATCTAGCCCTTGGCTAATCGGTTGGTTAGGCTTGACTTGTCGAATCACAACAAAGTCCTTGATATTATTGAGATCTATTCTACTTTGGTTGATCATATTTAAAGTCATCTATTTGAGGATCATCGGTTATATGACATTCCTGATCAGGTGGTTCGGGGTGAGCCCAGCCAGGCTACTTTGGGTTCTGATGATATTCTGAGGTTTGATAGTTGTCTTTGTGTTTTGAATGTTGGGGATTTGACTCAGTTGATTCTTTGTGAGGCACATTGTTCTAGATATTCCATCCATCCTGTGCAACTAAGATGTATAAGAGATTTGAGGAAACTTTAGTGGTGGAGTGGTATGAAGTGGGACATAGCGGAGTTTGTGTCTTGGTGCTTGAATTATCCGCAGGTTAAGTTCGAGCACATGAGACCTGGTGGTTTAATGCAGAGACTTCCCATTCCCGAGTGGAAGTGGGAATGGATTACTATGGAACTCATAGTTTAGTTGGCACGTACTTCTAGGGGGTTTCACTATATTTGGGTCATTGTTGATAGGCTGACTAGGTCTGCACACTTCTTGCCAGTTCATTCCTCCTATAGTGAAGAGAGGTTGGCTCAAATTTATCTCTGTGAGATGGTTTGTTTGTATGGGGTCTGAGCTTCTATCATTTTAGACCACAACACTCAGTTCATATCTCAGTTTTGGAGGACTATTAAGCGAGAGCTGGGTACAGAGGTCCAACTTAGTATCGCATTTCACCCTCAAACAGATGGCCAATCCAAAAGGACTATTCAGGTCTGGAGGACATGCTAGGGGCATGTGTTTTGACTTTGGAGGTTCATGGTGTCAATATGATCCATTGGCAGAGTTTACTTATAATAACAACTATCATTCGAGCATTGGCATGGAACCTTTTGAGGTGTTATATGGTAGGTGTTATAGATCGCCAGAGAGTTAGTTTGATGGTTTTGAGTCTAGGCCACAGAGTACAGACTTGCTTCGTGATTACTTAGACCGAGTCCAGGTGTTTTAGGACAGACTTTGGGCAGCCCAGAGTAGGCAAAAGAGCTACGCAGATCATAGACTTCGTGCCTTAGAGCTCAGTGTTGGTGACTTGGTGTTTGTCCGTGTATCTCCCATGAAGAGCATGACGATATTTGGTAGGCGGGGCAGGCTTAGCCCCAGGTATATTGGGCTATTTGTGATCCTTCAGAAAGTGGGTAGTGTTGCCTATCAGTTAGCTTTGCCTCCGATGTTTTCATCTATACATCTTGGATTCCATGTATCGATGTTGAGGTGATATGTTCCGAATAAGTCACATGTGTTGCAGTGGGATTCGTTACAGTTGAATGAGAGTTTGGCTTGAGGAGCCGATTGCTATTTTGGCTAGAGATGTCAGGAGATTAAGGTCTAGAGAGATTCTGGTAGTTAAGGTTCAGTAGAGGCACCGTCCAGTTGAGGAGGCTACCTGGGAGACCAAGAGAGAGATGCGGGCTCAGTATTCACAGTTGTTTGAGACCTCAGGTACTCCCTTGTTCTTGACTTTCATGGCCAAAAGTCCTTTTTAGTAGTGGATGATCTAATGAACCTTCCGGTCATTCCCGCATATTTGCCTTATTTATACTGTTAGAGCTTGCCTGTAGTGGCCCTAAGTCATTTGTGACTTGCTGGGACTGGTGGTTTTGTGCCCTAGCCGTTTGTTAGGTCCTTATGAATGTTTTCCTATTTTAGAGCTTTAACTTAGGAAATCATTGACTTTGGTCAACATTCTTGGTAAATGTGCTCAAAATCAAATTTTGGCAGTTCTATTAGCTCTGGAGCATGGATTTTGGTCTAGTTGGACCCTTGTCCAGCGTCTGGGAGCTTTCGGTTCGGTTTTGTCTTATTTTCTGTGTTTTCTAGCTAGTTGAACTTGGAAGTTTGACTTTGGTCAACATTCGGAGAAGACGACCTCTAATGGAAGTTTTGTTAGTGCCATTAGCTCTGGAATGTCAACTTTGGGCTAGAGGGGCCTTTGGTTCGGTCCTGAGGCTTCTGGACTCATTTTTGGTCCTTAGGTTCCATTTTGGTTAGAGTTGGCCTAATGGTTGATTTGGGCATGGGGCCTACTTTTTGTTAAATTGACCTCTATTAGGAATTCCGTCGATTCCATTGAGTCCAGAATGCCATTTCTAGTATGGTAGAATAGTTTATCTGCACATGCAGGGTCCCAGAGGAGCCCCATGGGCCCATCCAGAGACACTTTGCCTTAAGCTTTTCTGCTGTTACTGTTGCAGGTGCAGGCCTCAGGCCTTAATCGCGATCGCGAGGGAGGACACACGGTCTTGATGGTCTGCCTCATTAAGTATCATGACCACGAGGTTCCCTTTATGTGACCACGATGAAGGGCCTGTGGACCCGACTCCCTTATTCTTCGTGCTCACAAGATTTCTTCTCAGGATCGCAATGCAGCCCCTGCATCTTTTTTCTTCGTGACCGCATGGCTAGCCTTCGTGATTGCGATGGTCTAGCCAATATGGTTATTTCAACCATGTGGGGTCCCTTCCCGAGCGCAAAGAAGGACCCTTGGCAGTATATATATCTTTCCCTTCATTTTCTTCTCCCCAAAATTGAACTTCCACCATAGATATTGAAATCCAATCTTCTTTCTTCAACTATGATCATCCAAAAGCTTGGAGGGGGATATATTTTTGGTACGTGGTCTTTTCCCGCATCTAATTTGGTAAGTTTCCTTTGTTAATTTCATCATTTTTCCATTTGATTTCCCTCTTGATTCTTGAGTATTGTGGGATATTTTGGAACCCTTCCTATGGTTAAATTCTGCTAAAATTCTGAGCTTGTGCTCTTGGATTTGTCGACATCATTGTGTTTTTCATTTCCAATTTCAGGTTGCAAGGCCCACGAGCCTGCTTGGGACCCAAATTTTAACTCGGCTAAACTCTTAGCAATATGGGTACCATTAGCTTTATTCTAACGCGTAGATTATGTTCTTGATAGTGTGCTAGCTGTTTAGAGCTTCTTAGAGCATTTCAGGTTTTGACAATGTTATTTCAGTAGCTTATCATTGGATAATTGGTAGGTTATGGATTCTCTACATATAATCTGCGTATATAGGCTATAAATGCACTATCTAGTATCCTTGGGTTGGGTATTCTAGGTTGGCACCCCAGACCTTGTTTGCTTCTTCCATCTGTCTTATTTTTCTTATATTGGTTGTAGTAATTGCTCTAGTATTGTAGTATCACCCTTATGGCCCCGTGTGGCTTTAGTACATGCCTATGGATCATAGATGGTGGGTTATTTGGGAATGTCCGCACATCATGAACATCAAACTGTGATTTTAGGCTGGTTATATATGCTGTAGAGCTGATTGAACCTGTACCGAGTTGATAGGCTGATTGTGAGCCATTGGGATAGTCATTGTGTTTGAGCATACCATTATCATTCATATAAAGAGTTTTTTGCATTATTTACTACTACTTAGGCTGTGGGACTATCTATCACCATTTGCTAAACCTTGCATAGCCTTGAGGACCCATTTTCAGTATAAATGATCATAAAGGGGATTTAAACTGATTTTATAGATCTTCTTGGAATAAAATAGATACTATGATGTTTTTATCACCGGTGTTTCACACTTATACTAGACTCGGCTGAGACGTAGTACTAGACATATTTTCTACTAATTTAAGACAATACTAGGCTTGATCGAGCCAGGCGCTAGACTTGTTTTACAACTGATTTAGACCCGTTTATGCTCCGGGCACCCTTTATTAGGGGTTTGAGACTTTACTTACTAATTTAGACCCGTTTATGCTCCGGGCACCCTTTATTAGGGGTTTGAGACTTTACTTACTAATTTAGACCCGGATAGACACCGGGGCACTTATTTTGAGATTATGATTATTGGTTTAGACCTGGATACACTCCAGGCGATTACATTTGAGATTCTTAGGTTTAGTATGTGGTCGAGGACCTCCATGGACCTTGCCGATCCGGATCAGAGGCTACGTATTGCGAGTGCTGGAGGAGGGGTATATGGTGTAGTTGAGGTATATGGGTGCATCGTTCCATGGATCCTACCTAGTGGGCCTATAGGCGCCGGAGGAGGTACATACAACACCACTGTGACACCAGTTTCATCATGTCACATCATATCATTCATATTGTGTTTGGTTCCACCCCTATTAGCTATTTGGTGAGTGTACGATCATGTAGTATGGGTGCCGGAGGGTTTGTTTTCACTTGTATGTGTTCCTCGGTGTATGGGTACTCATGGGACTGTAGGTAAATTTATTATTATATCATATTATAGTATGAATTCATTTTATAGTCACATTTAGGTTATTGTATTCGTGTTTGTGAACTGTGTTATCAACATGACTTAGTTAGTAGTATTGTTTCAAGCATGAGTACGTCTTACTTGCTTTTCCTTCCTTCCCTTTTTACTTGAGGTTACCGGTATACCTCTATTCTTCTTGAACTCTCTCTTTATATATTGTTGTTGCAAGGATCCAGGTGTGTTCTCCTTTCCGTCACCTGTGTTCTGTGATATATATATCTCTTATGGCTAGCCTAGTGGGTTGTTTTCTCTTGATATTCTATCTTTGCTATCTTTCATTTACTTCTCTGTTTTCTTTCTGTGACTCCTTTCCTTCATATATGCTATTTATTGCTTTTATATCTTATATGCGCTCAGTCAACCTATGATGCCTACTGGGTACCCGTTGCTTTACAATTGGTGCTCATACTACACTTTTGCATCTTTCTGGTGCAGATCCTAGTATGAGCTCTTGCCGCTGATCGCATGGAGACTCGTACAGCTTTCCAGACATCCAAGACTAGGGTGAGCTCGTGGCATGTGAGGCTTAGCTTTTATCTCTTCTTTTATACCATGTACTCTTTTTGTTGTTCAGAGACAGATGTAAATTCTATTTTGTACCTTCTAGTACTATGTATTTTTAGTAGCGACTCTTATACTATGATACCTGGTCGTGGGATGGTTAAGTTTTCCTATATATTTATATATATTCCAGTTGCTATATTTCTTTACTTTTCCCTCTTGCTTCTGCTTATTTTGCATTCTTAGTTGCTAGTAGCCCATTACTAACCGTTCCAGGCTACGGGGATTGTTTCACCTATAGGGGGGTTGTAAGTGCCTTCATGACCTGAGAAATCGGGTTGTGGCACTCGTGTACGTGGCCAGGCGCACACGCACACACATGGCAGGCGGAGGCTAGCCTAGGTGCCAAGCCTGCGCACACACGGGCTAGCCACCGCCTGCGCATACATTTGCGTGCAGCCATGCCACTTCATAGGTGAAGGGCAACAAGGGGGCAGGGCCGGTGCCTTCTAATCACATGTAGCCGACCCTCCGCATGGGCGAAGGGTTGGCTAGTGCTACAACAACAACTAGCAAATAGTAGATTTTGGCAACTAAAAATGTCATCGGATGGACCCTCAGGATTCATCCGGGGTCCCGCGAATGCAAACAAACTTTGCTACTCAACCAAAAATCGCATTTTGGACTCAACAAATTTGGCAAAACTGCCAACGGAGATCTTTTTAACAAAAGGTAGGCCCCACGTCCAAAAACCTACTTTTACCAAAATGGAACTCAATAGCCCATAATGAGTCTGGAAGCCTGGAGACCCGAACCAAAGGTACCTCTAGCCCAAAGTCCATATTCCAGAGCTAACAACACTGATGGAATTTCCATCTGAGCTCGTCTTCTCTGAATTTTGACCAAAGTCAACTCTATCAGCTATAAGAGTTGCAAAATTAGGAAATGAGCTTAAAACACAAACGAATAGCCTGAAAACTGAACCGTCAGTTTTGGAAAGTCATAAATGACCTATAGCCACTGTGGGAAAGCTCGAAACATGGAAAAAGCATGAAAATTAAGAAAATAACCTAGAGGGTCATTACAATATTTTTGGTGGATTTTGTCATTTTGGATTTTGAGCCAGACCCTAAAGTCCCATTTATTTTTGATGCCCATTCCTTGTGACGGGCAAAGCACTTATTGATGTCATAGCAGGACAACTTACTATGAGAGCACATGATAAGGCAGAGGTAGTTGATGTGTATAAAGTTGTGAAGCTACCTTTTATATATGAGGAGTTATCCGCTAAATTGTTATAGAAGCTAATTTTGACTGTCAAATAATTTCATCACAAGACCCGTTAGAGAGAGTATTTGTGGGTCAAGATCTATTTAGGGATGTTGCAACATAGGAGATGGTTTTTTACTTGGATCTTGCTAGCATAAATTATGGGAAGGTTGATTTTGAGCCCTTGAATAGGCCCATCAGGCCTCCTCTTAATCCATCTATAGAGGAAGTTCCCAAGATAGAGTTGAAGGCACTTCCATCTCACCTCAAGTATGCATTCTTGGGGGAAGATGATACTTTACCAGTGATTCATGCAACAGGTTTGTCTGAAGTTCAAGTTAAAAGAGGCCCTCGTAGTGTTGAAAAAATGCAAGCGAGCTCTAGGTTGGCAGATGTCAGATATTCATGAGATCAACCTAACTTTTTGCATGCATGAAATCTTCATGGAAGAAGGGTACAAGCTGACTATTTAGCCTCAGAGGAGGCTAAATCTGATCTTGAAATATGTGGTAAGAGAAGAAGTCATAAAGTGGTTTGACGGGGTATTATTTACCTTATATCTGATTGCAAGTAGGTTAGCCCTATACAATGTGTCCCTAAGAAAAGAGGGATGACAGTGATTACAAATGAGAAAAATAAGCTAATCCCTACACGTAGAATTACTAGGTGGCTCATATGTATGGATTATAGGAAATTTAATGATGCTACTCGCAAAGATCATTACCTTATACTTTTCATTAATCAGATGTGGACAGACTAGCAGGCCAAGAGAACTATTGTTTCTTATATTGCTATTCAGGGTACAATCAGATAGCTATTGATCTAAAAGATCAGGAGAAGATAACTTTCACCTATCCATATGACACATATGCTTTCAAATGTATGCCCTTTAGATTTTGTAATGCATTAGCAATATTTTAGAGATGTATGATGTCTATCTTCTCAGATATGGTGGACGATCATGGAGGTATTCATGGATGATTTTTCATTTTTGGAATCTCTTTTGAAGCTTGTTTGCAAAATCTTGACAGTGTCCTAGTTAGATGTGAGGAGACGAACTTGGTTCACAATTGGGAGAAGTGCCATATTTTGATCAAGGAAGGTATTATTCTGATCACAAGTTCTCTAGGAAAGGTCTTGAGGTGGATCGTGCTAAGGTTGAAGTGATTGACAAACTACCACCTCCTATTTTTTTGAGAGAAGTGAGAAGTTTTCTTGGGTACGCGGGTCTTTACAGGCAATTTATCAAGAAAGTTTCCAAGATTTCTAGACCTATGTGTAGACTCTTAGAGAAGGAGGTAAAGTTCAAATTATGTGCTGATTGTATGAAAGCATGTAAGGAGACAAGGAAGAGATTCGTAGAAGCCCTTATATTGATTATACCTGATTGGGTATTGCCTTTCAAGTTAATGTGTGATGCGAGTGATGTTGTTGTAGGGGTAGTTTTGGGTCAAAAGAAGGACAAGGTCTGCCACTCTCTATACTATGCTAGCAAGACTATAGATACTACTTAAATGAATTATACAGTGACTGAGAAAGAGATTCTATCATTACATTTGATATATTTCAGTCTTATTTTTTGGGAGCTAAAGTGATTGTACACAGTGATCATGCTACTATTCATTACTTATTCAATAAAAAAGACACAAAGCCAAGGCTTATTAGGTTGATTCTCTTACTGCAAAAATTTGATATTGAGATCAAGGTGTCACGCCTCAAATTACATTTAGACGGACAGGTACTCGATGCCCTAAAGGCCCGAGAGAACCAACTTGTAACCTGTGATTCATCATGCGTATAACTATGACAATTAAGAAGCTTTGACTATAGATAAGCTGCCTGAATAACAAGACCAACATAGATAGGCCCAAAACTTATGTACACGATCTGGCCATTGAGGCCACAACTGTTAAGAGCAAAGACATAACTAAGTTTTACTTTAACATTAGTCTACAAAGCCTCTACAAGATAGACAAACTTAGTTTAGGTCGGGACAGGGCCCCGCCTTACCCTTAACTATACAATACCCAAAATATATACCAAAGACTCGGTAAAGCCCCGAATCAACTTGGAGCTCACCAACAGCAGCCGAGTGTCCTGTGCTCCTACTGGGGAGGTCTACTAGCCAGAGTACATGTGCCTGCGGCATGAAATGCAGCATCCCCATGAGGGACGTCATGATAACGATCTCAATCAAGTGACTAAAATCGATATTGAAAACACGGAATTCAACAACACAAAATAAAGATAGTGGAGAAATTAAGATGAGAATTAGAAGAAATTGAGATGAGAATAGAAGAAAGAAAGGCTAATTGAATCAACAATCAACCAAGGAAGAAGAGAACTCAATCAAATGCATGAGAAACCAAAATAAATCCACAAGATGATAACTCGATGATCAATTAAGCAAAGAAGATAACACAAGCAATTCGGGAATCCACCCTAATCACTCATTCTAAACTAATAATTGGAATTGAACCCAATCAATATCCTAACCTAAAATATCAAGTCTATTCAAGACAATTCAATCATCCAAAAATCGCCCTATGAAAATGGCTAAGGCAACTATTTATAGTTATTGCCTTTACACAAATAGCCTATTACAAAAATAGCCCAAAAGTGACTATTTTAGAAATAACCCCATAAGGGCCCTTCTTGATTGCCCAAATGACATCTTGATCGCCCATGTCCTTGTACATTTGTTGCTCCATGGCTTTCTCCGGGCTCCAAGCTATCATCCATATATAAAAGCCCCTCCTAATAGGCTCCAAGCTAACCATGATTGTATCACGTCAGTACGAGAGAATGTACTGAATATGTAAGGCATAAAGTAACTCATATGTAAACAAGAGCTCAAATAGAATCAGGTATCAATGCATAAACATGTAAATAAGAACAGAAGATCACATTTGCTTACACTTGTGAAATCATGTATATTACGTTCTTTGGTTACTCTTCTTTGCTTTATGATCATTATAAGGCATGTATTACACGTGACCAACTGATCAGTGGTAGAAGAGGAGTCCCATGCTAGGCAATTTAACCCCTGGGATGCTGCCCTCATAAATATACAAATTGGGATTGACCCATGCTAGGCTTTTGCCCCTAGGCTGCCACCCATAAGTACACAAATAGGGATCGACCCATGCTAGGCTTTCACCCCTGGGCTGCCACCCACACATATACAGATTAGTTCATTTAGTTTCTTTAATCTTTGAGATTGTTACTTTGGACCGTAACCTTTATTGATCTCAAAACTATGGACCAGTAGTAGAAGACATGTGAACATGCACTTAAGGCAGTAACAATGACATAAGGAACAAACGTAACATCAACGTACTGTTTAGGAGCTTATATGATACAATGAACCTCATCTGGCTTAGAGAATAACTCACAAAGCTTGCTGTTGAAAGTACCTTTACTAGGAAACTCACTTCGTTGGTAACAACACAAATATAAGAGTTCATGCCAAGGAATATGAAACTGAGAAACCTTACATACCTTGTTGTGTAACTCGGATATTACAACGAATTAAGCTTCCCCCTTTCAGATAATTTATCTACAATGAAATATGTGGCAAAACTAGTATTAGTAGCTAATTAACTAATTTGGGCTACTTGATCCCACTAAATCAGTAACTAGGCAGTAAGCTCGTAATTGATCAAACCAAGAGTGTTCCTTTCACCTCTTCTCTTCTAAACATATCTACATACTGTACGACCTTCTCATAAGGTCCCTTGAAACTCTTCTGACTTCACAACATATACCAAACAACATACAAAGGTGTGCAGGCAACAAGTTAACATAACACCCAATTAAGTGGTGTATTACCACACCCTCCTTCCATACTTCAATACAACTTCACACACCCTTTTACAAGTTCAACCAAGCTGTCCCAAATATATACACATAAAACCACTCCTAAAACAATCCCAAACATCCATCAACATAATAAGAAAGTATTTTAACTCAAGGATTCCAATCACTACCCCATGGTTCTTGACACAAACACATACAAAATTCTCCATCAAACTTGCATATAAAAAGGGGTAAAAATGGGCAGTAACTTTACCTTAAATTCTGAAAATCTGTCCTCCTAAATTGTACTTCTTCAAGAGCTTGAACTCCCCTTCAACTTAGCTTGAAAAGAGGGAGAATACTTAAGAACCCTAATGGTATTTTATGGATGCTATGTGAAGCTAAGAGAGAGAGAAAGAAAGAACTTCTAAAATCTGTTTTTTTTCAAGTTAAAATGAGTGAAATGAGCTGGTCTTAACCCCTTTAAAGGGGGGCTGCTTTGGCCGACTTTCCTTGCTCATTTGAGCCACAAAATGTCAAGAAGGTGATACACCTACTTGGCCATTTTACATGGGCTTTGTTGGACTTAACCTTATTGGGCCTTGGCTGCCAATTCATTCCCTTTCTTTCACTTCTTTGGGCCAGAATTTATTCACGTGGGTGATGGGTGTACTTGGCCCTCTAAGCTAGTCAAAATAGTCTTAGTAGGTGATGCACCTACCTAGTTCTTTAGGCTGGTCAATAAGTCCAAGTAGGTGATGCACCTACTTGTCACCTACTAGCTTAGTTAAGTCAAGCAAGCAACTCACTTATTTTATTCTATTTTCTAATTTCTAATCCCTTTTGCTTTAACTTAACACTTCATCCTAAATATTTACTCAAATACAACCTTACCATCTCGAGTTTAAATACTTTTGTCGAGGTTAACTTGGTCATTTACATGCTGAACTGAATGGGGCATTACAGCACCTCCCAATACACATTAAACTATCACTGCTCATATAAGAAACTCGGTCCCTCACCTATACGACAAGGCTATATCAAGTGATATATGAATAGGACTAGTATATGCAGAATACGGGATGTTACATCCTCCCCTTCTTAGGAACATTCGTCCTCGAATGATATTAAAGTTAACCAGCCCAAACAAGCTCAAGCCTAAGTTAAGTACCACTATTAGACAGATAATATATATAGACTTATACTTACTCGTTAATGCCTCAACTCGACACTTCCACCTTTCTCATTGGACTGAAATAGATGAGGATACTTGGATTTCATCGCTTCTTCCGCTTCCCATGTACCTTCTTCTACTTGTTGGTTTCTCCACAGTACTTTTACGGAAGCTACTTCCTTATTTCTTAGCCTCTTAACTTGGCGATCCAGAATAGCAATGGGTACTTCTTCATAAGTGAGATCTCCCATAACTTGTACATTTTCAGTAGGAGTAATACGAGATGGGTCACCTATACACTTTCGAAGCATTGAGACATGAAATACCGGATGGACTGTTGAAAACTCTTGGGGTTGCTCTAACTCATATGCGACTTGGCCAACCCTTCGAATAATATTATATGGCCCTATATAGCGTGGACTTAACTTTCCCTTTTTACCAAATCTCATCACCCCTTTCATTGGTGACATCTTCAAAAATACCCAATCTCCTATAGCAAACTCCAGCCCTCTTCTTCTAATATCTGCATATGATTTGTATCGACTTTGAGCCATTGCCAGCCGCTGTTGTATCACCTTAACTTTTTCCATAGCTTGATGAACAAGATCTGGCCCAAATAAGGTAGTTTCACCCACTTCAAACCATCCGATTGGTGATCTACACGTCCTCCCATATAAAGCTTCATAAGGTGCCATTTTGATACTTGAATGGTAGCTATTGTTGTAAGAAAACTCAATAAGTGGTAAATGGTCATCCCAGCTACCTTTAAAGTCCAATACACAAGCTCGTAACATATCCTCAAGTGTTTGGATTGTACGTTCTGCCTGACCATCCGTTTGAGGGTGAAAGGCCGTACTTAAATTCACTTGTGTTCCCAAACTCTTCTGAAATGATTTCCAAAAATTTGTGGTGAATTAAGCTCCCCTATCAGATATAATAGAGATTGGGATTCCATGTAGCCGAACTATCTCTTTAATATACAACCTTGCATACTCTTTAATTGTATAAGTAGCCTTAACCGGCAAGAAGTGGGCTGATTTGGTGAGTCTATCAACTATCACCCATATGGAGTCAAACTTCCGTAATGAGCGAGGCAGACCAGTGACAAAATCCATGTTGATCATGTCCCACTTCCAAATTGGAAGGTCTATATGTTGCATATAACCTCCGGGCTTTTGGTGCTCTACTTTAACTTGTTGACAATTTGGACATTGAGAAACAAATTCTGCAATGTTCTTCTTCATGTCACTCCACCAATACACTCCTTTCAAGTCATGATACATTTTAGTTGAGCCCGGATGGATAGAATATCTTGAATGATGTGCTTCTGTCATAATTCTCTCCCTTAGTCCATCTATATTAGGCACACACAATCTGTTTTGGCACTGGAGTACTTTGTTTTGCGTAAGCTCAAATGCCTTTGTCACCCCTTTTTGTACATTCTCCTTAAGCTGTAATAGAATAGGATCCTTATATTGCTTCTCTTTTACTTCGACTACTAATGAGGATTCTGCTGCATTTTGCACAATAATCCCTTCATCTTGAGATTCAAGAAGGCGAACCCCCAAGCTAGCTAGTTGGTAAGATCCTTAGCTATTCTTTGTCTTTCCATGGACTGCCCATAGGTGTTTGCCATTGTCCTACGACTTAAAGCATCGCCCACCACATTTGCTTTCCCCGGATGATACAAGATATCAACATCATAATCTTTTAATAACTCAATCCATCTTCGCTGCCTCAGATTCAGATCCTTCTGCTTAAAAATATATTGCAAGCTCTTATGGTCCGTATATATGTCAACATGAACCCCATACAAGTAGTGGCGCCATATCTTTAAAGCAAATACAACCGCTGCTAGCTCTAGATCATGGGTTGGATAATTTTTCTCATGTGGCCGCAACTGTCTTGAGGCATAAGCTATTACTTTACCATGCTGCATCAATACGCATCCTAAGCCCACTCCCGACGCATCACAATACACTGCATACCCTTCTATGCCTTCTGGAAGTACCAATATAGGTGTAGAAGTCAACTTATTTTTCAACTCTTGGAAGCTTCTTTCGCATGCATCGCTCCATTGGAACTTGGCTGCCTTGTGTGTTAGCTTTGTTAAGGGTGCAGAAATGGAGGAAAATCCCTCAACGAACCTTCTATAATAACCTGCCAACCCAAGGAAACTACGAACCTCCGTAGGTGTTGTAGGTCCTGGCCAGTTCTTCATGGCTTCTATCTTTTGAGTATCAACCCTTATTCCTTCATCAGAGATAATATGACCCAAGAATGCCATAGATTTTAACCAAAACTCACATTTAGAAAACTTTTCATATAGCTTACGATCACGAAGAACCTGTAACACCTGCCATAAGTGATTAGCATGGTCCTCCTTTGATCTTGAATAGACCAAGATATCATCTATGAATACAATCACAAACACGTCCAAGAATGGCTTGAACACCCTATTCATCAGATCCATAAAAGCTGCTGGTGCATTTGTTAGCCCAAATGACATAACTAAAAATTCAAAATGACCATACCGTGTTCGAAAAGCTGTCTTGGGTATATCTTTCTCTTTGACTTTTACTTGATGATAACCCGACCTCAAATAAATCTTCGAGAAACACTTAGCACCCTGTAACTGGTCAAACAAATCATCAATCCTAGGAAGGGGATATTTGTTCTTAATTGTCACCTTATTCAACTGCCGATAGTCAATACACATTCTCAATGAGCCATCTTTCTTACGTACAAATAAAACCGGTGCTCCCCGAGGAGATATACTAGGCTTTATGAATCCCTTTTCTAACAAATCTTTTAATTGCTCCTTCAATTCTCGTAATTCTGCCCGGGCCATCCTATATGGAGGGATGGAGATGGGTTGAGTACCTGGAATCACATCAATACCAAACTCTATCTCTCGTTCTGGAGGCAAACCTGGAAGCTCTTCGGGAAATACATCAAAAAATTGATTTACCACTGGAATAGACTGAAGATCTAGTGGCTCCGCAACTATATCTCTCACTCTCACTAGATGACATATGTACCCTTTGGACATCATCTTCTTTGCCTTAAGATAAGAAATAAACTTACCTCTTGGTGTCCCAACATTACCTTTCCATTCAAGGACTGGCTCTTTTGGAAAATGGAAACTCACCCTCTTAGCTCGGCAATCTACTGTGGCATAACATGAAGCCAACCAATCCATACCCATTATAACGTCAAAATCTATCATATCTAGCTCAACAAGGTCAGCCAATGTGTTACGGTCACAAACAGTTACTACGCAATTACGATAGACTTTTCTAGCTATAATAGACTCGCTAGTTGGCGTAAATACTTCAAATGGTTTAACCAATAATTCTGGCGTTCCTTCAAACTTTCCAGCAATCAATGGAGTTACATATGATAATGTAGAGCCTGGATCAATTAATGCATATACATTATATGAAAAGATGGACAATGTACCTGTAACCACATCAGGTGAAGCCTCCAAATTCTGTCGTTCCGCTAGAGCATATGTACGATTTTGAACTCCACTAGAACTAGCAGTTCCTCTACCACCTCTACCACGACCTGCAGGCACCTGTGGCCCCCTACCTAAATAAGGCACCGATGATGATGATGCAGCAACCGATCCAGTAGGTTGTGCCATGCTACCCATGCCCCTTTGAGGGCAATTTCTCATCATGTGTCCCGGTGTACCACACCAAAAACAAACATTTGTTCCAAGCCGACATATACCTGGATGATTTCTTCCACATTGTTTACAAGACTGTCTAGGAGGTCTTGATTGGGTCGCACTTCCCTGTTCTTGGTACCCCGCTACTTGTGAGCCTTGACTATCACTCCTTTGCCCAAATTGATTAGCCCTAGACCCTTGAAACCGAGGTGGAGCGCTAGCTGTAGAGTAGGAAGATGATGGCCTAGGCAGTCTATTAGAAAACCGAGGCCTAAACTCACCTTGGGATGGCGTAAACTGGCCCATAGATCTGACCCTCTTGGACTGCCCTCTTTCTGACTCTTGTGTCCTTCTCCTTTGCCTTTGATCCTCCATCTTTTGTGCAAAAGCTTGTATCCTTGCTATATCCATATCTTTGTTCAAAGCAGCAATAGTACAATCCCTAACCAGATATGAATCCAATCTATCCACGTAATGATGAACTCTATCCTCCATAGTAGCTACTACATTAGGAGCATACCTGGCCAAAGAATTAAACTTGAGACTATACTCTCTCACGCTCATATTCCCTTGGTGAAGATTTAAGAACTGAGTTGCACGGGCCTCCCGAATCTCCAATGGCAGATAATGGTCAAGGAATGCCTTTTTAAACTCTTTCCATTTAGCTGAAGGTGTATTTATACCCCTAGATTGTTTCCAAGCTTCGTACCACAATACAGCCACACCTTTTAATCTATATGTTGCCAACTCAACTGCTTCCTTACCAGATACATGCATAATATCTAAGGTCCTTTGGATTTGATCAATAAAGTCTTGCGGATCTTCATTAGGATCTGACCCGGTAAATGATGGAGGGTCCAAATTAAGGAAATCACGTATCCGCACACTAGCTTCCCTATTTGCACCACTAGTACCTGCAATTGGACCTGCTTGCCCTTGTCCTTGACCAGCAAGTATACGAGTCAACAATTGGACTGCATTCTTTAAATCTTGGTCAGTAGCATTAACTGGTGGTTCTTGGGGTGTTGCTGCCCTCCTTAACTCTTCTGGAGACGGAGGAGTGGAGGAAGTCCGTGATGAAGACAGTTGAGCCTCACTTTGATTAGCTCGTCTAGGTGGTGATTTGCTGGTCCCTTCTCCAGTAGCCACATCTACTTGCTTACCAGTACTCTTACTTTTCCTAGTAACCGGCATTTTTGCTATAATGAAAACAATTTAAAGGTTAGCTACGATAAACCTATAACATTGGCTCTATTGCACGATCTAAGAGATGAAGAACAAAAGACAACTCCTAAATGTCCCGTAGCCTCCTGTTTATAGATGTGGTGCACAACACACCCATAAGCAAGACTCTACATAGACACGGCTTTGTAGACTCCCTAGGATGACCTGCTCTGATACCACTTTTGTCACGCCTCAAATTAAATTTAGACAGACAGGCACTCGATGCCCTAAAGGCCCGAGAGAACCAACTTGTAACCTGTGATTCATCATGCGTATAACTATGACAATTAAGAAGCTTTGACTATAGATAAGCTGCCTGAATAATAAGACCAACATAGATAGGCCCAAAACTTATGTACACGATCTGGCCATTGAGGCCACAACTGTTAAGAGCAAAGACATAACTAAGTTTTACTTTAACATTGGTCTACAAAGCCTCTACAAGATAGACAAACTTAGTTTAGGTCGGGACAGGGCCTCGCCTTACCCTTAACTATACAATACCCAAAATATATACCAAAGACTCGGTAAAGCCCCGAATCAACCCGGAGCTCACCAACAGCAGCCGAGTGTCCTGTGCTCCTACTGGGGAGGTCTACTAGCCAGAGTACATGTGCCTGCGGCATGAAATGCAGCATCCCCATGAGGGACGTCAGTACGAGAGAATGTACTGAATATGTAAGGCATAAAGTAACCCATATGTAAACAAGAGCTCAAATAGAATCAGGTATCAATGCATAAACATGTAAATAAGAACAGAAGATCACATTTGCTTACACTTGTGAAATCATGTATATTACGTTCTTTGGTTACTCTTCTTTGCTTTATGATCATTGTAAGGCATGTATTACACGTGACCAACTGATCAGTGGTAGAAGAGGAGTTCCATGCTAGGCAATTTAACCCCTGGGATGCTGCCCTCATAAATATACAAATTGGGATCGACCCATGCTAGGCTTTTGCCCCTAGGCTGCCACCCATAAGTACACAAATAGGGATCGACCCATGCTAGGCTTTCACCCCTGGGCTGCCACCCACACATATACAAATTAGTTCATTTAGTTTATTTAATCTTTGAGATTGTTACTTTGGACCGTAACCTTTATTGATCTCAAAACTATGGACCAGTAGTAGAAGACATGTGAACATGCACTTAAGGCAGTAACAATGACATAAGGAGCAAACGTAACATCAACGTACTGTTTAGGAGCTTATATGATACAATGAACCTCATCTGGCTTAGAGAATAACTTACAAAGCTTGCTGTTGAAAGTACCTTTACTAGGAAACTCACTTCGTTGGTAACAACACAAATATAAGAGTTCATGCCAAGGAATATGAAACTGAGAAACCTTACATACCTTGTTGTGTAACTCGGATATTACAACAAATTAAGCTTCCCCCTTTCAGATTATTTATCTACAATGAAATACGTGGCAAAACTAGTATTAGTAGCTAGTTAACTAATTTGGGCTACTTGATCCCACTAAATCAGTAACTAGGCAGTAAGCTCATAATTGATCAAACCAAGAGTGTTCCTTTCACCTCTTCTCTTCTAAACATATCTACATACTGTACGACCTTCTCATAAAGTCCCTTGAAACTCTTCCGACTTCACAACATATACCAAACAACATACAAAGGTGTGCAGGCAGCAAGTTAACATAACACCCAATTAAGTGGTGTATTACCACACCCTCCTTCCATACTTCAATACAACTTCACACACCCTTTTACAAGTTCAACCAAGCTGTCCCAAATATATACACATAAAACCGCTCCTAAAACAATCCCAAACATCCATCAACATAATAAGAAAGTATTTTAACTCAAGGATTCCAATCACTACCCCATGGTTCTTGACACAAACACATACAGAATTCTCCATCAAACTTGCATATAAAAAGGGGTAAAAATGGGCAGTAACTTTACCTTAAATTCTGAAAATCTGTCCTCCTAAATTGTACTTCTTCAAGAGCTTGAACTCCCCTTCAACTTAGCTTGAAAAGAGGGAGAATACTTAAGAACCCTAATGGTATTTTATGGCTGCTATGTGAAGCTAAGAGAGAGAGAAAGAAAGAACTTCTAAAATCTGTTTTTTTTTTCAAGTTAAAATGAGTGAAATGAGCTGGTCTTAACCCCTTTAAAAGGGGGCTGCTTTGGCCGACTTTCCTTGCTCATTTTGAGCCACAAAATGTCAAGAAGGTGATACACCTACTTGGCCATTTTACATGGGCTTTGTTGGACTTAACCTTATTGGGCCTTGGCTGCCAATTCTTTCCCTTTCTTTCACTTCTTTGGGCCAGAATTTATTCAAGTGGGTGATGGGTGTACTTGGCCCTCTAAGCTAGTCAAAATAGTCTTAGTAGGTGATGCACCTACCTAGTTCTTTAGGCTGGTCAATAAGTCCAAGTAGGTGATGCACCTACTTGTCACCTACTAGCTTAGTTAAGTCAAGCAAGCAACTCACTTATTTTATTCTATTTTCTAATTTCTAATCCCTTTTGCTTTAACTTAACACTTCATCCTAAATATTTACTCAAATACAACCTTACCATCTCGAGTTTAAATACTTTTGTCGAGGTTAACTTGGTCGTTTACGTGCTGAACTGAATGGGGCATTACAGCACCTCCCAATACACATTAAACTATCACTGCTCATATAAGAAACTCAGTCCCTCACCTTTGTGTCGGAAACCTCGATGACAAAAAGAGCCACTGAACCGAAACCTCATCGGAAAACCTCCACCAATTGACAACCGAATCTTTATTAATTTAGCAAATCCCAATTGGAAACCCACAAAATTGTGTTAATGGAGGATGAGCTATGATGGATAACGTGGTAGTTTATGGTGGTTTAAGGAGGAGGAAAATGGAGTTTACATGATTGAAGGATCTATTTTTTTGGTGCCACTCTCTTGATCTTTTCCTCTATTTCTATCTATTTTTTTCCCTAATCTGTTTCTATCATTTTCTTTCCCGTGCCTATCTTTTTCTTTTTTTCTAATGCCTTGGTTCATTTCTGTCCTGTGATACGTGTGTGTGATGGCCCTTTCGGTCATCTTTGCATTTATGCATTTACTATTGTGTTAGAGATTCTCTGTAGCGACCCCAAGTTATTTATGGCTTGCTGGGATCGGTAGTTTGGTTCCCTAGTCATTCATTTGGTTTTTTTGGACATTTGCCTATTTTAGGGCCTTAACTTAGAATATCATTGACTTTAGTCAACATTCTTAGCTAACATGCTCATAATTGAATTCTGATAGTACCATTAGCTTCGGAGCATTGTGTTTGGTCTAGTTAGACCTTTAGTTGAGGCCTGAGAACTTTTGATGTGGGTGTTGTGATGTTTTCTCTATTTTCAGGCCATTTGGAGTTGGAAGTGTAACTTTGGGTAGCTTTCGATGATCAGAGCATCATATTCAAAATCTGATGATTCCATCAGCTCCGGAATGTTGAGTTTGGGTTAGATAGGTGGTTGGTTCGGGTTCGAGTGAGCCGGGCTCATTTCGAGCCTTTGAGTTCTTATTAGTTAGTGTTGACTTGGGTTAATATTTCTCTGAAACGACCTTGTATGGAAGTTTTGTTGATTCCGTTGAGTCTAGAACGTCATTTCCACTCTATTAGCATTATTGGTTTTTGGATATCGGTTACCGATTATTCCCAGAATGCCCCGTGGAAATTCTTAGTGCAGCTGGTTTTAGTGCAGTTGCAGGCCTTCATCGCCAACGGCGCCCAGGCAGCACATCACGCTAGCCTATTTCCGGCCCTTGTGCGCGATGACGCCAAGCCAGCGCCGATGTCACCTAGGCCAGCGCCTGCTTTCCAGCACTAATGGCACCGTCTGTGCGTGATTGCGCCTTGGTGCCTGCCCTCCCTTAGCGCGATGGTGCTGGTTTAGCGCGATAGTGGTGACCAGATGATACTAGCATGGATAGCATAGTTGACACGAGCATGGATGGTATAGATGACACGTACAATGTTCATGTAAAGGAAAGCATACAATGTGTGGGTGGTCCATTAAAGTGAGGTGGAAGGAGGAATTCAAGAATTCTCAAAAGAAGGCAACCAAACAAGACCCTTACTTCATTAAGGGCAAAACTGTAATAGCTAGTGTCTTCTTATTCCCTATTATAAGTAGTAGCTTTTCTTCATTTTGAAAGACTAGTTTTTGCATATTGAAGATTGATACTCTAAAACTTGTAGTTGCTAGTGTAAGGCTTAGTGTAATTCCCTTAAGGAATTAGTGAGTGATTAGGGTGACTCTCTTAATTGTTAGTTTAACTTCTTTACTTAATTAATCGAAGGTCTCCCACTTGTGGATTTCATTTAGGTTTCCTTGATTAGTTGAGTTGAATTAGTATCTAGTTGTTGGAATCAATTGGGAGGTGAGGGTTTTAGCCCCTTGTTGCCCATAATTTCAATTCCTAGTTATTAATTCTCATATCTTTTCCTTCGTTTCTTCTTGTTTGTTGTATTTCCATTATCATTTGGTATCAGATCTTGGTTTAGATTTGTTTCCACAAATCTAAGTCTTGGGAATTTGATATCTTCAAAATCCAAAAAAAAAAATCCGAAAATTTTCTTGTTTGATTTCTTGTTTTTGACACTAGATCTTCATTCCCTAGTGTTTTTTGAGTCTAGATTTCAAATTTCGTGCGATTTGGAGTTGTAGAAGTGAAGTTGCCATTAAAGGGTTTTGAGCTTTTGAAGCTTTACAAACTTTGAAAGTGAGTCTATTGATTGAGGAGGAATTGGATCTTAAAAACCATTGGAGTTTGTTCCTTACGTTAAGGGGAAGCTAATCCTAAAATTTGAGGCAATTCCGAGCTCATTTGAAGGTGTTGGTGTTTAGTGTGTGTTCTTGATGTTCTAGGTGTTTTTGATATTCATCAAGAACATCTTGAAGAAGAAGAAGCCAAAAGGTACATTTGATCCAACTTTTTCCAAGTTAAAGTGGTCAAAGATGTTTGTTGGGTCCACAAGTTGAATTTAAAAAAAAAATCCACGTGGACCTGCCACGTCAGCAGCCACGTCAGCGCGTGTTGCCCAATTTCAGAGAGCAAAAATCTGCAGGTTCTATACTTAGTTTTTTTTAGGCGTCTCAAATTTTGGAACCCCAAAATTTTTCTAAGTGTTGGAACTTTTAAGACTCCAAAATTTTTCTAAGTGTTGGAACCTCAAACTTCTTCTTCTACACTCATTTTTCTTCGATTTCTCAACTATTTAACATCTAATTAACATCTTTAATTACTTGTTAACTAGTTTTAAAATATCAAATCATCTCTTTGATTCTCCAAATTAAGCAACAACAAGTGGTTTCTCCTACTTTTGTTACTTAATTCTTGAGTCCAAATTCTTTCGTGCTTCTTCCTCCTTCTTTTCTTGTTTTGTTTCGTTGATTAATTTCTTGATTCAAGTCCGTTTAGAGTTTTTCAAGTCGTCCTTCTTTCAAGAGTCACAAGAATCTACTCCTCCACGAAGGATAGGTGACCTTGAGTTGATTGAGTGGAGCTAGTTCACTACCAATTTTGAGACGACGCCATAGAAGATGAGTTGAGAGTTTACATACGAGTGATGTGAGGCTTTTTTTCTACTAATATTGTTTGTTGAGTTTTTATAGGTACAATGTCTAATCATTTTCCTTATAACCATGGAGGAAGGAGCTTGGTGAACAACATGGGGACGAATTTCAATGTGTCAAGGAGGGTGACCAATATGAATGAAAGGGTGGTTGAAACAAATGGGAGGTTTGGAGGTATAGAGGAAAGGGTAAAAAGGATGGATAGTATGAATGAAAGGAGGTTCCTTATGACAAGTCAAAGTGAAGAAACAAGAAGGACCTCGGGTCAAGAATTCAACCTATACTACCCCCAACCAAATTGGAACCAAACCTACCCTCAAACTACATTCCGAATGAACCCAAGCTATGATAGGCAAGTCACCCCACATCCAAATACACAACCATATCATCCACCACAAAGGAGTCCTTTTGTGGAAAACCAAGATAGAAGCCAAGCACCTCCACAAAATATATCACATGCATCCTTGCATGTACCTTATGTTCCAACCCAACAACACTACCCACAAGTACCCTACCAAGATGTCTATTATCAAAACCCTCTTTATGATGAAATGTGTGAAGAGGTTAGCCTGAATGAATGGTGGGAAAGACCCGAAGGCTTTGGTATGAACCAAGGCATCATGAGATGTCAAGGAAAATGGGATAGTGGAGATAGGTATAGGAATAAAGGAGGAAGGTGTGAAGATCGAAGTGATCGATATGGTGGTCAAGGTGTTCCAAATCATGGGATGGGTGACAACATGGCGAGTCTTCCAATGTTCCAAGATGGTAGTCAATCTATTCAAGCTAACTACAGCACAAAAGGGGAAGACCAAGCCTATGGAGGTAATCATGATATACCTCAATCTTCTTCTCCTTCTATCATTCGATGTTATAAGTGTCAAGGTGAAGGACATATTGCTAGAAATTGTCCACAAAAGAGGTCAAATGTTATCTTGTGTGATGAACCTAAGGTTAGGCATGATGAAGCAACCTCAAATGTTGTTGATGAGAAATTGGAGAAGGATTTGAACAAAAAGAGAATCATGGGGGATCTTTCTAAAGAGGAACTTGATCAAAGTGTGAACCTATTTCATGCAAGGTTCAAGATGATGAATTGGGTATGTTCCTTGGTCATTGATGGTAGGAGTAGTACTAATGTGGTGAGTTGCACTATGGTTGATAGAATGAAGCTTCCTACACAAAGACACCCCAAGCCATACACACTTCAATGGCTCATTGAGAATTATGAAGTAGAGGTAACCAAACAAGTGGTCGTGAATTTTAGCATTGGCAAGTATCGAGATGAGGTGTTATGTGATGTTTTGCCCATTCAAACTTGTCATATGTTGTTTGGTAGACCTTGGCTAGCTGGTAAGGATGTTCGATATCAAGTGGAGTCCAATAAATACTCATTTGTATTTGGAGGACGAAGGAACATTCTTGTACCTTTAATACCCTATCAAGTGAGTGAGGACTACAAGATAATGAGGGAGCTTCAGAAAGTACTTAAGAGAGAGGAACTTGAAAAGGAGAAGAAAGAATTGGCTCAAGAAGGAAAGTTGTATGAGATTGATGAGCCAAGAAGTGACTTAAAAGAGGTGCACAAGGAGCACTTAATTTTGGGACTTGCCAATACCAATCCCCTGTTACCTACTAACCATGGTGCTAGCATTTTGCCTAGTACCATCCCTTCTCTTTTGTAGGTTCATGGAAAAATATTTCTAAAGGAGGATTCGAACAAAGTCCCTCATGAACAAAGGGTTGAAGGCCTAATAATAGAGCTACCTAGAAAGTCAACTCTTAAGAAGAAACACAAAGACCAAGTCTATGGGTCCAAAATGATGCATTGGAGGGAAAGCTTTGGGAACCCAAGTGTGGTGCACAAGAATGCAGACTCAAAAGCCCGTCTTCAAGGTATGTACCCTTCCCCTCTTATTCCAAGCAATCCTTGGAGTCATGATGACACTTTTCCTATGGTAGGTAGGTTTTGGAAATTGTATGACCTCATACCCTACCATGAGAGTGATGATATAGCTCCAATATATTCATGGTTGGTTTTGGATATGCTTAAGTTATGTGTGTTTCATGTTTTGAATGCCAACCATAGTTATTGTTTGGGAAAGAATCCATGGTGCATTCGTGATGCTCGATTTATGTATTCTACTCCTTGTCACACTTATGTGGTTAGACAAGTTGAGGTGTTAGGGCGGATTCTTAAAAGCATAACTCCATTTGTTTATCCATTCTTTGTGGGAGTTTGTTTGAGGAATAATAATGAAGTGTACTTGAAATGCTTAATCTCGTTCTCTTATGTTCCAAATTGTGAATGCCATCTTGTTAACATTCTTTTCTTAAAGTGTGTATTTGCAATTGAGAACCCTCGAGTGGATGCTAAGTTGCTTATTTATTTTGGGAGAGTCCATGGATATTGAAAGCTCCTTGTCACCTTCATAGGGTTGGACAAGTTGAAGTTTCAAATGGAACTTTTGGAAGCATGTTTGGTTCTATGATAGGAGGGACCCCAAATCCTTGGGAGTATTATTTGGCATGGAGTGATTTGACTCCTAATAAATCCCTTGACTATTCTAGTAGCATGGCTTTGTTGGTGCACTTTCTTCCTTTGGAAAGTTGTCTTATAGAGAGGATTGTTTTGTGCTTAAAATGTCTCTTCTTATCTATCAATGTCCTTATCTTTTGGCATGCCCTAGATGAGAATAGTGAGCTTAACACCTTTCTCTACTACCTTTTTGCTTATGATGATACCCGTAGTGGTGTGAGATTTATTTTTTATGGAGGTAAAGATATGTGGGTCTTTTACTTTTTTGACCCGAATTAACCTTTATGGGTGATTGCACCACTTTTGGTGTGGCCTACTTGTGAGATAATGAAACAATTGTGTCTTATGGCTCCAAAGTTAGATATGATACTTGATGCCACAAAGACCTTTGTGCTTGCCTTGTCTCTTGATGTTTTTCATAACCAAAACCTATGCACCTTGTATGATGAGATGCTTTTATTGGAAGAAAAGGATATTTGGTTATATCTCAAATTTTTGCCTCCTTGGCATGGTGATATTGTTGCTAACCCTCTAACCCTCATGCTTTGAGGATGTTTTGGTTGTTGTCCTTCTCATGTGTCTTTAATGTTTGGATTCGAGGACGAATCATTTTCAAGAAGGGGAGGATGATACTAGCATGGATAGCATGGTTGACACGAGCATGGATGGTATAGATGATACGTACGATGTTCATGCAAAGGAAAGCATACAATGTGTGGGTGGTCCATTAAAGTGAGGTGGAAGGAGGAATTCAAGAATTCCCAAAAGAAGGCAACCAAACAAGGCCCTTACTTCATTAAGGGCAAAACTGTAATAGCTAGTGTCTTCTTATTCCCTAGTATAAGTAGTAACTTTTCTTTATTTTGGAAGACTAGTTTTTGCATATTGAAGATTGATACTCTAAAACTTGTAGTTGCTAGTGTAAGGCTTAGTGTAATCCCCTTAAGGAATTAGTGAGTGATTAGGGTGACTCTCTTAATTGTTAGTTTAACTTCTTTACTTAATTAATCGAAGGTCTCCCACTTGTGGATTTCATTTAGGTTTCCTTGATTAGTTGAGTTGAATTAGTATCTAGTTGTTGGAATCAATTGGGAGGTGAGGGTTTTAGCCCCTTGTTGCCCATAATTTCAATTCCTAGTTATTAATTCTCATATCTTTTCCTTCGTTTCTTCTTGTTTGTTGTATTTCCGTTATCACCAGTGGCCGTCAACTATATATTTCTTGTTAGTTTGATTTTCCAGCCATTTCTCTCAACTTTTCCAACTCTAAAACACATATACTCTCCACCAAATTGCTCTATATCAGTCCTAGCCTTGGGAAAATCAATTGTTCTTCGATAATTTGTGATCCTTCGATTCTTGGTAAGTCTTCTTCCCCAACTTGCTTTCTCTTGTTCTATTTAAAAATCCTCCATTGTTTCTCATTTCCAAAAGCTTGAAAATTATTGTAGAGGCTGCCTTCTTGCTCTTGCATGTTCTTGGGTTCAAGGAATTCACCGTCTTGGCTTAATTTATCTCCTTGTGGTAAGTAATCCTTGCCTAATTTTCGATAATTGTTCTTAAATTCAAACTTTAAGCCTTCTCTTGAGCGGGCTGTTTTGATGCCCTCCTCTTGGCCATTTGTGCTCAATTTTGGAGCATGTCTTCTTGGCAACATTGTGGCCATCGTGCTTCTTTCCATTTTTGGTTTCGGGTTGTGGGCCCCATGGGCCCACTTTTGACCCAGATTTTGACATGACTACAAGTGTAGCGATATGGGTATTGTTAGACTCGTTTTAATGTTTTATTTATGTTTTTGATAGTTTGATCATCATTCGGAGTTTCTCGGAGTGATTCAAGCTTGGATTTCATTGTTTCAGCAGCTTGTCATCGAACAATAGGTAGGTTACGGTCTAAACTCCCTAGACCTAGCATATATCAAATAAAATTGTACTAGCTGGCATCCTTGGGTTGGGTTATTAGATTGGTATCACAAACTCTGACCGCTTTCCATATTTCACCTCATTTCTTTCCTCCGTTATGTGTAGTATTCTCCGTAGTTGATTCTATCACCCTTATAGTCCTGCGTGACCTTTCTTTGACTCTGGACCATAGATGGTAGGTTATTCGGGTCTGCCCATGAGTCCCGGGCATCGTTATTATGATATTATCTTTGCTATCTGTGTTGTAGAGCAATTGGAGCCTGTGTATGGCCGATAAGTTATTTGTGAGCTGCTGGGCGGCTATTTATGTGTGATCATATCATTTCCATGCATATAAAGAGGATTTATCCATGTTTTACTATGGTTTTGGCTTCGGACCTACTGTAACTGATTTTCTAAACTTTGCATAGTCCTGGGGCCCCCATTTTGATGGAAATGACTTGGAAATGGTTTGACTTAACATGTGGATCTTATTGGGGTAAAAAAGAGTTAAATTATGATTTCTATAACTGGTTTTACTTTTAACGCTAGACTCGGCAGGGCTGGGGTGCTAGTTGAGTTTCTTACTGATTTAAGATAACTTTAGCCTCGATCGGACCGAGCACCTAAGATGACTTTCTACTGTTTTAGACCCGGTTATGCCGGGGCACCCTTGGAGGGGTTTTTGAGACATTTCCCACTACTTTAGTACTGGATAGGTTCTGGGCATACATATTCAATACTGGGTCTCTAGCTTGAACCTGGACTTACTTTGGATGACATGTTTTGATACTGAGTTTTAGTATGGGGTCTGGGACATCCATGGACCTTGTAATTCCGAACTTGGGGCCTGGGGCTGCGTGTGCCAGAGGGATGGTATACGGCGGAGTAGAGGTATACAGGCAGTGTCCTTCTATGAAACCTATTGTTGGGCCCGATCGGCACCGGATGGTGTACATATAGAACTACCATTTCACCTTGAGATCTTCATGCATCATATCATTCATTGTTTGAGACTCTACCCTTGTTTGCTATTTGTTGAGTGTACACTCTGGTTGTATGGGCGGCCGGAGGGTTTGTTTTCACTTGTTTGCGTTTCTCGATTGTATGGGCGGCCAGGGGACTATAGGTAGACTCCTGTTACTTTATCGCAGTATTATCCCCTGCCACGGCTATAATTATAAGATTGTATATTGCTAGGTTGTTATTTCCTGGATTTGAGATTGGCATGATTAGTTTGGCTATTGACTTCTATTTCCGAGCATGTCTATCTTTACCCTCCTCTTCCTTTCTTTATACTTGAGGTTACTGGTATACCGTCCACTTCTAAAACTTCTTATGTATATATTGTTATTGCAAGGATCCCAGGTGCATCATTTCTTACTTTCACCTGTGCCTGTTATGTATATATTGTACTTGCTAGCCTTATATATTTAATTCCGTTGTCTTCCCTCTGGGCTAGTTCGTGTGTACTTTTTCATAGATTTTTGTGACTACTTGCTTCTATTATGTTTGTTACTAAGTTTTTATCTTATATGTGTCCAGTCGGTCTATGATACCTACTGGGTACCTTATGCTTCGCATTTGGTGCTCATACTACACTCTGCATCTTCTGGTGCAGATCTTAGTGTGGGCCATCGCTGCTAGATCGTTGTGATTCATGCTTGGAGATCTTTTGGGGACTACTTCAGACTGAGGGTGAGCTCTTGGTGGCCGAAGCTTAGCTTTTAGTTTATCTTTTTCTTTATGTACTCTATTACTACTCAGAGATATTTGTGTATATATTATTTTAGATGCTTCGTGCTCCTTATATGTAGTTCCGACTCTATACTATGATACATGTTTTGGGTTTGGTTTAGCTTTCGTATATATATATATATCCCTATTATCTATTTTCTTCATCTTGTTCCCTTACTTCCGCTCATTAAACTGTTCTTTCGCTTAAATTTTTAGAATGTAGCCCATTACTAATCGTTCTGGGCTACGGGGATTGGTTCGCCTACTGGGGAGTTGTAGGTGCCATAATGACTGAGAAATTGAGTAGATATAGAGGTTCTTCCAGTTATTCTGTTTATCATCACTAAAGGCCATAAGATTCTGTATAGACATCTATAAGTAAGAAAAAAGTGAAGTGTGAAGTGTTCAGAAAAGCTGAAGATTCTGACTGAAGATGCGGTGGCCGTGCGACACGCACAAGCCGAGGTGCGAACCGCACCTCCTCCGCATAAAGCTACAAAAGCCATTGAAGAATCTGTTAAGGGGTGCGGTCGATGTGCGATGCACACATCCCAAGGTCTAAACTGCACCGCCTTTGCAAGAAGCTCCCAAGTTAGATGTTTCACTGGTCCAACTGAATGTAATGTGTGATGCGCATATCACAACATGTGAACTGCACGTCGCATCACACACTTCTCGAAGGGCATTTTTGTCCTAATTTTTAGTGACATTTTGGGAAACTATAAAAGACCTATTTAGGCACAATTGTAAATAACTTTCTTCAGTCCTAAATATTCTGAAGAGCTCTTTGCTTGGAGACTAAGTTTTCACCTCCATTCAGAAGAGGGTTTCAATCTAATTCTCTTGGTTAATACTTATATGCTCAAATTGAATCTAGAACCTGAGATTTAGCTCTAATGGAAGAGATTTTGACTTAACCAGCTGGTATCTCTTTCTCTCTTGCTATGAGTGGCTAATTTCTCGTGTCTAGGGGTGTATTGATGATGGGTGCTTAACAAATGGGTGTGGGTGTTATTTATTCTTACTTATAATTGCTTAATTGACATGGGTCTAGTAATTTCACCAAGTTTTAATCCTAAAATTGGTGGTTGCAAATATTAATTTTCATTACTTATCTATGTGATTGCTTGAGAAAGGATTTCATGGTTTCAGATGTGAAATTAGTAGTGGGAACTTGGGATTCCACTCAAATTTGAGGCTAGAGATATCTCTTATCAATGGAATCACCCATTTAAGGGTCTATGCTAGAGATAGTGTGACCTCCCTAAGCTTAGATTGATTGTTTATTGATCAAACCGATGATGCTCTAACCAAGATCATCGGATATAAGATTGTTGATCGAGAATTAAGCAATTCTTACCCATGACCAATTCTACTTATGTCATTAAGCTAGAATAAGTATGAATTGATAATCACCCTATACCATAACTAAAGCCCCATCGGATATGCATCCCTAGTCGTCTAGTCAACTTGGTACACGCGCTTTTATTTTATTGCTTTTTAATTGAATTGTGATTGTAGTAACAACATCCCAATTCCCCCATCCTTTTACTTTATATTTTGAGAATTTACTCTCGCTTTGAACTCAATTCGATACAATCTCTATTTAGCTACTCCAAGTCCCTTAGGTATGACCCCGATACTCATTGGGATTATATATTTTGTTTTTCTGCATGATCGCCATGGCCCCCAACTTCGGGGAGCACGATTTCAGCGTTCATAAAAAATGGCATTGTTGCTGGGGACTTGAGTTGATAGCTATTTTTGATTGTTGTTTTGAAATCAATTTGAAAGTGCTTGTTTCTTTTACTTTTGCTTGTTGTTTGTGGTTGATTGAGCAGGCTAGCCTATGAACGAGGCCGATGATAACGAGAGCATTGACAGCTTCATGGAGGCCGACGAGGCTGAGCCTATGATACAAGAGGGCGTAGGTGCAATCCGCCTAACTCCCATGGTGGGAAACATTGTCTTTCATGCAACTAGAACCATGCTCCACTTAATCCAAATGAAGGGCCTATTTAGTGGAGAAGCTCATGAAAATGCCAACCGACATATTTGGAACTTCGTGGAGATTTTCTAACCATATATTATTCAAAACATCTCCCAGGAGTCCATTCTATTGCACCTATTTCCCTTTTCCTTAATGGGGGAAGCCACGACGTGGTTAGAAGAATTGCCGGATGGGTCTATAATATCTTGGTCCGAGTTGGTTGAAGCATTCACTTCGAGATTCTTTCCTCCGTCTCGCATGATGCAACTAAGAGATGAGATTACCAACTTTAGGCAACTCCCAGATGAACTCCTACATGACGCTTGGTTGCGCTTCTAGAAGAAGCTTGCCTTATGTCCAAATCATGAGTTATCAGACAATGTATTACTTCAAAGCTTCTATCGATCGTTTAACTCCTTGAACAAGGCGATGGATGACAACCTTGGAGGTGGCGCCTTCATAGATATGCGATTTCCCATTGCCTGGGCTTTCTTAGAATGGATGATGAAAACCAACCAAGCTTGGTATACATGAGAGGTGGATTTGCCAATCTCGGAATTAGCCCCATCCATCTTGGAAAATGATATGAGAAAAAGAGGGCAAACACAAGATGAAACAATGACCAAGATGATGAACAAAATCAATCTCTTGGCAAATCATGTAATCGGTGCAAAGGGGGTGAATACTATGAATGCGTCAAAGATAAAAGATAATGATGATGAGCTCATGACTGTGGTTAATGGTAAGCTATGTTTTGTGTCGGTGGTTTCTCGTCCGGAGTACTATCGCCTAAGGGAAGAGAATCAAGGTTGGATAAGAAATGATCGACATAGGTATGGTGAGCAACACAACTATCGAAGCCCTTATGTGCCCCCAAACAAAGCTGGTTCCTTCTATCAATCAACCATAAGCAACCCCGGGCAGTCCAAGTTAGAGGACATGTTGTCCTTGGTGCTAAAAAATGTGGACACAACACACACCGGGGTACATAATAAAAGCAAAGTCTCAATACTTCATAGGACCGTGAGCTCTTATTAAGCCTTCATCAAGAAACTTGAAGCCCAAATGGATCACCTTTCCATTCACATTAGCCCAGAGATGAAGACGTCACTTCTTAGTAGCGCCACTACCAATTCTAAAATTGACGGGCACATCATCGCCATCGTTACTAGGAGTGGACGAACAACCAGTGAGATAATAGGACCCGTTGTAGAACCAGTTGTGAAACCAAAGGAGCCTACTGTTGAAGTAGGCAAGAAGCCAAGAGACAAATATGAAGAGGTGGCGCATGAGAATGGGTCGAAACTCCGGAGGTAAGGGAAGAACTTGGTGCATCGAGTGCCCCAGAAAATGTTGAAAGTGATGAAGATAAGGAAGAGGTAGAGCCCTCTCCCCAAGTGGCCATTGATGATGAGGTAGACCCTACTCTTGTGCAAAGCATACCTACCACAACTCCCAGAGGACCTCTTCTGTACCCTCATCGGCTAAATAAGAAGAAGGAAGAACAAAAATTTAGCAAGTTTGTTGACATGTTCAACAAGCTATCCATAAACATTCCTTTGGTCAAAGCTCTAATGCAGATGCCAGGATACTCCAAATTTATAAAGGAGTCACTTAAAAAGAAGAAGGTGGTTGACGTGGTCACGATTGAGATTTCACACAGTTGTAGTTCAGTAATGACTAGCAATGTGGCTACAAAGAGAGAAGCCCCGAGTGCGTTCACTATACCATGTACAATTGGAATATTTGTATTCCGATAGGCCTTGTGCGACTTAGAGGCAAGCATCAACTTGATACCCCTTGTGATTTTCAAGAAGCTAGGATTGGGTACTCCCAGGCCTACTTCTATGCGGTTACTACTCATGGCCGATAGGTCTATTAAGTGCCCTGTAGGAATCTTGTTTGATGTATTGGTAAAGGTGGACAAACTAATTCTTCCTGTGGACTTTGTTATCTTAGACTGTGAGGTAGATGTGGAGGTGCCCATTATTTTGGGATAACCATTGTTGGCTACGGGGAGGGCGCTTGTTGATGTAGAGCTCACTGAACTCAAATTTTGAGTGGGGGATGAGATAGTGACGTTTAACGTTTGCCAGCCCACGAGACCTCCAGATGATTTGAGAGTAATATTGGTGATAGAATTGGAGGGGAAGTGGGATGATACTTGTGGAGAGTGTGAAGTGGGCAAGACGCCCGCATTTGATTCATTGCCATTGCCATGAGGGAAACATTACAACATCTCTAAGATATTGATAGAGAAATTACCTTTCTTTGGATGGGGCCACGCCAACTGGATTGGCATGCTGTCCGACAACAATTAAAGTTGAGGTATTATAATCGAGCCGCGACGTAAAATCAAGCGCTTCTTTGGAGGCAACCCAAGTGTCTTTCCTTTAAGTTTCTTCACTCATTTTTGTTTTTAGTGATTTTCAGGGAATTTATGAAGTGGAAAATTGAACAAGGGAAAAAAAGGGCAAGAATGGGTTGAGTGGCGGATTGTGCAAACTGCACAAGCAATTGTGTGTGTTGCACAGTGCACCATATGACAAAATAGATTGCCTAAAGGAATTTTAAAGTTTGGAGGCGATGTGTGCTAGGCCATGCGAACTGCACGAGCCCAAGTGCGCGTTGCACCTTCATCGCATGGTGAAATAGACACATGAGCAAACCCAGGGGAGAAAAAGGGGCATGTGTGATATGTCAGGCGGTCCGCAAATTATCTTGTGCGAATCGCATGTCGCGGTGCACCAGCGATAAGTTTGAACTTTAATTGACCCAACCCATTGATCAACCCGACCCGGAGATGACCCGACCAACTTTTCTTTTTCTTTTTCTTTTAAAACCTCCTCTCTTCTCCTATTTCCACCATCTTTTCTCTCCTACTCCCAAAATTCTCTCCCAAAACTTTCTCCAAATCCCTTAAACTTCCCCAAAATCTTCTTCTCTCACCCAACCATTTCCACCACTTCATCACCACTGCCGTCGTCATCTCTCCGAAAAGGTTTCGTGGGTCACCATTGTTGAAGAATAAAAAGCTTCAATTTTCACTCCTATCTTCATAATCTTCACTTGTGATAAGTTCTCCAATGTTAAATACTTATTTTTATGAAGGTTGGGAACTCATATTGTGAAGCATGCTTAGTAAAATTGCCATGTTGATTTTGGGTGAGATCCAAAAATATTGGGTCTCCAATTCTAAGTTGTGTTGATGATATTGTTATGTGTAAACTTGGTAGAACTTTAATTTTGGTAATGCATGTTGATTGATAGTGATTTTTAGCCTTGAATTATGTGTTGGGGTGAAGTTTGAGTAACTCACTTGCGATAAATGAATGATTTGGCCCGATGATAGATTGGGTGACGTAAATCTTAAGGGCAAATCATCGTTTGTCATGAGGTTTTGATTAAAAATTGACTCTTGAGGCTGAATTTTGCTGATTGTATACCCATGATTATTGTTTAGCATTCTAGTTGGGGTATATGATTTTGTGCGGGGAGGGGGTTAATTGTTGCTAAAATTGTTGATATCCATTATTGCAAGAGAGGGCTTGATGTTCCCAATGATAGACGGGGTAACGTCCATCTTAAGGGAAGTTGTTGAGTTCCTTTCTTGCTTGTTGTTGTGTTAATGGAAATCCGTGGAAGTCTGAGTACCCGAAAGTTGTGGTCATGATATCCCTTGCCCTCTTGGTTTATCGTTGATTAGTTTGTTTAATTCTGCTAACTTCCTAAGCACATCTTGCTCTATGAATCACATGCGGAATTCACAAGAACACAAAGAACCAAAAACTCCAATTGGGCCTTTGTGTGTTTCACATTCGATACATACATGTTGATGTGCGGGTCACACAAGGCATCACATCTTGTTGAAAAAGGAGAACCAATCACTGTTCTGAGGGGCGGAGTTTGGTGCGATGCGCACTTTGGTTGGTGCATCCCGCACCAGCTTCGCACCACAAAAGGAAACCAACTGTAGGAATCTGTTAGCTCGTACGATAACACATGCCATGCACACTCTCCCTTGTGCGGTCCGCATGTGGTTTGCACGAGCCCCAGACCCCTCATTTGTTTTCCACTTCATTGAATTCCTAACTTCTATTAGTTGTATATATATTCATAGTACATACTGTTAATGCCCATCCACAGGATTAAGTCCTCCAACAGGCGCCATCAAAAGAGTCATGCCGTGAAGCACACTCCAAATGCAGGTGTTCCTATATAAGAGGCTGAGCACATTGAGTCGGGAGTCCGCTTTGGGCTCAGAGGAATGGAAGCCTACTATCTTAAATTTCAGAATAGCCTATTTTTGGGGGAAAAGGTGTTCAATGTAGAAGATTTCCAAGAGGAATTCCCGAATATGCCAAAGCAATTTCGCATAAGAGCAGGAACACTTTGCCAATATACCAGGCCTCTACTTTCCTGAGTTAGTGCGGGAATTCTATGCCTCGTACCGAACCCACCTCGATGAGCTAAATCACAAAGGCTCGCTAAGCAAGTTGCCATGCCCCAAGTGAGTATTGGTACAAGGTAAATAGGTGAACATTACCCCTGAAGCCATTTATTCTGCCATATGGGATGATGAGCCAATCCCTGAATCAAGGTACTTTGAACGTGTGGCCAGAAAGAATGAAGAATATGAATGGGTTGCTAGTGTGATTGCTGAAGGAAACCCATTTTGGGCCACCTCGAAGGGACAAATCCATCACTCGGATCTCAAATTCGAAGCATATATGTGGCTTGACTTTGTGAGCACAAGACTCATCCTCACTAGCCACACCACTAAAGTAACCATAGAGATGGCCATTCTCCTTGCATATATCATGAGAGGCCTCCGTTTGAATAAAGGTGAGATCATCACTGAACATCTCAAGAGAAAAGCGCGACATGACTCCATATCCATGGCTTTCCCCGTGCTTATAACTCTTCGATGTGTCTAAACTGGGTGTCCTTTGTTTCGAGCATTTGACAAGGCCAGCCAAGCTAAGGGGATGGTTTGCTTGGACACAAAGAGGGATAAAGATGCCCTACATGTAAATATAAGGCATCTCGGTGAACCTTCACATGCTACCACACCCATGTCTCAAGCTAACAACATTGTGCATAATCAAGAAGAGAGTTCACCCTTGTCTCAGGGAGCTTCGAGCATGGTTCATGGGGCATCTCAAGCCACCACCTCCTCCTTAGGTAACTTGCTACAATTGGCTCAACTTACTAACAAGAATGAGGAGATCCTACAAAAGTTGGCCAAAGACATTCCGACCATACTTCAATCTGCCATCAAGTCGGCCTTAAAACCGGTAGTGTCAAGTGTTAGAAATCTATGTGCTAGAGTGGATACCATAGAAGTAGAGGTTGAGGAACTCAAGCAAGTGGTCCCGCATGTTGAATCAAATTGGGATCTTAAGGGCTATTAGCCCTCCTGATGATTGGTGCACGGGGTAGACTCAATCTGACAATGAATGTACATCCAAAATCAAAGCAGTGATTGATCCACCATTAGTCTAGCAATACTCGAATCCTCCCAACTCACTTGTGCCAGGCTGGAGGACTCCACCAAGGCCTAGTTGGAGGAGGGGTCCATCCTATCATGAGTTGATGACCGTAGAGGACATATAGTATGTAGATGACCCTTTTGGTCCCCTTAAGATACCATGGGATCCTACGATACCACCATTGGCCAGTTTTTAGATAGATCCTGCACATACCTATATACCCCCACCAGATCCACCGGCACCTCAACCTCCTAGACCACCACATCAGTTCTACTCAAGAAGGCATCGTCACCATCATTAGCCTATTTAGGGAGTTTTTGGCACTCATTCTATTTTGTATAACTTTTTGTGCATCGGGGCTATGCTTACTTTAAGTTTGGGGGAGCCTATAACTATTAATATTGTGATGCTTATTGTGTTGACATTTCCCTTGCCAGGCCCTTTTTGTTATGTTTTATTTTTATTCAGATCTTATTTGTGCCCTCGCCGGGCTTGACTTTTGATGATTGAGATTGTGTTGCTGGGTTGGTTTTACATGCCTCATTTTTTCACTACCCGTGCTTGGCAAATACGCTAAAGGCCTACGCCAAGGCTTGTTTTGAATGAATCATGAGCACGCAATTCGGATATCACCTTGTTAATAGTAGTTTAGAAATAAACTCTGAGGGTTTTCTTAATACCACGGTTCTTTCCCAAGGAGCAAGAGTTTTGATTATTTTCTTTTTCTTCTCTTTTGTTTTTGTGTGTTGAACTAGGTTTGTGTTTCCCTATGATAGATTGAGAGGCGACTTTCATAAGGTAAAATACCAAGTTTTAGTTTAGAATTGTGTCCGTAGTTGCTTGTCTCAAAATGGGCCCACCAAAACATTTCTCGTGGCAAATTGTTTTGAAAATAAAAGGAAGAAGGGAAATGAATTTTTGAGGAAAAAGCATTCTTTTGAAATGACTTGCACACTCTCGCTTTGGCTTGATTGACTCATAAATGAGTGTGTAATTAACTCGGAATAGCTTGTCAAAAATCATTTTCCTCAATTGATTATGAGACTAATGAAAGAGGTCTTATGACATGATGCATTGTATGGTGAGGCTTTACCTTGATTATTGTGCATAAGTGTCATCTAGAACTTGCCTCGAATGTGATTCAAGGCAAAATTCTAGGTGTGACCGATCTTGGAAGATGACCTTAGGCCCTTTTTGATAGCCGTTTCACCCAAATGACTTCCCACGATATCAAATCCTAGTGAACCCCTTTTGAGCTTGTGACCGTTCTTTGGCACCTTGCAACACCTTGACCTTTTTGGAACCTCTATTTTGGCACCCATCCTCCCTAATTACTTAAAAATAAAATGCAGGCTAAAAGCCTAAGTTTGGGGGGAAACAAAAGATAACATAGGAAAATCCCTAAGTTTGGGGGTGCATGTGATCAAATAAGGAGAAGAAAAGAAGTGCACTTCAAATGCAAGGTAACACCTTAATTTCGAATTGAAAATTGCTCCAAAAGATCAATCCAATGAGCAAATTGAAAAGCAAAAATATGTGCTACCAAGTGAAGGTGGTATAAGGAGTTTGAATGATCATGAGTAAAAAGGAGAAATCTTGGGTTGTGAGAGGGAGAAATAAGGTGAAGCTGAAATAGAAATATGTGAGCGGTGTTCGAAATAAGAATAAAGAGCATTAGGAAGGTGTAGTCACTTGAACCAAATGATATCCTCACCTTAGACCTATCCAACATCGTAACCCCTAAGTCCTTGGTGATTCCGAGCTTGGCCACCCTACATTAGTGGCAATATACATGAAGGGCAAGCCTATGGTTCTACCGTATGCACTTGAACTTCCTTGAGAGAGTGAGAGTTTTCTTGGTTCTCCTATAATCCCGTGTGTTGTGAATTGAATGATATTGAGTGAGATTATCTCTTGTGGTGAGTGGCATCATGCACTCGAATTGAAACATTGAGTCTCTATTTCAATTAAGGGAAATGAATGAGACAAGTTGTGTGGCGAATCTTGAGGCAAACCTTGACGGTCCATACAAATGACTTGAGAAGCTTAAATGTCTTGTTTTGAATGGCAAAATTCCCTTGAATTTGAATGATAAATGATGTCCTTTTGGAAAAGGTTTTTAGATGATCAATTGCCTTGAATTTGTGGTGGTTCAAATTGAGATGAGCATAGTAGTTGAGTCATTTGTTTAAGTCTTTCATTTATTTATTTTCTTAATTTTTAGTGTAGAGGAGTCTTTTGTGCCTTGATTGAGCCTAGAGCATAATTTATTCCTTGTCTTGTGAGTATCTTGCTTGAGGACAAGCAATAGTTCAAGTTTGGGGGTTTGAAAAGTCGACAATCTACCAACTTATTGAGCCCATATCCATGAATTATTGCTACATTTTGAATAGTTTTAGAGGTACTTATGACCTTTATTGATGACTATGCAGGTACTCTTGATAGATGATGATAAACAAGTAAATGGACACAAAAAGAGATCAAAAGGAGTGAAGTGTGAAGTGTTCGGAAAAGCTGAAGATTCTGACTAAAGATGTAGTGGCCGTGCAACACGCACAAGCTGAGGTGCGAACTGCACCTCCTCCGCATAAAGCTACAAAAGCCACTGAAGAATCTGTTATGGGGTGCGGTCACTGTGCGATGCGCACATCCCAAGGTACAAACCGCACCTCCTTCGCAAGAAGATCCCAAGTTAGCTGAGTCACTGGTCCAATGAAGGCAGTGTGCGACGCGCACATCACAACGTGCAAATTGAATGTCGCGTCACACACTTCTCAAAGGGCATTTTTGTCCTAATTTTTAGTGACGTTTTGGGAAACTACAAAAGGCCTATTTAGGCACAATTGTAAATAACTTTCTTCAGTCCTAAATATTCTGAAGAGCCCTTTGCTTGGAGACTAAGTTTTCACCTCCATTGAGAAGAGGGTTTCAATCTAATTCTCTTGGTTAACACTTGTGTGCTCAAATAGAATCTAGAACTTGAGATTCAGCTCTAATGGAAGAGATTTTCACTTACCCAGCTGATATCTCTTTCTCTCTTGCTATGAGTGGCTAATTTCTCTTTTCTAGGGGTGTATTGATGATGGGTTCTTAACAAATGAGTGTTGGTGTTATTTATTCTTGCTTATAATTGCTTAATTGACATGAGTATAGTAATTTCACCAAGTTTTAATCCTAAAATTTGTGGTTACAAACATTAATTTTCATTACTTGACTATATGGTTGCTTGAGAAAGGATTACATGGTTTCAGATGTGAAATTACTAGTGGGAACTTGGGATTCCACTCAGATTAGAGGCTAGAGATAACTCTTATCAAAGGAATCACCCATGTAAGGGTCTAAACTCGAGATAGTGTGACTCTCTAAGCTTAGTTGGTGGTTTATTGATCAAACTGATGATGCTCTAACCGAGATCATCAGATATAAGATTGTTGATCGAGAGATAAGCAATTCTTACCCATGAACATTGCTACTTACGTCATTAAGCGAGAATAAGTATGAATTAATAATCACCCTATCCCATAACTAAAGCCCCATTGGATATGCATCCCTAGTCGTCTAGCCAACTTGGTACACTCGCTTTTGTTTTATTGCTTTTTAATTGAATTGTGATTGTAGTGACAACATCCCCATTCCCCCATCTTTTTACTTTATATTTTGAGAAATTACTCTTGCTTTGATCTCAATTCGATACAATCTCTATTTAGCTACTCCAAGTCCCTTGGGTACGACCCCGCCACTTATTGGGGTTATAAATTTTGTTTTGCAGCACGATTGTCGTGGCCCCCAACTTTGGGGAGCACAATTTGTGCATTCATTAGGCACCGCCAAGATTCGCTGGTACATCGGGTCAAGACCCACATGATTTTATTACTACCTGTGAGGAGATGTTGCATCATTTGGGGTTGTTAGAGACTCACGGGGTTGGCTATACTACTTATCAACTGGAGGGCCGAGCGAAGTTATGGTGGAGGGCACAGGTTGCTTGCATACCTTCTGTATCACCTCCCTTTACTTGGTCCGAGTTCTATGAGGGCTTTATGGCTAAATTCTTACCTCGGAGCAACAGAGAGAGGTAGAGAGAGGAGTTCACCAGACTTTCTCAAGATTCTATGACCGTCTCGGAGTATGTGACCCATTTCCATCAGCTTGCTCCATTTTGGGCCATGATAATGCCTACCGAGTCTAATAGGATCTATAGATTTGTTTGGGGACTGCGGAGAGAGTGTGGAGAGCCTACTGAGATATTGGTTGCTGGTGGTCAGTCTTTCCAGGATATTGCAGACTATGCCCGTACTATAGAGGATTTGCGTCATCATGACACCAGGGCTAGAGATAAGAGGCCTCGATATTAGGATAGCTACAGTGGTTCCAGACATAGTGATATGGGTTCAGGCCAGTGGGGCCGGGCTTATCAGCCACAATAGCACCAGGGTCAGTCCAGCTGACTGGTTCAGGATTCACTTTAGACCTCCGATAGTACTCATTTTGAGCAGGGTTAGAGAAGCCATTAGGGCTACAGCGGTCAGTCTTTGAGGGGTACAATTTTTGGGGCATCAGGATGTGGTATCCATACGGGTTCTGCTGGTCCATCTGGACCGAGTAGGTTGTTAGGGGCATGTTTCACCTATGGTATTGTTGGTCATTTTTCTAGAGATTGCCCCTATCAGGGTATAATTCAGCCAGCCGCTCTGCTGGCTCAACCTATTTACTCAGTTCAGCCACCGGCTCGAGAAGGTGGTGGTCAGGATAGAGGTGGTGATCCACATAGCAGAGCAGGTGGTAGGGATGGCAGTCGTGCAGGTAGAGGTCATTGTCAGGCTTATGCAGTCCTAGGGAGACCGGAGGCAGAGGCCTTGGATGTTATGATTATAGGTACGATTTCTGTATGCCATCAGACTGCTATGGCTTTATTTGATCCTGGATCCACTTGTTCATATGTATCTGCCTATTTTCTGCCTTGTTTAGGGTTGGATAGTGAACCATTATCTGTGCCTATTTCTGTTTCGACCCTAGTAGGAGATTCTTTAGTAGTGGATCAGATTGTGAGATATTGCATGATATCTGTTGGTGATTTAGAGACTTGGGGTGACTTGATGATACTTGATATGTCAGATTTTAATGTGATACTGGGCATGGAATGGTTATCCCCTCACCGCATGATTTTGGATTATGATGCAAAGACCATTACCATAGCCCTGCCCGGTGTATCCCCAATTGTATGGCAGGGTTCAGCCAGCCGCACACCGTCTTGGCTCATCTCTTGTCTTCAAACTAGGAAGTTGATTTCCCATGGGTTATTAGCTTATCTACCATATGTGTGAGATGCTAGTGCTGACCCTTCATCTTCTGAGTCCATTTCTGTGGTTAGAGACTTTCTATATGTGTTTTCAATCAACCTGCCAGGCCTTCTACCTGAGAGAGATGTTGATTTTTCCATTGAGTTAGAGATGGGCACAAGGCCCATTTCTATTCCTCCTTACCGTATGGCTCTGGCTGAGTTGAGGGAGCTTAAGGAGCAGATCTAGGATTTTTTAGATAAGGGGTTTATTAGACTGAGTGTGTCACCTTGGGGTGCTCCTGTTCTCTTCGTGAAGAAGAAGGATGGGTTGATGCGGATGTGTATTGATTATCGGCAGCTACATAAGGTGACAGTGAATAATAGGTATCAGATTTCGAGGATAGATGACTTGTTTGATTAGCTTCAGGGTTTGGCTGTGTTTTTGAAGATTGATTTGAGGTTCAGCTACCATCAATTGAGGATTAAGGTGGAGGACATCCCTAAGACAGCATTCAGGACACGCTATAGCCATTATAAGTTCCTGGTGATATCTTTTGGGTTGACTAATGCCCCCGCAACCTTCATGGACTTGATGCACAGGGTGCTTAGCCCGTACTTAGATATGTTCATGATAGTCTTCATTGATTACATTTTGGTATACTCTCAAATTAGGGGTGAGCATGAGCAACACTTGAGGATTGTACTTCAGACTTTGAGAGATCATCAGCTTATGCCAAGTTCTCAAAGTGTGAGTTTTAGCTTGAGTTAGTTGCATTCCTAGGACACGTGGTATTTAAGGATGGGACTAGAGTTTACCCTGGTAAGATTTATGTGGTTTGTGATTGGCCTAGACCTACTACTGCTACTGTGGTTCGCAGCTTTATTGGGTTAGTCGGGTACTACCAATGATTCATTGAGGGATTTTCTTCCATAGAAGCACCCTTAACTATGTTGACTAAGAAAGATGTTCCATTTTAGTGGTCAGATCAGTGCGAGGAGAGCTTTCAGAGGCTTAAGGACTCGTTGACTTCAGCTCTAGTATTGACTTTGGCGGTTGAGGGTCAGTGTTTCTCCGTGTATTATGATGCTTTCGGGTTTGGTCTTGGTTGTGTGCTGATGCAGCAGGGTCGTGTGATTGCATATGCGTCAAGGCAGCTAAAGGTTCACAAGCACAACTACCCCACTCATGACTTGGAGTTGGTGGCGGTAGTCCTTACGCTCAAGATCTGGAGGTACTACTTATATAGAGTTCATTGTGAGATATTCACCGATCACCGTAGTCTTTAGTACATTATGAGTCAAGAGAGCTAAACTCGAGGCATAGAAGATGGATTGAGTTGCTGAAGGACTATGATTTCACTATTCTATACCATCCGGGCAAGGAAAATATGGTAGCAGATGCCTTGAGTCAGAAAGCAGTGAGTATGGGCAACCTAGCTTCACTTTCAGTTTCTGAGCGACCATTGGCCTTGGACATCCAATCCTTGGCTAACCACTTAGTTATGATTGAGTTGTCGGATCCCAGTCGAGTTCTTGCCAGTGTTGAGGTTCATTCTAATCTGTTTGATCAGATTCAGAGCTGACAGTTTAAGGATCAGAGTTTGTGTGACCTTTATGATCAGGTAATTCAGGGTGAAGCCAGCCGATCTACTTTGGGTTCTGATGGTATTTTGAGGTTCGACAGTTGTCTTTATGTTCCAAGGGTTGGATATTTGATTCAGTTGATACTTCATGAGGCGCATTATTTTAGTTACTCCATCCATCCTAGCGCATCAAAGATTTATAGAGATTTGAGACAACTTTACTGGTGGAGCGGTATGAAGCAGGATGTAGCAGAGTTTGTATCTCGCTGCTTGAACTATCATCAGGTGAAGTTCGAGCACATGAGGCTGGGTGGTTTGATGTAGTGACTTTCCATTCCTGAGTGGAAGAAGGAAGGTATTACTATGGACTTTGTTGTTGGTTTGCCTCTTACTTCTCGGGGTTTTGATTCCATTTGGGAGATTGTGGATCGGCTGACTAAGTCAGCCCACTTCTTGCCGATTCAGACTTATTATGATGCAGAGAGGTTAGCTTAGATTTACATTCGTGAGGTTGTTTGGTTGTATGGGGTCCCAACTTCTATCATTTCAGACCACATCACTTGGTTCACATCTCAGTTCTGGAGAGCTATACAGAGGGATTTGGGTACAGAGGTTTATCTTAGTACTACTTTCCATCCTCAGACAGATGGCCAGTCTGAGAGGACTATTCAGGTCCTAGAGGACATTTTTTAGGCTTGTGTTCTTGACTTTAGAGGTTCTTGGGATAAGTTCGTGCCTTTGGTCGAGTTTGCTTATAATAATAACTTTAATTCGAGCATCGTCATGGCACCTTTCGAGGCCTTGTATGGTAGGCATTGCAGATCACTGATTGGTTGGTTTGATGGGTTAAAGTCTAGACTGTAGAGTATAGATTTGCTTAGAGATTCCTTGGACCGAGTCAGTTTTATTTAAGATAGACTTAGGGCAACCCAGAGTAGGCTGAAGAGCTAAGCTGATCGTAGGCTTCATGCCTTGGAGTTCAGTGTTGGTGACTCTTGGTTTTCCTTCAAGTATTGCCCATGAAGGGCATGATGATATTTGGTTGGCAGGGAAAGCTTAGCCAGGTTCATGGGGCCGTTTGAGATTCTGTAGAGGTTTAGTAGTGTTGCCTACATAATAGCTTTGCCTCCGATGTTTTTAGCTGTTCACCCAGTTTTCCATGTATCGATGTTGCGCCCGTGTATTCCAGATGAGTCTCATGTGTTACATTGGGATTCAGTTCAGTTAGATGAGAGTTTATCCTTTGTTGAGGAGCCGATAGCTATTCTGGCCAAAGATATCAGGAGATTGAGATCTAGGGAGATTCTGGTTTTGAAAGTTCAGTGGAGGCATCGTCTTGTCTCGGAGGCTACTTGGGAGATCGAGAGTGAGTTATTTGCTCAGTAATTGCAGTTGTTCGAACCTTCAGGTACTCCTTCCTTCTTGACTTTCAAGGATGAAAGTCTTTTTAGTAGTGGATGTTGTGATGACCCTTTCAGTCATCTTCGCGTTTATGCATTTATTGTACTGTTATAGCTTCCCTGTAGCAACCCCAAGTCATTTATGGTTTGCTGGGACTGGTAGTTCGGTGCCTTGGTCGTTCATTTGGCTGTTTTGGCCGTTTGCCTATTTTAGAGCCTTAACTTAGAATATCATTGACTTTAGTCAACATTCTTAGCTAACATACTCAGAATTGAATTTTGATAGTTCCGCTAGCTCTAGAGCATTGTGTTTGGTCTAGTTGGACCTTTAGTTGAGGCCTGAGAACTTCTGGTGTAGGTGTTGTGTTGTTTTCTCTGTTTTCAGGCCATTTGGAGTTGGAAGTGTAACTTTGGGTAGTTTTCGATGATCGAAGCATCAGATTCAAAATTCGATGATTCCATCAGCTCCAGAATGTTGGGTTTGGGTTAGGTAGGTGGTTGTTTTGAGTTTCGCGTGAGCCGCGATCATTTTGAGCCTTTGAGTTCTTATTAGTTAGTATTTACTCGGGTCAACATTTTTCCGAAACGACCTTGTATGGAATTTTCATTGATTCTGTTGAGTTCGGACCGTTGTTTCCACTCTATTAGCATTATTGGTTTTTGGATATCGATTGCCGATTGTGCCCGGAATGCCCCGTGGAAATTCTTAGTGCAGCTGGTTTTAGTGCAGTTTGCAGGCCTTCAGCGCCAACGACACCAAGGCAACGCGATCGCGCTAGCCTGTGGCCGGCCCTTGTGCACGATGGTGCCAGGCCAGCACCGATGGCGCCTAGGTGAGTGCCTGCTTGCTAGTACCGATGGTACCATCTGTGCGTAATCGCGCCTTGGCGCCTGCCCTCCCTTTTCTCGATGATGCTGGTTTAGCGCGATGGAACTGACTAGCGGCCATCAGCTATATATTTCTTGTTAGTTCGATTTTCTAGCCATTTCTCTTAACTTTTCCAACTATAAAACACATATACTCTCTACCAAATTGCCCCATATCAGTCCTAGCCTTGGGAAAATCAATTGTTCTTCAATAATTCATGATTCTTCGATTTTTGGTAAGTCTTCTTCCCCAACTTGCTTTCTCTTGTTCTTTTCAAAAATCCTCCATTGTTGCTCATTTCCAAAAGCTTGGAAATTGTGGGTAGAGGCTGCCTTCTTGCTCTTGCATGTTGTGGGTTCGAGGAATTCACTGTCTTGGCTTAATTTCTCTCTTTGTGGTAAGTAATCCTTGCCTAATTTCTGATAATTGTTCTTAAATTCCAACTTTAAGCCTTCTCTTTAGTAGGCTGTTTTGATGCCCTCCTCTTGGCCATTTGTGCTCAATTTTGGAGTATGTCATCTTGGCACTGTTGTGGCCGTCGTGCTTCTTTCCATTTTTGGTTTCAGGTTGTGGGCCCGTTGGCCCTCTTTTGACCCAGATTTCAACCCGGCTATAAGTTTAGCAATATAGGTATCGTTAGACTCATTTTAATGTTTTATTTATGTTTTTGATAGTTTGATCATCGTTCAGGGTTTCTCGGAGTGATTTGGTCTTGGATTTTGTTGTCCTAGTAGCTTGTCGTCGGACAACAGGTAGGTTACGGTCTAAACTCCCTAGACTTAGCATATATCGGATAAAATTGTTCTAGCTGGCATCCTTGGGTTGGGTTATTAGGTTAGTACCATAGACTCTGACCGCTTTCTATGATTCGCCTCGTTTCTTTCCTCTGTTATGTGTAGTATTCTCCGTAGGAGATGTTATCACCCTTATGGTCCTGCGTGGCCTTGATTTGACTCTGGACTATAGATGGTGGGTTATTCGGGGGTACCCGTGAGTCTCAGGAATCATTATCATGATATTATGCTGGCTATCTATGTTGTAGAGCGATTGGAGCATGTGTAGGGCTGATAGGTTATTTGTGAGTTGCTGGGTGGCTATTTGTGTGTGATCATAGCATTTACATGAATATAAAGAGGATTTATCCACTTTTTACTATAGTTTTGACTTCGGGCTTACTGGAACTGATTTTCTAAACTTTACATGGCCTTAGGAGCCCGCTTTCGACAGAAATGAATTGGAAATGGTTTGACTTAACATGTGGATCTTCTTGGGGTAAAAGAGAGTTAAATTCTAATTTCTAATACTGGTTTTACTTTTAACGCTAGACTCAGCAGGGGCGGGGTGCTAGTTGAGTTTTCTTACTTATTTGAGTTGACTTTAGTGTGATGACCCTTCCGGTCATCTTCGCATTTATGCATTTATTGACTATTAGAGCTTGACTGTAGCGGCCCTAAGTCATTAATGGCTTGCTAGGACTGGTAATTCGGTTCCCTGGTCGTTCGTTTGGGCGTTTTGGCCGTTTGCCTATTTTAGAGCTTTAACTTAGAACATCATTGAGTTTAGTCAACATTCTTAGCTAATGTTCTCGGAATTGAATTCTAACAATTCCGTTAGCTCCATAGCATTGAGTTTGGTCTATTTGGACCTTCAGTTGAAGCCTGAGAACTTTTGGTGAGGTTTTTTTTGTTATTTTCTCTGTTTTCAGGTTATTTGGAGTTGAAAGTGTAACTTTGGGTGACTTTCGATGATCGAAGCGTCAAATTTGAAATCTGATGATTCCATCAGCTCCTGAATGTTGATTTTGGGTTAGGTAGATGTTTGGTTTGGGTTCCGGATGAGCCGGGCTCATTTTGAGCCTTTGAGTTCTTTTTGTTAGTGTTGACGTGGGTCAACATTTATCTGAAATGACATCGTATGGAAGTTTTATCAATTCCGTTGAGTCCGGAACATCGTTTCCACTCTATTAGCACTATTGGTTTTTGAATATCGGTTTTTGATTTTACTCAGAATGCCCTGTGGTATTTTCAAGAGTTGTAGAAAAATGTTGCAGGCCAGGCCTTCAGCGCCATCAGCACTGGCCTAGCGCTCATGCGCGTTTTAGCTGGCCAGCGCGATAGCGCTGCCTGTGCACCATTGGCGCTGGCCAATTCCCTGCAACTATATATTTCCTTGTTTTCATTTTTCCAGCATTTTAACTCAACTTTTCCCAACTTCAAACACTTAAACACTGTCCCAAATTGCTCCAATACTAGTTCTAACCTTGGGAAATTGTTGTTTATCATAAATCTGTGCTTCTTCGTCTCTTGGTAAGTCATCTTCCCCAACTTGCTTCCTTTTGGTTTTCTGTAAAATCCACCATTGTTGCTAAATTCCAAAAGCTTGAAAATTGTTGTAGTGGCTGCCTCATTGCTCTTGCATGTTCGTGAGTTTGGAGAATTATATGTCTTGGCTTAAACTCTATCTTTGGGGTAAGTAATCCTTGCCTAATTTCCAAGTTTCATTCTTAAACTCCGACTTAAATCTTCTAATGAGCGCACCATTTTGCTGCCCTTCTCTTGGCTAATTGTGCTCAATTTTGGAGCATGTCTTCTTGGCATCATTGTGGTCATCGTTCTCCTTTCCGTTTTTGGTTTTGGGTTGTATGCCTTGCGGGCTAGCTTTTGACACGGATTTCTACCCAGCTACAATTGTAGCGATATGGGTATCATTAGACTCATCTTAATGTATTATTTATGATTTTAATAGTTTGATCCTCGTTCGGAGCTTCTTAGAGCAGCTCGACCCCAGGTATTATTGTTCCTGCAGCTTGTCGTCGGATGACAGGTAGGTTACGGTCTAAACTCCCTAGACTTAGCATATATCGGATAAAATTGTACTAGCTGGCATCCTTGGGTTGGGTTATTAGGTTGGTACCACAGAATTTGACTGCTTTTCCATGATTCGCTTTGTTTCTTTCCTCCGCTGTGTGTAGTATTCTTTGTAGTTGATAGTACCACCCTTGCAGTCTTGTGGGGCCTTGTTTGACTCTGGACCATAGATGGTGGGTTATTCGGGGGTGCCCGTGAGTCCCGGGCATCGTTATCATGATATTATGCTGGCTATCTATGTTGTAGAGCAATTGGAGCCTGTGCAGGGCCAATAAGTTATTTGTGGGTCGGGGGCCACTATTGTGATTGTGTATGCCATCCATCATGCATATAGATAGATGGGATTTCTTCTTGATTTTACTATAGTTATGGCTTCAGGCAGACTATTGCTGGATTTCTAAACCTTGCATGGCCCATGGGGCCCATTTTTGGTGAAAATGATTTAAAAAAGGTTTTGGTAATATTTTGATGGGTCTTCTTGGGGTAAGGGAGTTTTAAAGGATGTTTTATCACTAGCTCCACTTATACTAGATTCAACGGGGTCGAGCGCTAGACTTATTTTACTACAGCTTCCGGGGTGATGCTAAACTAGGCGGGGCCGTGTGCTAGAACTATTGGACTTACTGTTTTAGACCTGGATACCCTCAAGGCAGCCTTACTTAGGGACTATTTTGAGATTGCGGAGCATCTAGTATGTAACACCCCAGAACTTCCAAGAACAAACTAAGCTCAGAAAACCAGTAGAGAATGAAAATTTCAGAAAAATTCAAGTTTCCAGAAACCACGGTTCAAGAGTATGGACCATAGTTTGGAACTACAGACCGTCATCTTGAACCGTAGTTCAAGTTCCAGTAGCTCTTTAGTACATGTCCCAGGGACTACAGTTAGGACCATGGACCATGGTTTAGAACCACGACTCGACCTCTCACACGTGGTTTCCCTGAATCAGAGGACCCCCAGTTCTAGTCAGAAGCACGGCCCGTCCTTTGACTCATGGAAATCCCTAGGCTAAGTCAAGTCCCAGGAAACACGAGTCACATGATGAACCGTTGTTCAGAAGAACGGTCCATCCTATTGAGTCGTAGTTCCTAAGACCAGAGACCCCTAAAACTCTTAGGCAAAACCAGGACTCAGGTTGATGGTCCGTCGTCCAGGAGTACGATCCGTCATCCGGAGTCGTGATCCCTGAGTCATGTTTTCTGCAGAAATTCTTTTAACTTTCCCAGGGGTATTTAGGACTTTTTCTTTCTCTTTTTAGGCCTAAGCTACATCGTTTATGTCGTTTAAGCCTAATTAAGTATCCTAAAATACCTAAAACATTCATTCCCCTAAATTCTTTAAACTCAGAAAGAAAATACGAGAAAGAGGCGACAGTTTTCCTCCAAGAACAAGCAGATATCTTCATCAAGTTCAGCCCCAAAAATCCAAGGATTTCTCCATGATTTCTTCACCAGGTATGTGAGATTTCACTAGTGGGTTCCTTTCACCTATTAGGTCCCTAGATTCGAGTCAGCCTTCAGTTTTCTCCATGAATGTTTCAGACCTAGGGTTCCTAAATCTTAGGCAATTATTGTAGTTGAATTCTTACAGCTTTTATGGTATTGATTATATGTTTCTTGGAGAATTAGTACTATTTCATGAATAAAGCTCAGAAACTCTAGCTTGTAGAAATTCTAGTATTCTCATAAATTTAGCTTGCTAGGCAGATCAGTTATATGCTTATGCTTCAGAAATTGAATGCCATATCCTTCAGCCTATGTATGTTGCATTCCCAGTCATTTATCAGTATTTTGAGCTATCCTTTATTTCAGTACATTATTACTTACATTCAGTAGGAGTAGACTTAGTACCGAGTGGACGAGGGGACGAAGGCTTAGCTGTCAGTTTAGGCTAAGACCTTTAGTAACAGACCCCAAGTCCCAGAACTACAGTGCCACCGTAGGTTTAGAGGAGTCAGCTGTCAGACTAGGCTGCACCTCTTTGTCCCTTGTGGACACCATTAGTGGATCCACATTAGACTTGTTCGTACCCTTGGCAAGGTATGAACACCATTCCATCCAGGGTTACAGATTGGCCCCATAGTTAGCTCAACTTCGGGTATGTCGGTTAGTAGTGTCTCCCACAGTCAGATTCATGTGCATTGACCTTGCATCCAGTATTTATGTTCAGTATTCAGTTTAGCATGTTATTTCATGATTTATACTTGGTCATTGCATTCAGTTCATCTTTTAGTTATGTTGCAGTATATTTATTTTCATGTTCAGTTCTATATTATCCAGCTTTGTACATATCATGCATGCTCAATACATTTAAAGTACTGACACATACTTTTGTGCTACATTATTTTATGATGTAGGTTCAGGCACTCAACATCCAAACCGAGCTTAGTTCGAATTTTGATCCGTATCCAGCAGCTCAATTGTTAAGTCCTTAGTAGTTTGAGGATGATAGACATGCTTATATCTTCCGTATTTATTTACAATTTCATATTTATTAGAGTTAGCTGGGGGCATGTCCCAGGAATTCCTATTCAGTTAGAAGGATTTCAGACATAGACTAGATCCAGCAGTTGTTAGTGTGGTTTCCAGTCAACACTATTATTTTAATACTATATATATTCAAATTCTTGGGTCTTCTCGCTTTCATATATTAAAACTATTTTAGCTTCCTCACAGTGCATGTCTTAACCTGATTTTGTATAGATGTGCCATGCCATGGGTTAGCTTGGGGTCACTTGTGACACTAAGCACCGTGTTGCACCCAGGGGGTAGCTTCGAGGCGTGATGAATTTGGTATCAGAGCATAAGGTTTAAGTGTCCTAGGATGTCTGAAAGCCATGTCAAGTAGAGTTTTCCTCATGGGTATGAAGCACGCCACACTTATGGCGGAGAAGCTATGCTACGTCATTAGGAATAAATTCCCTTCTTTCCTTTCCAACTCGTTCTATAGCGTATGATCTCTATTTAATCTTCCTCTATTCTAACTCATGCTCTTCGCATTTCAGAAAAATGCCTCCTCGAAGAGCTAACGCTAGGAATCAGCCAGCAGCTCTAGCAGACCCATTGAACAAGCAGGTTATGCATGCCAAATTTAGGGCTTCTTTTCAAGTACCTGCTCAGGCCATGACTACCCAGGTCAATCAGCAGGCTGTGGCGCTAGCTCTGCCTCAGGTTAATGCTGCTACAGCTAGAATTTGGGACTTCACTCGGATGAACGCTCCAGAGTTTCATGGGTCAAAGTCATAAGAGGATCCCCAAGAGTTCTTAGAGGATATTCAGAAAGTGACAAGCATTATGGGTGTCACTCCAGTAGAGAGTGAAGACTTGGCTTCCTATCAGCTAAAAGGGGTGGCTTATACTTGGTACCTACAGTTGAAGGAATCTCATTATGTCAATGCAGGACCAGTGACTTGGGATCTTTTTAATACTACTTTTCTGGACCGATTCTTCCCACTAGAGCTCAGGGAAGCCAAGGTTCAGGAGTTCATCAACATGAAGCAGAATGACATGAGTGTAAATGACTATGCTCTGAAGTTCACTCAACTATCCAAGTATGCCCTGACAATAGTAGTTGACTCTAGAGATCGTATGAGAAAGTTCATGTCTGGTGTGTCTGATGATGTGGTCAAGGAATGCAAGACCACAATTCTCATTAAGGAAATGGATTTCTCCAGGTTGGTTACTTATGCTCACCAGATTGAGGAGGGAAAGAGGAGGTGATACTAAGAGGGCTAGGAAAGGTTATTGCAACCACTTTCAGCAGAGGTTGGAGGGTGGAAACCGATCTCAATATTGCCAGAAGAATTCAGCTCTAGCTCCATCCACTATCAATGCCCTAGTGCCTAAGTTCAAGAAGGATAGGCGGGATAGAGCATCTGGCTCCAAGTCCCAAGGTACGGTTACTAGTGGGCGCACTAATCTTGTATGTAAGAAGTGTGGTAGAAACCACCAAGGTGAGTGCATGGCAAGCAACAAAAATTGCTTTGGGTATGGTAAGCCAGGACACATGATGAGGGATTGTCCTACATCTTCTCAGAAGGGTAAGGATGTTCGCCCATAGACTCAGACTGGTTCTATAGTAGCCCCAGTAGGTCTCCCTACTCAGCAGGGCGCCTCGTCTGGTACAGGTGGTGGTCAGTGCCAGAACAAGTTATATGCTCTTCAGGCTCGACAGGACCAGGAGGATTCTCCTGAAAAGGTCACGGGTACGTTGCGAGTATTTAAGACTGATGTGTATGCATTGTTAGACCCCGGGGCTATGCTTTCCTTTATAACTCCATATATAGCGATAAATTTCACTGTCAGTCCAGAAACTCTCCTAGAACCTTTCTCAGTCTCTACTCCAGTTAGTGACCCAGTTATAGCTAGACGGGTATACAAAAATTTCCCAGTCACAGTTTCCCAGAAAGTTACCTCAGCATATCTAGTAGAGTTAGAAATGGTAGACTTTGATATCATTCTAGGCATGGATTGGTTACATTCCTGTTATGCCTCAGTCGATTGTAGAACTAGGATCATTCGGTTTTAGTTTCCTAACGAGCTAGTCCTAGAGTAGAAGGGTAGCAACTCAGTGCCTGTAGGTCATTTCATCTCCTACCTTAAGGCCAGAAAGATGATTTCCAAGGGATATATCTATCATCTTATGTGGGTTAAGGATTCAAACTCTGAGACCCCAACTCTTGAGTCAATCCCAGTAGTAAAGGAGTTTCCTGAAGTGTTCCCAGAAGATCTTCCCGGAGTTCCTCCTGAAAGGGAAATCGACTTCGGAATAGATCTCCTTCCAGATACCCAGCCTATTTCGATTCCTCCTTACAGAATGGCTCCAGCTGAGCTTAAGGAATTGAAAGAACGACTGAATGACCTTTTAGATAAGGGCTTCATCAGACCCAGCATCTCTCTATGAGGTGCTCTAGTGTTGTTTGTGTGTAAGAAAGATGGTTCTCTCTGGAAGTGCATCGACTACCGTCAGTTTAAAAAAGTCACAATCAAGAATAAATACCCCATCCCCAGGATTGATGACTTGTTCGAAAGCTTCAGGGCGCTAGTTATTTCTCTAAGATAGACCTCAGATTCGGCTATTATCAGCTTAGAGTCAGAGATAGTGACATCCCGAAGACAACCTTTAGGACTCGATATGGTCACTATGAATTTGTTGTTATGTCTTTTGGACTAACCAATGCTCCAGCAGCTTTCATGGACTTAATGAATAGGGTGTTCAAATAGTATTTGGACTTGTTCGTCATTGTTTTCATTGACGATATCCTTGTTTACTCTCGGAATGAGGAGGAGCATGCGACTCATCTGAGAGTTATTCTGTAAACTCTCAAAGATAGCCAGCTATTCGCTAAGTTCAGCAAGTGTGAATTGTAGTTACAGTCTATCGCTTTCCTTGGTCATGTGGTATCCAGAGAAGGGATCTATGTTGATTCCCAGAAAATTAAGGCAGTAAAGCACTGGCCCAGACCCACCTTTCTGACCGACATCAGGAGTTTCTTGGGTTTGGTCGGTTACTACCGGATATTTGTTGGAGGATTTTCATCCATAGCTTCCCTAATGACCAAGTTGACTCAGAAAAATGTCAAGTTTCAGTGGTCAGATGAGTGTGAGAAGAGTTTCTTAGAATGGAAGACCAGGTTGACTACAACACCCGTCTTGACTATACCAGAGGTTCAGATGGTTATGTGGTTTATTGCGATGCATCCAAAGTCGGCCTGGGTTGTGTTTTGATGCAGCAGGGTAAGGTCATAGATTATGCTTCTAGGCATCTTAAGGTCCATGAGAAGAACTACCCGACTCATGACCTCGAGCTTGCAGCGGTTGTGTTTGCCCTAAAGATTTGGAGACACTATTTGTATGGTGTTCATGTTGATGTGTTCACAGATCATAAGAGCCTCTTGTATGTATTCACCCAGAAAGAGTTAAATGTTCGTTAGAGGAGATGGCTTGAGTTCCTTAAAGATAATGATATGAATGTGCTCTACCATCCGGGTAAGGCCAATGTAGTGGTTGATGCTCTCAGTAGACTGTCTATGGGTAGCGTATCTTATGTTGAGGAAGAGAAGAGAGAACTGGCGAGAGAGGTTCATCACCTTGCTCGCTTAGGAGTCTGCCTTATGGATATATCAGATGGTGGTGTGATAGTTTAAAATAGGTCAGAATCTTCATTGGTAGCAGAGGTTAAGGAGAAACAGGATAGTGATCCCATATTACTTTAGCTGAAGGGTGCAGTTCATCAGTAGAGAGTTGAGGTTTTCTCCTAAGAGGGATATGGTGTATTTCATTATCAGGGTCACTTATGTGTTTCTATGGTGGGTGAGTTAAGGCAGCAGATCCTTTCAGAAGCCCATCATTCAAGATATTCCATTCATCCAAGTGCCACTAAGATGTACCGTGATCTATGAGAAGTCTATTAGTAGAACGACATGAAGAGGGACATTGCAGATTTTGTGGCTAAGTGTCCCAACTGTCAGCAGGTTAAGGTAGAACATCAGAAACCATAAGGTGTGACTCAGGAGATTAGCATTCCTACTTGGAAATTGGAAGTGGTTAATATGGATTTCATTATGGGTTTACCTCGTACTCGCAGGCAGCATGACTCCATTTAAGTGATTGTGGATAGAGTCACTAAGTCAACTCACTTTTTGGCAGTTAACACTACAGATTCAGCAGAAGACTATGCCAGACTCTACATCAGCGAGATAGTCAGGTTGCATGGAGTTTCTTTTTCTATCATCTCAGATAGAGGTCCTCAGTTTACCTCTTATTTCTAGAGATTGTTTCAGAAAGGTCTTGGTACTCAGGTGAATCTTAGCACAACATTTCACCCACAGATAGGTGGTCAGGATGAGCATACTATTCAGGCCCTAGTGGACATGTTAAGGGCTTATGTTATCTATTTCAAGGGTAGTTGGGATGATTACCTACCTCTCATAGAGTTCGCCTACAATAACAGCTTCCATTCCAGCATTCAGATGGCCTCACATGAGGCCTTCTACGGGCATAGATATAGGTCACCTATTGGTTGGTTCGAAGTAGGTAAAGCAGGTTTGATTGGACCAAATTCGTTACATGAGGCTATGGAGAAAGTTCAGCTCATCAGAGATAGGCTAAAGACAGCTCAGAGTCATCAGGAGTCCTATGCAGATGTTAGACGAAGAGACTTAGAGTTTGAAGTTGACGATTGGGTTTTCCTGAAAGTGTCACCCATTGAGGGTGTAATGAGATTTGGTAGGAAAGGGAAGCTCAGTCCCAGGTATGTAGGTCCTTACAAAATCCTGAAAAGGATGGGTAATGTGGCTTAAGAGTTAGAGTTGCCATCAGGACTAGCAGCAGTTCATCAAGTCTTCCATATTTCCCTGTTGAAGAAGTGTGTGGGTGATCCGACTTTGATAGTACCTTTAGAAAGTGTAGCTGTGAAGGATAGCCTTACCTATGAGGAGGTTCCAGTTGAGATTTTTGACCGTCAAGTTCGTAAATTGAGAAATAAAGAAGTCACTTTAGTGAAAGTTTTGTGGAGGAATCAGTCCGTAGAGGGAGCTACTTGGGAAGCAGAAGCAGCCATGATGTCCATGTACCCCCACCTCTTTCCCTCCAATTCAGTTTCAACTTAAGATAAATAGTTCCTCTCCAGTCTCTCAGTCTACTTTTGTGAAATTCAATCTCAGCACCTTGTTCCATCAGTTACCCTTGCATTTTAGCATACTTGTATGTTTATGGAACTCAGTTCAGTTAGATATCAGTTTCTAGTACTCTATTGATAGGGATTACAATGCTTTCCCTCCAAAGTCATCTTATTCAGTCTTTATTCGAGGACGAATGATCCAAGGGGGAGATATTATAACACCTCAGAACTTCCAAGCCCAGACTAAGCTCAGAAAACCAGTAGAGAATGAAAATTTCAGAAAAAATCATGTTTCCAGGAACCATGGTTCAAGAGTATGGACCGTAGTTTGGAACTACGGACCGTCATCTTGAACTGTAGTTCAAGTTCCAGTAGCTCTTTAGTACATTTCCCAGGGACTACGATTAGGACCACAGACCGTGGTTTAGAACCATGGCTCGACCTGTCACACGTGGTTTCCCTGACTCAGAGGACCCCCAGTTCTAGTCCTAGAAACCGTGAGTTGGTTTACGGACCGTACATCAGAAACATGGGCCGTCCTTTGACTCATGGAAATCCCCAGGCAAAGTCAAGTCCCAGGAACCACGAGTCACATGACGAACCATCATTCAGAAGAACCGTCCATCCTGTTGAGTCGTAGTTCCTGAGACCAGAGACCCCTAAAACTCTTAGGTAGAATCACGACTCAAGTTGACGGTCCATCATACAGGAGTATGGTCCGTCATCCGGAGTCGTGATCCTTGAGTCACATTTTCTGCATAAATTCTTTTAACTTTCCCAGGGGTATACCAGACTTTTTCTTTCCCTTTTTAGGCATAATCTGTGTCATTGTATGTTGTTTAAGCCTAATTAAGTAGCCTACAACTACCTAAAACATTCATTCCCCTAAATTCTTTAAACTCATAAAGAAAATAAGAGAAAGAGGCGACAGTTTTCCTCCTAGAACAAGCAGAGGTCTTCATCAAGTTCAGCCCCAAAAATCCAAGGATTTCTCCGCGGATTTCTTCACTAGGTATGTGGGATTTCACTAGTGGGTTCCTTTCACCCATTAGGTCCCTAGATTCCAGTCTGACTTCAGTTTTCTCCATGAATGTTTCAGACCTTGGGTTCCTAAATCTTAGAGAAATATTATAGTTCAATTCTTACAACTTTTATGGTATTAATTATATGTTTCTTGGAGAATTAGTACAGTTTCATGAATAATGCTCAGAAACTCTATCTTGTAGAAATTCCAGTATTCTCATGAATTTAGCTTGCTAGGCAGATCAGTTATATACTTATGCTTCAGAAATTGAATGCCATATCCTTCAGCCTAAATATGTTGCATTCCCAGTCATTTATCAGTATTTTAAGCTATCCCTTATTTCAATACATTATTACTTACATTCAATGGGAGTAGACTTAGTATCAAACGGACGAGAGGACGAAGGCTTAGCTGTCAATTTAGGCTAAAACCTTTAGTAACAGTCCCCAAGTCCCAGAACTATGGCTCTACCATAGGTTTAAAGGAGTCAACTGTCAGACTAGGCTGCACCTCCTTGTCCCTTGTGGACACCAATAGTGGATCCACGTCAGACTTGTTCGTACCCTTGGAAAAGTATGAACACCCTTCCATCCAGAGTTACAAGTTTGCCCCATAGTTAGCTCAACTTGGGGTATGTCAGTTAGTAATGTCTCCCACAGTCAGATTCATGTGCATTGACCTTGTATCCAATATTTATGTTCAGTATTCAGTTTAGCATGTTATTTCATGATTTATACTTGGTCATTGCATTCAGTTCAGCTTTCAGTTATGTTGCAGTATATTTATTTTCATGTTCAGTTCTATATTATCCAACTTTGTGCATATCTTGCATGCTCAGTACATTAAAAGTACTGACGCATACTTTTGTGTTACATCATAAAATGATGTAGGTTCAGGTACTCAGCATCCAGACCGCACTTAGTTCGACTTCTAGTTCGTATCTAGTAGCTCAGTTGGTGAGTCCTCAGTAGTTCGAGGACGATAGACATGCTTATATCTTCCGCATTTATTTACAGTTTCAGATTTATTAGTGTTAGCTGGGGGCATGTCCCAGCAACTCCTATTCCGTTAGAAGGCTTTCAAATATAAACTATATTCAGTAGTTGTTAGTGTGGTTTCCAGTCAACACTATTTTTGTTTAATACTATATATTCAGATTCTTGGGTTCTTCCCGCTTTCATATATTAAAAATGTTTTAGCTTCCGCACAGTGCATGTCTTAACCTGATTTTGTATAGATTTGCCATGCCATGGGTTGGCTTAGGATCCACTTGTGACACTAAGCACTGTGTTGCGCCCAGGGGGTAGCTTTGGGGTATGACATAGTATTTTGGTCGAGGTCCTCCATGGACCTCGCCGTTCCAGACCAGGGACTACGTGTTGCGGGTGCCAGAAGGAGGGTATATGGCATAGTAGAGGTATACAGGTGGGACTTTCTGTGGATCCTGTCTTCTAGGCCTTATAGAACACCAGAAGTGGGTAACATACGGTACTTATATCACATTAGGATTTTGTCATGCATCATATCATTCATTTTTTGGGGTTCCACCTTTGTTTGCTATTTGTTGATTGTACGTTCCGGTAGTATAGGATTACTAACCATTCTGGGTTATGGGGATTGGTTTGCCTACTGGGGGTCGTAGGTGCTAACATGACTAAGGAATTGGGTCGTGACAGCTTTGTATCAGAGCTCTAGGTTCACTTGTGTCATCGATATAGGAGCCAATATCTAGTAGAGTCTTACAGATCGGGGCGGAGACATCCGTACTCAATCTTTAGGAGGCTATAGTGACATCTTAGGAAAATTAGACTTTTCTTATTTCTATCTCGTGCGTAGTACCCTTGAAAGTTTCTGGAAATCTCACTTGTTCTGGTTCACTCTTTCGTAGATGGTTCATATGAGGTCTTTAGCTTTTGGCAGAGGAGAGCCTCCTGCCTCTGCACCTGAGACTCCAGCTAGGGTTGGGGTGGTCGCAAGGGTAGAGGTAGAGGTTGTCGCAGAGCAGCAGCACCACCTAGAGCTGCTAAAGTTGAGATAGAGCACAAGTTTGACTACGAGCCATAGTTCACTCCAGAGCAGCACCATGTGGGCTGGGGGATAGCCTCGATACAACCAGCTCCAGTGCCAGTTCCAGCACTAGTTTCTGTGCCAGCTTCAGCTCCAACTCAGTCCTCTAATATTTGGGGTTTACTTATTTAGCTCTTGGGTATGATTAGAGAGAGACCTTCGGAGGTAGCATATATACCCACTCAGGGGGTAGCCCTGGGTTTTTCAAGTTCAACAGCGCAACCTGCTATTGCGGCTCCCTGTGCTGAGGTTATTCTAGTCCCATCGGTTGCATAGCCTCTTGCTCTTCACACAGCTATAACAGATAAGGAGCAAAAGGCCCTGAGTAGATTTATGAGATTAGCACCCACGAGGTTTGATGGTACACCGGTCAAGACCCACATGATTTTATCACTACCTGTGAGGAGATGTTGCACCATTTGGGTTTGTTGGAGACTCAGGGAGTCGGTTATACCACCTACCAGCTGGAGGGTCCAGCGAAGCTATGGTGGAGGGCACAGGTTGCTTGCAAAACTTCTACATCACCTTATTTGTCTTGGTTTAAGTTCTATGAGGACTTTATGGCGAACTTCTTGCCTCAGAGTGATCGTGAGCATCGTAGGAAGCAGTTTACTTGGCTTATGTAGGGATCTATGACTATATTTGAGTGTGAGACCCGTTTTCATCAACTAGCACTATTTAGAGCTATGATCATTCCTACCGAGGTAGATAGTATTCACAGAGTTTTATGGGGTTTGAGGCCAGAAACTAGATAGCCAACTGAGATATTAGTTCTCGATGGTCGGTCATTTCAGGCTATCACAGACTATGCCTGCACTGTGGAGTATTTACATTGACATGATCAAGGGTCCAGAGATACGAGGCCTCAATATCAGGGTGGATACAGTGGTTCTCATCAGGGCGGTAGAGGTTCGAACCTGTAGGGCCAAGGTTATCAGCCACCACAGCATCAGGGTCAGACTAGTAGACCAGTTCAATCTTCGCTCCAGGCTTCGGGTAGTTCTCAGTTTGAGAAGGGTCAGTCTTCGAGGGGTGCAGCTTCTGGGGCATCACGCCGTGGTGGCCATTTAGGTTTGGTTGGTTTGTCTCGATAGGGTGGGCTATCAAGTTCCTGCTACAGGTGCGGTATTAGTGGTCAAGATGCCAGAGATTGTCCTCTGTGGGGATCAACTTGCTATGAGTGTGGGGTCACTGGTCACCTTGCTAGAGAGTGCCCCCAGCGGGGTATAGTTTAGTTCGCAGCTCGATCGGCTTATCCGGAGAGAGCAGTTCAGCCTCCAGCTAGAGGGGGAGGTGGTCAGACTAGGGTTGGTGCCCTGCATAGTAGAGCAGGCGGTAGGTATGGCGATCGGGTAGGTGGAGGTCATTGTCAGTTCTATGTGGTCTTTGGGAAATCGGAGGCAGAGGCCTCGGATGCCGTGATTAGAGATATGATTTTTGTATGTCGTCAGCTAGCTTATGCTTTATTTGATCCTGGATCCACTTGTTTGTATGTATCTGCCTACTTTCTCCCTTATTTGGGGTTGGCTAGTGAGCCGTTATCTTTGCCTGTTTCTATTTCAACCCCAGTAGGAAATTCTTTAGTAGTGGATCGGATTGTGACATCTTGCATGATATCTGTTGGTGATTTGGAGACTTGGGCTGATTTGATGATACTTGATATGTTAGACTTTGATGTGATACTGGGCATGGACTGTTTATCCCCTCACCGTGCAGTTTTGGATTGTTATGCGAAGACCGTCACCATATTCATTCCCGGTGTATACCCAGTTATGTGGTAGGGTTCTGTTAGCCATGCACCATCAGGGATCATCTCTTGTCTTCGAGCTAGGAAGTTGATTTCCCATGGGTGTTTACCTTATCTAGCATATGTCCGAGATGCTAGTGCTGACCCTTCGTCTCCTAAGTCTGTCCCTGTGGTTAGAGACTTCCTAGGTGTGTTCCCTACCGACTTGCCAGGCCTTCCACCTGAGAAAGATATTGATTTTTCCATTGAGTTGGAGCCGGGCACCAGGCCTATTTCTATTCCTCCTTACCGTATGGCTCCTGCTGAGTTGAGAGAGATTAAGGAGCAACTTCAGGATTTGTTAGCTAAGGGGTTTATTAGACCGAGTGTGTCTCATTGGGGTGCTCCTGTTCTCTTCATGAAGAAGAAGTACGGGTCGATGCGGATGTGTATTGACTATCGACAGCTGAATAAGGTGATTGTGAAGAATAAGTATCTGATGCCCAAGATTAATGACTTATTTGATCAGCTTCAGGGTTCTGCCATGTTTTCGAAGATTGATTTAAGGTCCGGCTAGCACCAATTGAGGATTAGGGCAGTGGACATCCCTAAGACAGCATTCAGGACACGTTATGGCCACTATGAGTTCCTGGTGATGTCTTTTGGGTTTACTAATTCCCCCGCAGCCTTCATGGACTTGATGCATAGGTTGCTTAGCCCGTACTTAGATATGTTCATGATAGTCTTCATTGATGACATTCTAGTATACTCCCAGAGTAGAGATGAGCATGAGCAGCACTTGAGGACTATACTTCAGACTTTAAGAGATCATCGGCTTTATGCCCAGTTCTCAAAAGTCTGAGTTTTGGCTTGAGTCACTTGCATTCCTAGGGCACATGGTGTCTAAGGATGGGATTAGAGTTGATCTGAGTAAGATTTCTGCGGTTCGTGATTGGTCTAGACCTAAAACTGCTACCGAGGTTCGCAACTTTGTTGGGTTAGCGGGTTACTACATGAGGTTCATTCAGGGATTTTCTTCTATGGCATCACCCTTGACTATACTGACTAGGAAGGTTGTTCCATTCTAGTGATCAGATCAGTGCGCGGATAGCTTTCAAAGGCTTAAGGCATTATTGACTTCAGCTCCAGTTTTGACCTTGCCGGTTGAGGGTCATAGTTTCTCCATGTATTGTGATTCTTTAGGGGTCGGTCTTGGTTGTGTATTAATGCAGCAGGGTCGAGTGATAGCATATGTGTCAAGACAGTTAAAGGTTCACGAGAACAACTACCCCACTCATGACTTAGAGTTGGCGGTGGTAGTCTTCGCGCTCAAGATCTTAAGGCACTATTTATATGGAGTTCACAGTGAGATATTCACTGATCACCATAGTCTTTAGTACATTATGAGTCAGCAAGAGCTGAACTCGAGGCAGAGGATATGGATTGAGCTACTGAATGACTATGATTTCACCATTCTATACCATCCTGGCAAGGAAAACGTGGTAGTGGATGCCTTGAGTTGGAAGGCAGTGAGTATGGGCAGCCTAGCTTTACTTTTAGTTTTTGAGCGACCGTTGACCTTGGATATTTGGTCCTTGGCTAACCGATTGGTTAGGCTCAACTTGTCGGATCCTAGCAGAGTTCTTGCCAGTGTGAGGTCCGTTCTAGTATAGTTGATCAGATTCAGAGATGACAGTTTGAGGATCAGAGTTTGTGTGACCTTTTTGATCAGGTAGTTCGGGGTGAGGCCAGCCAGGCTACTTTAGGTTCTGATGGTATTCTGAGGTTTGATAGTCGCCTTTGTGTTACGAGGGTTATAGATTTGATTCAGTTGATACTCCATGAGGCATATTGTTCTAGATACTCTATTCATCCTAGTGCGGAATAGATGTATAGAGATTTGAGACAGCTTTACTGGTGGTGCGGTATAAAGTGGGATGTAGCGGAGGTTGTATCTCGGAACTTGAACTATCAGCAGGTTAAGTTCAAGAACATGAGACCGGGTGGCTTGATGCAGCGACTTCGCATTCCTGAGTGGAAGTGAGAAGATATTACCATGGACTTCATTGTTGATTTGCCTCGTACTTCTCGGGGGTTTGATTCCATTTGGGTGATCATTGATAGGCTGACTAAGTCAGCACATTTCTTGCCAGTTTAGACTTCTTATGGTGCAGAGAGGTTAGCCCAGATCTACATTCGTGAGGTTGTTCGGTTGCACGGGGTCCCAACTTCTATCATTTCAGACCGCGACACTTAGTTCACATTTCAAATCTTGAGGGCTATACAGAGGTATTTGGGTACAGAGGTTCATCTTAGTACTGCTTTCCACCCTCAGACAGATGGCCAGTCCAAGAGGACTATCTAGGTCCTGGAGGACATGCTTCGGGCTTGTATTCTTGACTTTGGAGGTTCATTTGATCAGTTTGAGCCTTTGGTCGAGTTTGCTTATAATAATAGCTTTCATTCGAGCATTGGCATGGCACCTTTCGAGGCCTTGTATGGTAGGCATTGCAGATCGCTGATTGGATAGTTTGATGGTTTAGAGTCCAGAACAGAGAGTATAGATTTGCTTAGAGATTTTTTGGACCGAGTCCATTTGATTCAGGACAGACTTAGAGCGGCCCAGAGTAGGCAGAAGAGCTACGCTGATCGTAGACTTTTTGCCTTGGAGTTTAGTGTTGGTGACTTGGTTTTCCTTCGAGTATCGCCCGTGAAGGGTCATGAATGCTCAAATTGTGCTCTGCAATTAGGAGGCCACGGCGATCGTGAAGCAAAACAAAATTTATAAGCTCAACGGATGTCGAGGTCGTACCCGAGGGACTTGACTTAGCCAACTAGAGATTGTATGAATTGATTTTAAGGCAAGAGTAATTGCTCAAACTAAAACAAGTAATAATTAGGGGGAATTGGTAATGTTGTCACTACAAACGCAATTCAATTAAAAGCAATAAAACTAAAGGCGGGTGTACCAAGATTGACTATATGACAAGGGATCCGATGGGGCATTAGCTATAGGATGGGGTACTCATTAATTCACTTCTTCTCTCACCTATTGACATGAATAGCATTGGTCATAGGTGTGGAATGCTATCTCTTGATCAACATGCACATTTCTGAAGATTTCAGTTAGAACATCATCGGTGTGCTAAACAATCAACCAACATTAGCTTGGAGAGGTCGTCCTATTTCTAGCTCGGACCCTTAAATGGGAGATTCCTGCGATTAGAGTTATTTCTAGCCTCCAATCTAGATGGATTCCCAAGTACCCACTAGGAATTTCACATCCACAACTATGAAATTCTCTCCCGAGCAATCACATAGCCAAGTAATGTAAATTAATGTTTGCAACCACTAATTTTAGGTTTAAAACTTGGTGAAATTACTAGACCCATGTCAAATAAGCAATTATAAAGGTGAATTAACAACACCCACACCTATTAGCTAAGCACCCATCATCAATACACCCCTAGACAAGAGAATTTAGCCACTCATAGTAGGAGAAGAAGAGATACCATCTGGGTAAGTCAAATTCCCATCCATTATGGCTGAATCTCAAGTTAGAATCAAATTAGGCACACAAATTGCTAACCAAGAGATTTGGATTGAAAACCCTCTCTCAATGGAGGTGGAAAATTGTTAACAAAGCAAAAACTATTCTCTCGGAATCAGGTCTGAAGTGTTGTATATACAATTTGAGCCTAAAATGGCCTTATATATGTTCCCAAGTCATCACATAAAATTAGGACAAGTTTGCCCTACGGGAGGTGTGCGGTGCAACGTGTGATTCGCACGTCGCAATGTGCGCATCGCACACCTGCTTCAATTTGACCAATGACTTCAGTAGCATTAGTGAGCTTCGTGCGAAGGTGGTGCATTTTGCACCATGGGATGTGCGCATCTCACGGGGGCTACACTCCTTAGCAGAATCTTCAGCAACTTTAGCAGCTTCATGTAGAGGAGGTGTGAACCGTACCTCATCTTGTGTGTGTCGCACAGCTACCGCATCTTGGTTCAGATTCTTCATCTTTTCTCAACTCTTCACACTTAGATCCTTTCTGGCTCTTTTTGGGTCCATATCCTTGTTTTTCATCTTCTATCAAAAGTACCTGCATAGACATCGAGAAAGGCCATAAGAACCTATAAATCGATTCAAAATATAGCAATAATTCACGGATATAGGCTCAATAAGTTGGTAGATTACCGACTTATCAAATCCCCAAACTTGAACTATTGCTTGTCCTCAAGCAAGATACTCACAAGGCAAGGAATAAATTATGCTAAGGCTCAATCAAGGAGCAAAATACTACTCTAACTAAAAAATTAAGAAAAAGAAACAAACAAAGGACTCAACTACTATGCTCATCTCAATTTGAACCACCACAAACTCATGGCAATTGTTCATTTCAAAACCTTTTTCAAAAGGACATCATTTCTCATTTAAAATCAAGGGAATTTGCCATTCAAAACAAGACATTTAAGCTTCTCAAGTTATTGGCATGGACCATCAAGGTTTGCCTCGAGATTTGCCACACAACTTGTCTCATTCATTCCCCTCAATTGTAATAGAGACTCATGTTTCAATTTGAGTGCATGATGCCACTCACCACAAGAGAGAATCCCACTCACAATCATTAAATTCACAAAACACGGGATTATAGGAGAACCAGGAAGACTCTCACTCTCTCAAGAAAGTTCAAGCGCATGCGCATCGAACCATAGGCTTGCCCTTCATATAAATCGCCACCAATGTAGGGTAGCCAAGCTCGGAATGACCAAGGACTTATGGGTTACGATATTGGCTAGGGCTAAGGTGAGGATATCATTTGGATCAAGTGACTACGCCTCCCTAATGCTCTTTGTTCTCATTTCGAACACCGCTCACATTTTCAATTTTAACTTTACCTTATTCCTCCCTCACTCAACCCAAGATTTCTTCTTTTCACTGATGATCATTCAAACTCCTTATACCACCTTCACTTGGTAGCACCTATTTTTGCTTTTCAATTTTCTTATTGGATTGATCTTTGGAGCAATTTTCAATTCTAATTTAAGGTGCTACCTTGCACTTGAAGTGCATTTCTTTTCTTCTCCTCATTTGATCACATGCACCTCCAAACTTAGGCATTTGCCTATGTCATCTTTTGTTTCCTCCCCCCCCCCCAAACTTAGGCTTTTAGCCTATATTTCATTTTCAAGCAATTAGGGAGGATGGGTGCCAAGATAGAGGTTCCAAAAAGGTCAAGGTGTTGACAAGGTGCCAAAGAACGGTAACAAGCTCAAAGGGGTTCACTAGGATTTAATGTCATTGGGAAGTCATTTGGGTGAAGTGGCTATCAAAAAGGGCCTAAGTTCATATTACAAGCTTGGTCACACCTAGAATTTCGCCTTGAATCACATTCGGGGCAAGTTCTAGATGATACGTATGCACAAGAATCAATGTACAGCCTCACCACACAAGGCATCATGCCACAAGACTTCATTCATTAGTCCCAACAATCAATTGGGGCAAATGATTTTTGACAAGCTATTCCGAGTTCATTACACACTCATTTGTGAGTCAATCAAGCCAAAGCGAGAGTGTGCAAGTCATGACAAGAGAATGATCTCTTCCAAAAAATCATTTTCCCTCTTTCCTTTCCTTTTCAAAAAAATAATTTACCATGAAAAACTTTTTGGTGGGCCCATTTTGAGACAAGCACTTACGGACTCAATTCTAAACTAAAACTTGGCATTTTCCCTTAAGAAAGTCGCCTCTCAATCTATCATAGAGAAACACAAACCCGGTTCTACACACAAAAACAAAAGAAAATAATTAAAACTTTAGCTCTTTGGGAAAGAACCGTGGTATTAAGAAAACCCACGGAGTTTATTTCTAAACTACTATTAACAAGGCGATATCCCAATTCCGCGCTCATGATTCATTTTAAAACAAGCCTCGGCGTAGGCCTTTAGCGCATTTGCAAAGCACGGGTAGCAAGACAATGGAGCATGTAAGACCAACCCGGCAACACAATAAAAATCAAGCTCGGCAAGGGCACAAATAAGCTCAAGTAAAACAAAACATAAAAGAACTAGCAGAATAGAATGTCAACAGGGCTCGAAAAGGGCAATAAAAGCAATAAAATGCCCGACAAGGGCAATAAGATGAATAAAATATCTCAAGCCCACTCACGGGCACCAACTCAAGTAAGTAAAGCCTCCCCCTCCCAATAAAAGGAGCATTGCCCTCAATGCTCATAGTGCAATGGGAAAAGAGTGGAACTCTCTAGAGGATTAATCCTCTCATCAACATCAGCGGCTTCTTCCTTATTAGAGGCTCTCTCACTCGGGCCATCACCACCCTTTTGGGAGTGCGCGGAAAGTGTGGAGGCATGGAGGGCCCTCTGAAAATCTGGATCCTGATCATCGCCCAACTCTTGATCATCATTGCCAGGTGACTCCTCATCCTCATAGGCTGAAAATAAGCTATCCAAGGGACCGGGAATGGAACAAGGTGGAGGTAAGGTGGTCAGATCTGCTTCTACCATTGGAGCTTTACCTTTCCCTTTCTGAACATCTTTTTGCAATGTCTTGATTGAACCTTCAATGACATCGACTCTCTTGCATAGTGAGTTCAAGCTATCCACCACCCCCTTGACTACACTCTTGACAACCTTATTTATCATTCTGGGTAGTTTGGCAGCTAGGTCAGCAAGTTTCTTCTCATGGTTATGAGTTTTGTCAACCATGTATTAAAGGCTGATTTTGGTCATTGAGGGGGCTGTGACATGTGTGCATGCCTCGAAAGTAGCCCTGGAGGGGGATGAAGTGTCTTTCCTAGCACCGAGTTCATCACTGTCAACTCCATTGAATTTCTCAACCCTTTGCTTCTTAAATCTGGGGGCGTCCCTGTATGTTTTTCTATCAAGGTCAATGGCCCCAAAAGTATGAGTGAATTCATCGCAACTGAGGGTAGGGACATCGGCCTTGGCACAAAGCTTTCTAATCAGCACCGGGAAGGGGAAGGAATCATTTCCTCGATGAGCTTTTCTCCTTATCACCATAGCCACTATTTCCCCAAAGTTCACATGCTCTTCTGTCATAATGGCTGCAATTATAATGGCTTCCTCTTGTGTTATCTTTTGATCATTTTGGGAAGCAAGAAGCGGTTGTGAATAAGATTATACCAGAGACAAGCCTAAAAGATTGAGGACCTCCTTAGGATATCTCCCCCAATAGTGGACCACAGGGGAACATCTTGAGCAATGACGGGGGATGTATCCTGGTATGGATTTGAGTCAGCCATTAACTTAGGCATGAGGGTTGGTGCATGATCAATTGGGTGTCCCCAATAGACAGCATTGATGGTAGCGGGGGTGATGCTAACTTTTATTCCCCTGATGATGACTGAGTCCAGGTTGGGAAATCTCTCCACAAGCCTTCTGTATCCTGTGGAGTCCTGTGTAGCCTGATAAGCTGCGAAGAATTCTCGCACAATTTCCTTATAGTACCCTTCGGATACCTCCTGAAAGGGATGCCATTGTCGTTCAGCAAAATTATTGGCGCATGTTAGGTAGACCCTCTCCTACCTCACCCAAGTTGAAACTTTTCTCCTCATTGAAGCCTCTATCTTTGTCAGACTTGTAGAAGGCTTTCATGCCCTCTACTCCAAAACAGAGTCTCGCTTCTTCAGCAACATACCTTTGCCTAGGTTGGCTTCTAGTGTTTCACCTGTTTGAAGACATATTCTTCATATAGATATTGTGAGCTAAAACAAAAACAATACCTAAGAAGAAGTTAGCCAACCAGAAAGGATGGAATGCAAAGTATTGGACAAACAAAGTGGGTAATTATTGTCTTGTAAAGACCACATGTGAAATTCACTAGGAGGAATGTGCGTCGCATGTGCTGTCACACAAGCCAGCAGAACCTACACGGATTTTCCAACTGAGGTGCGACACTGGTGTGATTTGCACCACCAAAAGAGCATGTCACACCAGGTGTCGCCCCTCAGATTAATGACCTGCTCATTCTTTTCAACTTGGTGCAATGCCTTATGCGATGCGCATATCAAGACCTGTGCATCGTATGCGAAGCGCACAATGATACAATTGGAATTTTCAATTCCTTGTGTTCTTGTGAGTTACGCATGTGATTTCTAGAGCAAAATATGCTTCGGCACTTGGTACCATACAACAACCAAAGCACATTAAACAAAGGGGAAAAAGGATTATGACCTTAACTTTCGGGTACTCAGACTTCCCCACAAGCAAGAAAGACTCAACGACTTCCCTTAAGATGGACGTTACCCCATCTATCATCGGGAACATCAAGCCCTTTTTGCAACAATGGGAACCAATAAGAATAATAATAATCACCCTTTCATTCACAAAACATACACCCCAAATAGATTTTCAACAAGGATCATAGGCATACAATCAGCAACATTCAACCTCAATAGTCAACTATCAATCAAAACCTCATGGCAAATGATGATTCACCCTTAAGAACGACGTCACCCAATCTATCATTGGGCCAAATCATTCGTTAGTCACGAGTGGGTTACGTAGACTTCACCCCAACATAAACATTAAGGCTAAAAATTGCTACCAATCAATATGCATTCATAAAACCAAAGGCCTACCAAGTTGACTCTAAGAGGTATTATCAAAACAACTCAAAATTGGGGACCCAAAATTTTTTGATCTCACCCAAAATCGACATGGCGATTCCACTAAGCATGCTTCATAATATGAGTTTCCAACTATCATAAAAATAACTATTTAACATCGGGGAACTTACCACAAGTGAAGATTATGAAGGGAAGAGTGAAAATTGAAGCTTTTTGAACTCCAACAATAGTGACCCACAAGACCTTCCCGGATAATGATAGCGGCAATGGTGGAGGCATAGCGGAGAAAATTGGGTGAGAGGAGAAGAAAGTTTTAGGAGAGTTTTAGGGATTTAGAGAGAGTTTTGAGAGGGAATTTTAGGAGTTGTGGAGAAAGATGGTGGAAAAAAGAAGAGAATAGGCGTTTTAAAAGAAAAAGAAGAGAAAAATTTGGCCGGGTCATCTCCGGGTCGGGTCAGTCAACGTGTTAGGTCAATTAAAATTTAAAGTTACCTTTCGTGCGCCATGACATGCGATTATCACTAGGCAAGGTGCGGACCACATGGCGTGTCGCACATACCCCCTGTTTCTCTCCTGGGTTTGTCCAGGCATCTATTTCATTGTGTGATGGAGGTGCGACGTGCACTTGGGCTCGTGCGGACTGCACGGCCCAGCGCACATAACCTCCCATTTTTTAGATTTCTTTCAGGTCTTTTGGTATAGCGTGCGGTAGGCTGTGCAACACATATAATTGCTTGTGCAGTCCGGATAGTCCACCGCACAAACCCTTTTTCATTGCTTTCCCTTGTTTAATTTCTCCATCCATGCATTCCTACAAAGACACCAAAAACAACAAAAGATAACCAAAATCAAAGAAAGAAACTTGAGTTGCCTCCCAAGCAGCACTTGATTTAATATTGCGGCCCGATGATACTAACTCAATCCTCATTCATTCTTGGGGTTGGCAATAGTGTCGCTAGGCAACGTCCCTTTCATCCTAGGGTTCATTTGGCTTGAGAGGTGGTTCATTTGGGCCTCAAGATGCTTGATTGAGGCTGAGTGGGCGCTCATAGTTTGGTGAAGTGTTGAGACCTCACTCGTTAGCTCTCTCACTCCCGTATTTATGGTGTCCACCTTCTTAAGAACAAAGGACAACATGTCCTCCAACTTTGAATGGCCAGGGTTGCTTGTGCCTAGTTGGTATAGAGAGTCTGCCTTGTTCAGAGGGATATAGGGATTCAAACTCCGGTGATTGAAATGATCACCATCCTTGTCTCTATCCCGCCAATTTCCATCTCTTTTTTTTATCTCGAATCCAACCTTGATTCGCCTCCTTCGGGCAATAATACCCAGCACGAGAACCTGATGACACAAAACATAGCTTTCCATCAACCACAGTCATTAGCTCATCATTACTAGCTTTGATTTTCGGTATACTCACTGCATTCACTGACTTAGCATCGCCAGTTCACGTCACATGCTTGGCCATCAAGTCAATTTGTGTCATCATTTTGGCCATTGTCTCATCTCGCTCTTCCTCTTTTTTCCTTATTTCATTGATCAAGATGGATGAGGGTCCTCCCAAAGATGGCACATCTACTTCTCTTCTATGCCAATCTTGATTGGTCTTTGTCATTAGCTCTAACAAAGTCGAGGCTATGGGAAACTCCAAGTCCATGAAGGTACCACCTCCAAGATTGTTAGCCACCAATTTGTTCATAGATTTCAATGATCGATAAAAGCTTTGTAGCAGCACATTGTTTGACAACTCATGATTTGGACACAAGAGAAGCTTCTTTCTGAATCTTAGCCAAACTTCATAAAGAGGTTCGTCCGGGAGCTGCCTAAAGTTTGTAATCTCATCTCTTAGCTTCATCATTCGAGATGGAGGAAAGAATCTTGAGGTAAATGCCTCAACCAACTTTGCCCAAGATGTGATAGAGTCATCCGAAAATTCTTCCAACCATGTTGTGGCTTCCCCCGTCAAGGAAAAAGAGAATAGGCACAATCGGATGGACTCTTGGGAGATATGTTGGAAGATGAATGGTTGGAAAATCTCCACAAAATTCCAAATAAGCCAGTTGGCATCTTCATGTGCTGCTCTACCAAATAGAACATTCATTTGGATTAAGTGGAGCATGGTGCTAGTCACATGAAAAATAGCATTTCCCACTGTGGGGGGTAGGTGGATTGCACCTACACCTCCTTGTATCATAAGGCTCAGCCTTGTCGGTTTCTATGAAGCCGTCAATGCTCTCGTTGTCATCGGCTTCATTCATCGGCTAGCCTGCTTAATCACAACACAAATAACAAACAAAATTAAAAGAAACAAGTACTCTCAAGGTGACTTCAAAACAACAATCAAAAATAGCTATCAACTCAAGTCCCTGGCAACGGTGCCATTTTTTATGAACGCTTAAATCGTGCTCTCCAATTAGGAGGCCACGGCGATCGTGCAGCAAAATAAAATTTATAAACCCAATGGATATCTGGGTCGTACCCAAGGGACTTGACATAGCCAACTAGAGATTGTATGAATTGATTTCAAGGCAAGAGTAATTGCTCAAACTAAAACAAGTAAAAGTTGAGGGGAATTGGGAATGTTGTCACTACAAACATAATTCAATTAAAAGCAATAAAACTAAAGGCGGGTGTACCAAGATTGACTAGATGACTAGGAATGCATATCCGATGGGGCATTAGCTATAGGATGGGGTACTCATTAATTCACTTCTACTCTCATCTATTGACATGAATAATATTGGTCATAGGTGTGGAATGCTATCTCTCGATCAACATCCATATTTTTGATGATTTCGGTTAGAACATCATCGGTGTGATAAATAATCAACCAACATTAGCTTGGGGAGGTCATCCTATTTCTAGCTCGGGCCCTTAAATGGGAGATTCCTGAGATTAGAGCTATTTCTAGCCTCAAATCTAGATGGATTCCCAAGTACCCACTAGCAATTTCACATCTACAACTATGAAATTATGTCCCGAGCAATCACATAGCCAAGTAATGTAAATTAATATTTGCAACCACCAATTTTAGGATTAAAACTTGATGAAATTACTAGATCAATGTCAAATAAGCAATTATAAAGGTGAATTAACAACACCCACACCCATTAGCTAAGCACCCATCATCAATACACCCCTAGATGAGAATTTAGCCACTCATAGTAGGAGAAGAAGAGATACCATCTGGGTAAGTCAAATTCCCATCCATTATGGTTGAATCTCAAGTTGTAGAATCAAATTAGGCACACAAATTGTTAACCAAGAGATTTGGATTGAAAACCCTCTCTCAATGAAGGTGAAAAATTGTTTACAAAGCAAAAACTATTCTCTAGGAATCAGGTCTGAAGTGTTGTATATATAATTTGATCCTAAAATGGCCTTTTATATGTTCCCAAGTCGTCACATAAAATTAGGACAAGTTTGCCCTTCGGGAGGTGTGCAGTGTGAAGTGCGGTTTGCATATCGCAATGTGAGCGTCGCACACCTGCTTCAATTAGACTAGTGACTTCAGCAGCATTAGTGAGCTTCGTGCGAAGGTGGTGCATTTCACACTACGGGATGTGCACGTCGCATGATGGGTGCACTCCTTAGCAGAATCTTCAACAACTTTAGCAGATTCATGCGAAGAAAGTGTGAAACGCACCTCGGCTTATGCGTGTTGCACAGCTACCATATCTTGCTTCAGATTCTTCAGCTTTTCTCAACTCTTCACACTTAGCACTTTTTGGGTCCATATCCTTATTTTTCATCTTCTATAAAAAGTACCAGCATAGACATCAAGAAAGGCCATAAGAACCTCTAAATTGATTCAAAACATAGTAATTCATAGATATAGGCTCAATAAGTTGGTAGATTACTAACTTATCAAAGGGCGTGATGAGATTTGGTCGGTGGGTCAAGCTTAGCCCCAGGTTTATTGGGCCGTTTGAGATTCTACAGAGGGTTGGTAGTGTTGCCTACATGTTAGCTTTGCCTCTGATGTTTGCATCCAGTTTTTTATGTCTCGATGTTGTGCCGGTATGTGCCAGATAAGTCTCATGTGTTGCATTGGTATTTGGTTTAGTTAGATGAGAGTTTGTCATTTGTTGAGGAGCCAATAGATATTCAGGCCAGAGATATTAGGAGATTAAGATCTAGGGAGATTCTGGTTGTGAAAGTTCTGTGGAAGCATCGTTCGGTTGAGGAGGCTACTTGGGAGACCAAGAGTGAGTTGTGTGCTCAGTATCCGTAGTTGTTTGAGCCTTCAGGTACTCCTTCCTTCTTGACTTTCGAGGACGAAAGTCTTTTTAGTAGTGGATGTTGTGATGACCCTTCTGATCATCTTCCCGTTTATGCATTTATTATACTATTAGATCTTGCTTGTAGTGGCCCTAAGTTATTTATGGCTTGCTATAACCGATAGTTTGGTACCCTGGTTCTTTGTTTGGGCCTTTTAGCCGTTTGCCTATTTTAGAGCTTTAACATAGAACATCATTGACTTTAGTCAACATTCTTAGCTAACATGCTCGAAATTTAATTCTGACAGTTCCGTTAGCTCCATAGCATTGAGGTTGGTCTAGTTGGACCTTCAGTTGAGGCCTGAGAACTTTCGGTGTGGGTTTTGTGTTGTTTTCTTTATTTCAGGCCATTTGGAGTTGAAAGTGTAACTTTGGGTGACTTTAGATGATCGAAGCGTCAGATTTGAAATTCGACAATTCCATCAGCTCCAGAATGTTGAGTTTAGATTAAGTAGGTGGTTGGTTTGGGTTTCGAATGATCGGGGCTCATTTTGAGTCTTTGAGTTCCTTTAGTTAGTGTTGACTTGGGTCAATATTTCTCCAAAACGACCACGTATGAAAGTTTCATCAATTTTGTTGAGTCCAAAACGTCATTTCCATTCTATTAGCACTATTGGTTTTTGAATATCGGTTTCCGATTTTACTCAAAATGCCCCGTGGAGTGTTCAAGAGTTGTAGAAAAATGTTGCAGGCCAGGCCTTCAGCGCCATTGGCACTGGCCTAGCGCGATCGCGCTCATGTGCATTTCGGCTGGCCAGCCCGATAGCGCTGCCTGGGCATCGTTGGCTCTGGCCAACTCCCTGCAACTATATATTTCCTTGTTTTCATTTTTCCAGCATTTTAACTCAACTTTTCCCAATTCCAAACACTTAAACACTCTCCCAAATTGCTCCAATACCAGTTCTAACCTTGGGGAAATTGTTGTTTATCATAAATTTGTGCTTCTTCGTCTCTTGGTAAGTCATCTTCCCCAACTTGCTTCCTTTTGGTTTTCTCTAAAATCCACCATTGTGTTAAATTCCAAAAGATTGAAAATTGTTGTAGTGGCTACCTCATATCTCTTGCATGTTTGTGAGTTTGGAGAATTATCCATCTTGGCATAAATTCTATCTTTGGGTTAAGTAAACCTTGCCTAATTTCTGATTTTTCATTCTTAAATTACAACTTAAATCCTCTTTTGAGTGGGGTGTTTTGGCGCCCTTCTCTTGGCCAATTGTGCTTAATTTTGGAGCATGACTTCTTGGCTTCGTTGTGGTCATCATTCTCCTTTCCGTTTTTAGTTTTGGATTGTGGGCCCTGGGGACCCGCTTTTGACCCAAATTTCAACCCGGCTACAATTGTAGCGATATGGGTATTGTCAGACTCCTCTTAATGTATTATTTATGATTTTGATAGTTAGATCCTCATTCGGAGCTTCTTGGAGCAGCTCGGCCCCGAGTATCATTATCCTGCAGCTTGTCATCGAACGACAGGTAGGTTATGGTCTAAACTCCCTAGACTTAGCATATATAAGATAAAATTGTACTAGCTAGCATCCTTGGGTTGGGTTATTAGGTTGGCACCACAGACTTTGACCGCTTTTCCATGATACGCTTTATTTCTTTTCTCCGTTGTATGTAGTATTTTTCGTAGTTGATAGTATCACCCTTGTGGTCCTATGGGGCCTTGTTTGACTCTGAACCATATATGGTGGGTTATTCGGGGGTGCCCGTGAGTCCCAAGCATCGTTATCGTAATATTATGCTAGCTATCTGTGTTGTAGAGCGATTGGAGCCTGTGCAGGGCCGATAGGTTATTTATGGGCCGAGGGCCACTGTTGTGATTGTGTATGCCATTCATCATACATATAGATAGAGGGGATTTCTTTTTGATTTTACTATGGTTTTGGCTTCGGGCTGACTATTGCTGGATTTCCAAACCTTGCATAGCCTGTGGGGCCCATTTTTGGTGAAAATGATTTTAAAAGTGGTTTGGTAACATTTTGATGGGTCTTCATGGGGTAAAGGAGTTTTAAAGGATGTTTTATCACTAGATCCACTTATACTAGACTCGACGGGGTTGAGCGCTAGACTTATTTTACTACAGCTTTTGGGGTGATGTTAGACTAGGCTGGGCCGTGTGCTAGAACTATTGGACTTACTGTTTTAGATCTGGATACCCTCTAGGAAGCCTTACTTAGGGACTATTTTGAGATTTTGGGGCATATAGTATGTTGGTCGGGGGCCTCCATGGACCTCTCCATTCTGGACCAGGGGATAGTGTAGCGAGTGCCGGAGGGAGGGTATACGGCATAGCAGAGGTATACGGGTGGGACCTTCCATGGATCTTGTCTTCTGGGCCTTATAGGACGTCGGAAGTGGGTAACATAAGGTACTTGTATCACATTGGGATTTTGACATGCATCATATCATTTATTATTTGGGGTTCCACTATTGTTTGTTGTTTGTTGATTGAACGCTCCGATAGTATAGGATGCCATAGGGTTTGTTTTCACTTGATTGTGTTCCTCAGTTGTATGGGAGGCCAGAGGACTGTAGGTAGCCTCTTGTTACTTTATTGCGATGTTCTCCCCCTTTATGGTTATATTTATGAGATTGTATACTACTAGGTTGTTAGTTTCTGGGCTTGAGATTTGTATGATTAGTTGGTTATTGATTTTATTTCCCGAGCATGACTATCCTTACTCTTCTCTTCCTCCTCTTGTACTTGAAGTTACTGGTATACGTCCACTTTTAAAACTTATTATGTATATACTATTATTACAAGGATCCCAGGTGTGTTATTTCTTGCTTACACATGTGACTGTTGTTTATATATTCTACTTGCTAGCCTTGTATGTTGTTTCTGTTGTCCTCCCTCTGGGCTAGATCCTGTGTACTTTTTCATAGAATTCTGTAACTACTTGCTTCTATTCTGTCTGTTACTATACTTTTATCTTATATGTGCCCAGTCGGCCTATGATACCTACTGGGTACCTTATGCTTTGCATTTGGTGCTCATACTACACTCTATATCTTCTCATGCATATTCTAGTGTAAGCCATCACTGCTAGCTCATGGGAGACTTGTGCTTGGAGATTTTGGACTGTCTCGGACTGAGAGTGAGCTCTTGGCGATCAGAGCTTAACTTTAGTTTGTCTTTTGTATATATTATGCTATCATAGTTTGGAGACATGATGTATATGTTATTTTTGTACCCTTTGTACTCCTTATGTAGATCTGGCTCTTATACGCTATGATACCAGGTTTTGGGTTTGGTTTAGCTTTCGCTTTTTGTATATTATTCCGGTTATCTATTTTCCTTTATCTTGTTCCCTTGCTTCCGCTTATTAAACTGTTCTTCCACTTAAGTTGATAGAATGTGGCCCATTACTAATTGTTCTGGGCTACGGGGATTGGTTCACCTATTGGGGGGTCGTAGGTACCATCATAATTGAGGAATCGGGTCGTGACATTTAACCTCGATCAGACTAAGCACCTGAGATGACTTTGTACTATTTTAGACTTGATTACGCGCGGGCACCCTTGGAGGGAATTTTGAGACATTTCCCATTACTTTAGTCGTGGACAGGGTCTGGGCATGCATATTCGAGACTGGGTCTCTAGCTTGAACCAGAACTTACTCCGAACGACATGTTTTGATACTGAGTTTTAGTATGGGGTCCAGGACCTTGCTATTTCAGACCTGGGGCCTAGGCTGCATATGCCGGAGGGAGGGTATACAACCGGAGTAGAGGTATACGAGCAGTGTCTTTCTATGGAACCTACCTGATGGGACCGATCAGCACTGGATGGGGTACATACAGAGTTACCATTTCACCCTGAGATCTTCATGCATCATATCATTCATTGTTTGAGACTCCACCCTTTTTTTTTGTTTGTTGAGTGTGCGCTCCGGTTGTATGGGCAGCTGGAGGGTTTGTTTTCACTTGTTTGCATTTCTCAGTTGTATGGGCGGCCGGGGGACTGTAGGTAGACTCCTGTTACTTTATCGCAGTATTATCCCCTGCTACGGTTGTAATTATGAGATTGTATACTGTTAGGTTGTTATTTCCTAGATTTGAGATTGGCATGATTAGTTTGGCTATTGACTTCTATTTCCGAGCATGTCTATCTTTACCCTCCTCTTCCTTCCTTTATACTTGAGGTTACCGGTATACCTCCACTTTTAAAACTTATTATGTATATATTTCTATTGCAAAGATCCCAGGTGCGTCATTTCTTACTTTCAACTGTGCCTTTTGTGTATATATTCTACTTGCTAGCCTTGTATATTATTTTTGTTGTCTTCCCTCAAGGCTAGTTCCTGTGTACTTTTTCATAGATTTTCGTGACTACTTGCTTCTATTCTGTCTGTTACTACGCTTTTATATTATATGTGCCCAGTCGGTGTATGATACCTACTGGGTACCTTATGCTTCGCATTTGGTGCTCATACTACACTCTGCATCTTCTGGTGCAGATCCTAGTGTGAGCCATCATCGCTAGATCATTGGGATTCGTGCTTGAAGATCTTTTGGGGACTACTTCAGACTGAGGGTGAGCTCTTGGCAGCCGAAGCTTAGCTTTTAGTTTATCTTTTGCTTTATGTACTCTATTACTACTCGAAGATATTTGTGTGTATATTATTTTGGATACTTCATACTTCTTAATGTAGTTTTGGCTTTATACTATGATACAAAGTTTTGGGTTTGGTTTAGCTTCCGCATATATATATATCCTTGTTATCTATTTTCTTCATCTTATTCCCTTGCTTCCGCTTATTAAACTGTTCTTCCGCTTAAATTTTTAGAATGTAGCCCATTACTAACCGTTTCGGGCTACAGAAATTGGTTCACCTACTGGGGTGTTGTAGGTGCCATCATGACCGAGAAATTGGGTCGTGACAGTGTGTATGTGTGTCTATATATAGAATGTATTGTGTTTATGTGCATGTGATGTGTGTGTAGTGTAGAACATGTGTGTGTGTTGTGGTGATTATGTGTTATATATATATATATATATTTATTTATTTATTTTACAAATTTTCGTACATCTTCACATAAATTTTTTTTGTAAACGTGTAACTAAAAAACACCAAAAAATCGATCTCCTTATCATTTTCAACTAACATAAATAAGTAATTAAGTCAATATTTCACCAAACCTTGGTGCTACATCCAATTTCATGTAGTTTTTACTTTTTGGTAACTTTAAATTTGTATTCTAACCAGACAATAATTTAATCAAGAGACTTAATTTTATGCTGTAATTGCATGTAATCGAAGTATGGAGTAGTTGGAGTCAAATTTAAACTTTCTGAGTTCTGAATTTTAAAATCACTATTTCAAGTGATAAAAATCAGGTTTTAAATTTAATACTTGCACATATATAATAATTTTTTTAATATAAATATAACATTCTAAATATAATCAGTTACATAAAAATATGAATTTGACTATTTAAATATATCCACTAACATTTTTAAAATCATTTTTAAAATAACACCTTATTAATTTAATTAATGAAAAATAGCGAGAGAGAAAAATAAAATAAAAATTATGGAACTACAAAGATAAGATGATATAATCAGTAATATAGAAAATATGAATTTGACTATTTAATTTGTATATCTAGTAACATATTTAAAATATTTATACTCAATAAAATACCATATTAAATTCAAATAATAAAAAATAACAAGAAAAAAAATTTAAAACAAAAAAAATAAGAATAAAAGCTTTAATTGAGAACTTAATATTAATTTTAAATTTTTAAAATATTTTTGTCCTAAAAATTTACCACCGTCACATTATTAAGTAGATACAAAAATTACATTTTGGAGAATAATGACCATGTAAACTAACTTAGCAAAGTTGAGTGACTTTTGGGAGACAAAACAAAGTTGAGTGACATTAGAGGCTAATTACCCAAAGTTGAATGACTTTTGAAAGACAAAATAAAGTTGAGTGATTATTGTAGCCAATTACTCAAAGTTGAGTGATCATCCAAGCTTCTCACTCCACTTCTTTGACTTTATTTTTATTTGAGCTCTATTAAACTCATCGATAATTATTCTCACGCAAAATTCATAACACAAAATTTTGAATTCTTTATTTTACTACGAGATTTTTAATAATGACGGAATAGGCTGTTACAAACCATCTCGCTCACTTTTGCATAATTCCAATGGTCTTACTTCCATGCTCATCTTACTATAAAATTCAAAATACACTACAAAATAATTTTAAAATACAGATGCTTGACTAGTGCGGTCCCTTTTCCTTTCATGGCTTTCAAAAGTCATTCTCTTACCTTTGTTTTGGCATGTACTTTTCATTGTATTTTTAAAAAAGAATTAGTGACCATACAATGAAGTTAGCAAGTTAAGAAAAGGGTTTGGTGGACCCTACACTTAATTTGTTTGTATGGGTACTCAGACTTCCCCACATACATCATACACAATCCAACAATATCCTACCAATACCTCCCACAAATAATTCCCTCCTTATATGGACCACCCCATACTTACACTATTTTAGTCTTTTAAATTTTAACAAGTTGACTAAAGTATCCTTAAGATGATCTTCTTTCATCTATCACATGACACATAATATCCATGATTATAATTTTGGATGTTTTCATCAGCTATATGTAAGCATCAAAGTCTTAATTTAAAAGTTCATTAAAAAGTCTACATTTCCCTCCAATTTCTATAATTTTTTTCACAACAATTCTCAATCAATATTTATGAGGCTCAAATCTATCATAATATCATAGTTTAATTCATAGAACATAATGCAATCCAATACTATCAAAATTAATAATATTACATGACTTTAGTAAACCCACAAAATCAAGGTTTAAATCTAGCCATGAAATTTCAAAATTGACAAGTTATATGTCACTAATATTATTCTTCCAACTATTTAGAGCTATTTAATTAATAAAATTACCCCGCATTTTACCATAACCAAACCATGATCAAGATTCTATGAACTTTATATTTTGCAAAAACTAAGACAATAAATTCAAATTTCTACCGTGTGGAAGCTGAGAAATAGGTTTATCATGGAATAGGGAAAAAATAAAAAAAAAATATACCTTGTTTGAGGCTTTGGAAGCTTGTAATTTTTTTTAAGGTTTATAGTGGAAGAAAGGCAAAATTCGGTAATGGGGAGTGTGAAGAAAAGGGTTTAGGGGGGTTTAAAAAGTGTGAGACAACATGGGTCCCATAGAAACTCTTACCAATTTTGGCTACATCATCTGGGACTCACTTAGGGAACCCATGCGTGAGACTGACTACTGACACAGTGATGTAATAACCCTTCTAGTTATTTTCATGTTTTTCACATGTTTTTCTCATTTTGAACCGTCCCATGGCTTTATAGAGTACTTTTGGTCTGTGAGGATAGGTGGCATGTTTCTTATGGAATTTGGTTGAGTATTTGGTGAGTTTTCAATTTTGAGGCTTTAAAATTTAAAATAATAGACTTGGACCAACATTCTTGAAAAATGGGCTTGGATGTGAATTCTATTAGTTCCTTTAATTGTGAAATGTAGTTTTTGTTCTAATGGGACCTTTGGTTTGAGTCTTGAGGATTTTGGACTCATTTTTAGTTAATGGTTGGTTTTTTGAGTTTTCGTTAAAGTATTGACTTTGGTTAACATTTTATCAAGATGACCTTGGTTGGTCATTTTGATGATTCTATTGAGTTCAGAACGTTGTTTCCAGTTAGGTAGCATATTTGGTTTGTGTTAACGGGGTTCTGAATGAATCCCCAAAGTTCATTCATGACTTGGTTGGTTTTGAGTAAGTTGTTGGTACAACTATATCTAGTGCGGATGCACCTATGGAGCATTCCCCACTTTGGTGGTTTCGCTCCTGTAGTACACGACTCGTACCTATAGAGGGTGTACTATGCACCTGACATTGCTCTTGCGACACTTTATCGCCGTTGTGGGTTCGTGCCTGTGGATCCCTGGCCACTCCTTTGGAGCTTGGTACCTTAAGTTGCTTCCGCAACTGTGGAAGATTGACGGCACTTGCGATGTCACACTTCTGCAGGAGCGACGAATTGTTGAGTATTAAAAGGTTCATCTTTCTCACTTAGTTTATTTTATTTCAAATGTTTGGAGAGCTCAGTTTTAGGCATCTATCATACATTATTGGAAATTTCTCACCTAGTAAGCTCATTATCTTCCCTGTTATGTTCCCTCCCTCATTCAACCTCAATTCTCATCTTTAATTTGCATACTTGATCATTAATTTGCTGAGTTTTCTTCAAGTTAACGTGTACTCTCCAGACCATTTGAGGTTCAAATGGAGTCCCATCTCCAAGCAACTTTTGAGCATAGATTCCTTGACCTAGGAGTGAGGTAATTGAGATGGATAATTATGTTATCATTGGAAGGCTTCGAGGGTCGATTTTTGACCCAATTCTTGGCTGAGGTTTTATGTTATCAGTATAGGTATCCTTAGTCTCATTCTTCCATATAGATTGCATTATTGATAGACTAGGAGCAGTTTGAGGCCTTATAGAAGGGAATGGCATCCTTGTTATGATTTGAGTTTTGCACTTCGTCCCTAAGGTAGGTTACGGTTTTTTTTCTTTAGACTTGGCTCAGGTATATGGTATATTATATAAATTGCATGAAGATTAATGGTATTTATAGGGTACGAATAGGTATGACTTGTATTTTGACTTCTTGACCAAATTTGAGTACTTTAGTGTGGTTTTCTTGCTTAAGACTAGCTATACGGTGCTTGTCTAGTGCCATGCTTAGATTAGGGCTATTTAGGTTAGGTATCGGGGTAGAATCTCATATTAGGATGGGTTTGTGACTCATAAGAACTTTGTGAAGTGAATTTCTTTATATATTTCCTTTTTTGTTGAGATAGCAGGGCTTATGACCCTAGAGTGTGTTATTTTAGGTTTTCCAATGGGTTGTGTTGATGATATGGACATACTTTTTCTCTATTCATGTATATAGCTATAATTGTGCCCACAAATATGTACTCATACACTCATTTTCATGGATCATGGCTTGTTTCTGATGAAAAACGTTGATATTCATTTTTAAAAGAAATATACAATCTTTTACTAAGTCTGAGGTCAAATTCCAGATTCTTCCACCTTTTTAATTGGCTGATGTAAGATTTTGGTCATTTTATACTTGTTTTATTATATCCAAGGTGAGATTCCATGTGGCCCAAGGAAAGATTTTGGGTTTCATTGTCAATACATCTGAGTTGAGTTTTTAGGTAGCCCGAGGTAACATTCCAAGTTTCACTGCATTGGTCACATACTAAATTGTATCATAGAATACTATACTGTATTATATATATATATATATATATATATATATATATATATATATATATATATATGTATATATATTAGTATGCCGTGTATACTATATTTATCGTGTTATGCTATAGACTACTAGGACTTTTCTACAAGCAGGGTTACCTTATTGTTGTTCATATTATATATTCATCTCTTGAGCTTGGTCAGTCTATGATGCCTATTGAGTACTGTGTTTTGTACTCATGCTTTATTTTCTGCATCTTTTTCTGAAGCAGACCCTAGTACTAGCTACCCTCGCTAATTCTACTCATTCCGGGAGATATGTTATTCAGATTTGTGGTAAGCTCATGGCATCCAGAGACTTATCCATTTCCTTCTTGTATTTACTGTCTATATTTTTGTACTTTTGAACAATTATGTATTTGGCTAGTTCCTACTCTTGTATATTAGTGGCTCTTGTACTGGTGACATCGAGTTTGAGGATGGTTGTTTTGTGTATTTTGTTTCTCTTTTGCTACTCAGGGGCATGTTTGTATGTATTTATATATTTGTCCTATTTATCAGTTGTCTTCCTTTTATTTTTTATTAGCTTGTTACATATTGTATGTAGCTATGTGATCTAGCTTACCTACTGGGAGGTTATAGTAGGTGCCATCATGTCCTTATTTTGGATCGTGACAATGTGGTATTAGAGCCTCAGGTTCACCAGTATCACAAGTACTAGAGCAAGTGTCTGGTAGAGTTCCACGGATCGGTATAATGACTTCTGTATCCTATCTTTGAGAGGCTATAGGACATTTTTAGTAAAACTCTATCATTGGTTCCTTATTATGCATTCTTGGTTCTGTCAACTTCTAAATTTTAATTTGTTTCATTCCTTCCCATATGATTATGTAATGATCAGATCCGTCATTATTTTAGGAACCACTACATTGCAAAATTTCAGGAACGATTTAAAATATTTTTGGTATTAAGTGGGGTGACGTGACAACTTTTTTTAGATTTTTAGAAATCATTGGGGCTGACATCACTCCGCTATAGAGGTGTTTTATGCGCTATAGCAGAATCGCTATAATGGAAGGCCATCCGCTATAGCGGAATGATGGGAGGTAGTAGCCTCAGAATGAAATTTTAATAAAAGATTTTTCCTTCTCAGTTGGGAAACATAAACCCTCCTAAGCTGCTCCAAGGCTTGGGATCCATGAGGAGGAGGGATTATGGCTGAAGGGACATGCAACAACGGATTCCAGGATTTTCATTCAGCCGAGAATGCCTTCACGGAGCTAGAAATGCATCATTGCAGTTGCTTGGCGTTCTGGTAGGCTAGGTTTTCACTTTTGAGTAGATACACCTATTTACATTTGTACATTGTGGTTATGTGTGAACTAGGAATCGATTGGATTGAATGATGGGAGGATGAAATGATAGGATTTTAGGACTGGGATATCGAGAAGGTTCGGGGAACCGGAAAATGCTTGGGTAACTAAATGGGTAATAAAAAAAGGGAAATTCTTAGATAAGGTTTGGGCATATGAGTAGAATAATAAGGAGTGTCTGAATCACCAAGGTTAAGGGGTGGTTTTCCATATTGTAACTATCTATGGAAGGGTTCGGAACTAATGTAGTTACTAAGATGTGTTAATAAAGGGTGAACGGGATATAGTCTTCGGATGGGAGTTAGGGCTAAGTTAGGTGCCCGGGAAAAAAAGTAGGTGATAGTTATTGATTCTTGTATGCGTTGTATGTTTGTGTATTTTTGTCTAAGTATTTGTATGAATTGAAATACTTAGGGATTGATTTAGGAATGTCCAAAAGTCTTATTTCCAGCCTTGTGAAATTAACTAGGAGTTATTGCTTGTTGGTTTACAAGTGTTGATTGTTTATTATTTGTGACTGTGGATTTATGTGACCTTCGGTTAGCTCGGTTACCACGCCTGGTACGTGTATACTAATGGTTGGCTTGGGTACCATGCCTGGTACGAGATATACTAATAGTTGGCTCGGGTACCATGCCTGGTATGGGAAATACTAACTAGTTGGCTCGGGTACCACGCCTTGTACGGGTTTACTTTATTGCATTACTGCATTTTGATAATTTGTTCCATGAGTGGACCGGCCTGTGTTTATAAATTGTGATATTATATTTTGGTCCTTGAGAGGCCGGGTTGTTATATTGATATGTGAGTTTGGTTTTGGTGTAGATCGGGGTGTTATATTATATTATGAGTTTGGTCTGGGGGTAGACCAGGTTGTATATTTGATACTTAGGTGTTGTCTAGAGGGGAAGCCACTAGCAATGAATCTCAGTTGAGCTCTCGAACTCCGCAATGGAAAGTGACTTCCTTTCCATCCACACCTATCAGCTTGCACCCCCTCTCATAGCAAAAGCCCTATCTTTGGTAATCCATGGACCTCTCCCGGTTAGCTTCATCTGGGAAATGCTCATAAGGATACCCAGGCAATTGTCCTTCACCCATTGGGTGTGATAACCTATAATGTAACAAGAAGGCGGGATTAGAACTCGATAAGGCATAAGGGATTAAGAAAATGGGGAAAAATTCTTCTAAGTGTCAGCTTTGGGAGCTACTGGTTCACGGCCTTCTGCAATAGAAGACGATCATCCTCCATAGAAGAACCATCATAGCAGAAAAATATCCATCATAGCAGAACCATAATAGCGGAGCCCAACTGCTATAGCGGTATTGATCATCCCAGAAGCTTCAAGGGGTGCAGTAATGGCTCCCCTTGGCCCAAAACTCCATTTTTAACAATCCAAGTTCATATCAGTGCTTCTAAAGTATTATATTAGTTTTCTACAAAAAATTGGGCATTATAACCCCTAAATTCCGTCCAAATCACAAGTTTATTCAAGAACAACCCTTCACCTCCCACCCTGTTTTGGCTTGTTTTTGGCCAAAAAGAGTGTAATCCTTTGCCCATAATGCCTTGGAGGAATTGTAAATGTAAGGGAAGCATCCATGCTTTGGGAATCCAACAAACTCCAACCAAAGAGTCGAAGTTCACACCTACTACAATATACACCCAATTTCCTTTTTTCTACCATAATCATGTCAAAAAATCATGCAAGGAAGTAAAGGAGTGAGAAAAATCAATTGTTACCTGAAGTTTATGACGTCGGAAGCATAGTGATCGGGAGGAAAAAAGGGAGAGTTTGGGTTGAAAATTGGAGAGAATGGGAAGAACACCTGTTTCTCCCCTACTTCAATCTGTTACCAACCGCTATAGCTGTCAGTACTCTGCTATAGTGGAACCGCCATAGAGGTACATATAGAGGACGAAAATAAGTTTTTGGAAAGGAAAATTTCTCTCGGGTCTTTTCAAATTCGTCCGTTCTGACATGACACAAGGCCCCAAATTTCTTGGGTACTCCGAAAAGACACGTGTAAAAATTTTCGTGGGTAATTCAAAAATTCTATGAGGGGGCGGGATCATTTAATTTCCTTCAAATTGGTGTGACTAATTGAGGGAAGGTTTGGTAATTCATGTAGGTTCGTAAGTTATGCGGTCATTTGGGACAGTGAGGGTACCGAGCTAGTTCCTTTCATTTTCTTGATATTGAAATCATTTGGGGATGAATGATGGGTAAATTGGTATCTGTTGTAATGACCAGATCCATCGTTATTTTAGGAACCACTATGTCACAAAATTTTGGGAATGATTTAAAATATTTTTGGTATTAAGTGGGGTGACGTGATGAAAAATTTCATATTTTTGGAAATTATCCAAGCTGATGTCACTCCAGTATAGTGGTGTTTTATCTGCTATAGAGGAACTGATATGGCGGAAGGCCATCCGCTATAGCAGAATAACAGGAGGCAGTAGCCTCAGAACGGGATTTTAATAAAAGATTTCTCCTCCTCAGTTGAGAAACATATGAGGGTTTCTCAAAAAACCCTCCTAAGCTATTCCAAGTCTTGGGAGCCATAAGGAGGAGGGATTATGGCTGAAGGGACACGGAACAATAGATTCCAGGATCATCATTCAGCCGGGAACGCCTTCACAGAGCCAGAAATGCATCCTTGCAGCTGCTTGGCATCCAGGTAGGCTAGGTTTTCACTTTTGAGTAGATAGACCTATTTACATTTGTACTTATCATATAGTTGAAAAGGAGAATCCATGATTAGGCCTCCTGGCATGGAGTCCGGTGGATTAGGTGTCGGTTATGTGTGAACTAAGAATTAATTAGATTGAATAGTGGGAGGATGAAACATATTTTGGGATGTTCATATTGTCTTGGTATGATGAAATGACAGGGTTTCAGGGACTGAGATGTCGGGAAGTTTCAGGGAACCGGAAAATGCTTGGGTAACTAAATGGGTAATAAAAATGGGGAAATTCTTAGATAAGGTTCGAGCAGATGAGTAGAATAATAAGGAGTGTCTGAATCACCAAGGTTAAGGGGTAGTTTTCCACATTGTAACTATCTAAGGAAGGGTTTGGAATCAATGTAGTTACTAAGATGTGTTAATAAAGGGTGAACGGGATATAGTCTTTGGATGCGAGTTAGGACTAAGTTAGGTGCCCGGGGAAAAAAGGTAGGTGATGGTTATTGATTCCTGAATACGTTGTATGTTTGTGTATTTTGGTCTAAGTATTTGTATGAATTAAATTGCTTAGGGATTGATTTAGGAATGTCCAAAAGTCCTATTTCCAGCCTTGTGAAATGAACTAGGTGTTATTGCTTATTGGTTTACAAGTGTTGATTATTCATTATTGGTAACTGTGGATTTATGTGACATTCGGTTGGCTCGGGTACCACACTTGGTACGGGTATACTAACGGTTGAATCGGGTACCATGCCTGGTATGTGATATACTAACGGTTGGCTCGGGTACCATGCCTTGTATGGGAAATACTAATTGGTTAGCTCGGGTACCACACCTGGTACGGGTTTACTTTATTGCATTGCTGCATTTTGATAATTGGTTCCATGAGTGGACCGGGCTATGTTTATAAATTGTGATCTTTTATTTTGGTCTTTGAGAGGCTGGGTTGTTATATTTATTTGTGAGTTTGGTCTTGGTGTAGACCGAGGTGTTATATTATATTGTGAGTTCGATCTTGGGGTAGACCAGGTTGTATGTTTAACACTTAGGTGTTGTCTAAAGGGGATCCATGATGGGTCTGGGATATGTAATGGGGTATGTGGATTGTTGACCATGGTTATAAAAGTGAATCACAGGTGACTAGTAAGCTAGGGGAATGACTGAGAGTCAGGTGTCGTACTACTAGCTGGTATTATGACTTTAGGGAATTGTCTAGGGACCCTAGTGGGGCCCAGATACTCTTAAGTAGCACCATGAGGGTAGTGGGTCTAGATTGACAGGGACTAGGTCGTTTCTGGATGCATAGTCATAGGGGGTTGACTAGGAAAATGGAGAGGCAGTCAGGGTTGGATTTAGTGGTTGAGTTAAGGATAAGATGACTTGGGAAGTCTAAGGTTAGTGTGACTTGGGAAGTCTAAGTTTAGTATGACTCGGAAGTTGTGAGAGTGAGGGAGTTGGCAGTGGAAGGAACAGGAAGGGTCAATGTTTGGATTGTAGTTAGAAGGGTGATGCGATGTTGGAGGATGGAGCTATATTGGTTATTTTCATGCTTTCCTTGATTTTCTTATATGATAGTATTAGTGAATTCGGGTCGACCAATGATGCCTACCTGTATGTGTGTTTGTACTGATCTGTTTGCAGGGTTAGTGATGTTTCGTAGGTGCATAACGATGGTGATCTCCAGAAGCTTCTGTCCTTCGATTCCATAACAGAAGTTGTGTCTCTTTTACATTTTCTTCATAAATCATGTAGTAGCTCTTGTACCTGTTTAGACTAGTTCCTAGGGAGGGTGTTTTAAAGTTGTAAAACGGTTGTATTGTATTTCTTCATCAAGGAGTTTTCCTGAAAAAATAGGGTTGTAAGGTTTTCAGGTATTGAAAATAAGGGTTTATGGTTATACTTGAGTTTTTCCGCATTTACCTATTGGACAGGTGGTAAGGGTTCATCTATCTAGGTGCATAGAGTAGGCACCCGCATAGCCCGGCAGGTTAGGTTGTGATAGATTAGGACGAGGTCTATAGTAGAGGAGAGCGAGTCTTCTCTGCCATTTGCTAGGCCCTAGCTAGGGGTCAAGGTACTGGTCGACCTAGAGGTCGAGGTAGGGCACAGGTTGTTGTACCAACTTGAGGTCAAGCAAAAGCATCATCACCAGAGCTAGAGATTAAGGTAGGGGACCTACCGTATCATCTAGAGGGTTTGGGGCCAGCCCAGGCTTTGCCAGGATTTATATCTATGCCAATACTTCAGGACACCATGGTCAAAGTTTCTTAGAGGGTATATCACAGGAAAGGGGTTTTTTCTGTCACTTTGGATGGTTCTCAGGTCAGAGATGAGGCTCAGACTTCAGCCCACTCAGGGAGTTCAGATTCCTGAGGTGTGGCCTTCTGTTGTGGCTCCTCTCTTAGAGGTTCTGGCTGTGCCAATTATTGCCCCGTCTAATATAGCTAGACTGGTGATGTCTATTGAGGAGCAGAAGATGTTTGATAGGTTTAGTAGATAGGGTCCTCCTATGTTTATCGATGCTCCGAAGAAGGATACCTATAAGTTTCTGGTGAGTTGTTAGGAGAGGTTGCATAACCTCGAGTTAGTTGAGTCCATGGAGTTGACTATACTATATTCTAGATGGTGGGGCAAGCCAAGCATAGGTAGAGATCATATCTTGAGTGTCGACTAGTTGGGTTACCTCTGTGACTTAGGCGCAGTTCTCTGAGGCTTTCTTCGGGAGGTACATGCCCCGCAGTTTGAGAAAGAGGTTGAGGGATGGGTTTACTAATTTGCATCAGGGTTCTATGACCATTATTGAGTATAAGACTAGATTCTATGAGTTGGCTCGACATGCTTCAAAGAGCTACCGACAGAGAAAGAGAGAGTTTGGAGATTTGTTAGAGGGGTTATCACACCACTCCGTATGGTGAGAAAGCATCTAGTGGTTGTTGGTGCCACGTTTCTACATGTTGTTGACCTTGTAAGATTATAAAGGGGATACATCGTAAGGCCTATGGAGGCACGATAAGAGGTTCACTGTCAAGGCTGTTTTAGTAGGCAACAGTCTAGATAAAGAGGTTCCCTAGATAGGGGCCATCATTTCCAACCTAGTAGGCCCATTTAGGTAGCACTTCATATCTCAGATGCATCTTCTTGGTGTAGATCCTAGTGTGGGCCATTGCTGCTGATTTGTAGAGACTCCTACGAGCTAACTTTTTGACTATCCGAGATAGAGGGTGAGCTCTTGGCGATCGGAGTTTAGCTGTTATCTCATATTTTGTATTATGTACTCTTTTGTTACTCAGAGACATATGTATATATTCTTTTAGGTCTTTTGTACTCTATATATTTAGTACTAGCTCTTGTACTATGATACCAGGTCGTGGGTTTTGATCTAGCTTCGGCTTATATATATTTTAGATACTTATTTCTTCATTTATTTCCTTGTTTCCGCTATTTATATCATTCTTCCGCTTGCTTGTTAGATAGTAGACCATTACTGATCATTTTAGGCTATGGAGATTGGTTCACCTATAGGGTGTGGTAGGTGTCATCATGACCGAGAAATCGAGTCATGACATCGGAGTCATTGTGGAGGCCAGAAAATATTGGTTTTATCCTTTCTTCTCCATTATATGTATTTTTACGTTCTTGATTAGTTGATATGCAGAAATTCCTCCATGTCTATGTATAAGTAGAATTCTCATCTAGGGCTATGGAAGTTTCATGATTATTCTTGTATGAACTTGATTTGATTTGTTAACATATCTATTGTCGTGCTACGGCTCATTTGGTTGCTTACTCCTCTTGCTCTTAATTATTTGTTTTCTTGATCAACATTCGAATACTATGTATGGTGCATAGATTGGACAAGGAATAGGGAATTTAGGTACACAATAAGAGAAGGTAGAGCTTGGTCATAGAACTCTTCAAGGGGGAATGATTCGCTAACATGGATAGAAATATACATGTTAGCCTTGCTTAGTTGATACGGAAGATTAATCACATGCACTTCACTATCGACTGATGACCATAGGAATATAGGCATTAGGGATAGTCGAGTAGGCATAGAGGCAGTTTAGAAAGACACTCAACATCGCAAATACAAACCCGCAACTAGTAATCCAATAAATAATTAGAATTAGTTCAAGTGATTACTCAGCATGATTGATAGCTAATCCATAGCCTTATATTGATTTCATCTTATGTATTTCGTAAGAATTCACTCTTCGTTTGGTGAATTGTTCATTAGTTAGCCTATCTCTATCCTTAGTTAAATTAATTTATAAATCTATCATTAGTTTTTATTCCTTGAATAGATAATTAACATTAGTTTAATTCAGTAAATAGTTAACCAACAAGTCTTTACGGGTAGAATATCTGGACTTACAATCATATATTACTTGTATGATTGTGTACACTTATATGTGCGTTAGACGCAACTTGTATATATCTTTTCTCGGTTTCCTTTGTGCTCATATTGTATATTTTTAACCATTATATATATATATACATATATATATACATATATATATGTATATATATATATATGTATAAGCTTATGGCCCATTCATCTCCTTGTTCTGCTTCCACATTATTTATTTTAGCCTTTACTTTCAGTTTTTATTTGGGTTTTGACTTGCCTACTGGGGGGTTGTAGTAGGCGTCATCATGGCACAATTTTGGGTCATGACAGGGACTCCAATTGAACCTCAAATGGTCTGGAGAGTACACTTTAACTTGAAGAAAACTTAATAAATTAATGATCAAATACGTGAATTAAAGATGAGAATTGAGGTAGAACGAGGAAGGGAACGTAACAGGGAAGATAATGAGCTTACAAGGTGAGGAATTCTCCAAAAATGGTTGATAGATGCCTAAATCTAAGCTCTCCAAAGATTTTAAATGAAAAGAATCAAGTGAGGAAGATGAGTCTTTTAAGAATTAGCAATTTGTTGCTCCTACAGTCGTTCATCGCAAGTGCGATGCTACATGTGCAGTAGATCTTCCATAGTTGCAGAAGTCACTTAACACACCAAGCTCCACAAGCGCGAGCCTGTCACAGTAATGAAATACCTCAGGCGAGGTTAGGTGCATAGTTCACCCTCCACAGTCGTAAGCCTCTTGCTGCATAAGCAGCACCATAGGAACGGGGAATACTCTGCAGGTGCGGGCTCCCTTAACGTCACCCGCCTTAGCTAGTGTGGCCATCTCACCACCCGTGGAAAGGATATTCTTCTTAGTCAACCTATACAACAGTGTTGAAGCATAATTCTCAGTTGTTGCTTATGCTCCTCCCTATTTCTTAACTAGACTAAGATGTTATCAATGAACACTATCACAAGTAAGTAAAAATAGGGCCCAAACATGTTGTTCATCAACACTACACATGTTGTTGGGGTAATGGTCAAGTTGAATGGCACAACCAAGAACTTATAATGGCCATAACAAGTCCTAAAGGCATTTTTAGGAACATTTGCTGCCCTGGTTCTCAACTGATGGTAATTCGATCTCAAGTCTATCTTGGAAAACACTACCGCATTCTGAAGCTGGTCAAACAAGTCATCAATATACGACATCATATAGTTATTCTTAATAGTCTCCTTATTCAGCTATTGGTAATCAATACACATATGCAAGGAACCATCTTTCTTCTTCACTAACTAAATAGGAACCCCCACAGAGAAACATTAGGATTGATAAACCCCTTGCTCAAAAGATCCTGAAGCTTCTCTTTTAACTCCCTCAACTCTATTGGTGCCATCTGATATGGTAGAATAGAAACACGATGAGTGTTTGGCTCAAGGTTAATGACAAAGTCCATATCATGGTAGGGCAGAAGACCTAGTTAGTCTCTAGAAAGACATCTACGAACTTACTGACCACAAGAACTAACTCAAGTGAAGGATTGTCAGCACTAGTATCCCAAACATGCGCTAGATAAGATAAACACCCCTTCTCTATCAATCGATGCACCCTCAGAAATAATATCACTCCTTTTGGAACATGACTATCAATACCCTTCTACACTACCTAAGGGATACCAAGAATAATCGTATTGGCAAAGCAATCAAAGATTGCATGATAGGGAGACAACCAATCCAGACTCAGAGTCACGTCAAAATCTACCATACCTGGGATGACAAGATCTACCTAGGTATCATACCCCAAAATAGTCATAACACTAGATCGATAAACTCGATCAACTACTAAGAAATCACCTATGGGAGTATATACATGCATAGGCACAACAAAAGGCTCGCATAATAAGTCCAAATAAGTAGCAAAATAAGCAGACATATATGAATAGTTTATTATGAGCACCAATTGCTAAGCAACGGGTACCCAGTAGGCATCATAGGCTGACTGAGCGCATATAAGATATAAAAGCAATAATATAGAAGATAGCAAAGAAGATGTCACAAAAGCAACGAATAAGTACATGGAAGATAGCACATAAGGAATACAAGGATAAACAATCATGCTCGGCTAGCTACTAGAAATATACATCACAGAACATAGGTGAGGGGAAGAAGAATGTACCTGGGGTCCTTGCAATAATAATATATATATATATATATAAAGAGAGGGTCTTAAGAAATAGCCGGTATACCGGTAACCTCAAGTAAAAAGGGAAGGAAAGAAGTCAAGTAAACAAACTCATGCTTGAAATCCAATTCTAACAACCAAATCATGCCAATAATACACTCTCAAAGTAGGAATAATCAGCCAATAATCCAAGTATAACCATGAAGTGAACCAGAAGTATATACAACACAACTCTCAAATGTGAATCATTGAATAAGAACCCCAATATAGCCATAATCAGAACCAACAACCCCAGAGATGGGTTTAGCTACTCATGCTTAGAACAAGAACAAGAAGATGAGTCGAAGGAAACATACTTACAAGATTGATCAAAAAAACCAAAAGATGTTCTTGAATCCAAGGCATAATTAATGCTCCAACTCGTTCAAAACCAAAACAAAACAGAATGAAATTGTATCGTATATTGTGTGTAACGAAACAACCTAATGATAATATTTATAGGTGAGTATGAATCATATCCTAAAAGGTCTAGGAAAGGAAATATGCATCATCTCGTACAGTTTCCAAAATGGAACGTTCTTGCTCAAAACAAACCATTCTTCACATCGTGATAACTTACATCCTTTACCTAGATGTTGGACCCCAAAATGAAAGCCAAAATGGAAGCCAAAACAGACCACTATTAGTCAAAATAGTTCATTCTATGAGGCATTCTAACTTCCTATTTGCACAGTTTCTGTCTTCTGAAAATGACCACCAAAATGATGGGAATTGGCTAAACACACTGAATTTATTATTGTCGTTGATTAAAGAATTATCAAATGGTTTGAAATGATTATAAACCTAATGTGCTGAATAGGTGCAACTTAAGAAGAATTAGCTACAAAATTCAGCGCTAATTTGTTGCTAAATAGTTTATAGCTAATATGACTTTTTTTATCATCATTAAATAAACTGACGATGAATTTTACTATTTAGTGATAGAAATCGTCTGTCGCTAATAAATTGATAGTCATGTTTCTTTCTTCATTTCCTTTTTCTCTTTTATGGTAGGATAGATTGGAACAAAAATCCGACATGTATTTCATGAAATTAGTAAAAAGGTGCGTTAAGCTGTCTCAAACACCACAGTTATATGAAAAAAGAATTAGAACCAAACCTTTTAGAGGAATAATCAGTAAAAGAGAATAAATAAGAATATTGTCTAGCGATTGATGAAGTGGATGAAAATCGTGAGAGATCACTAGGGTTAAAATATTATCAGAAACAGAAAAATGCAATGTGATTTCTTTTCAACTACTTAAGTCTTGATGCGCAGAGTTCCTAATAATGTATTGATTAGAGGTAGCGGAAACTCACCGAAGTAATCGAAGCGCGTGCAAGTTGATCCATGGTTAAGGATGTTTATCCGAAAAAAGTTATATTTAGAAACAATTTAATTTTATACTTTTCATATTATCTTTAATGAGATGATTTATAGCCAAACAAATATCTACAACTCATTTTTTTTTATTAAATTTTTTAAAAATCTTTCTTTCTTACTTACTTACTTAAACCTCGTATCCAGGCAAATATCATCACATGCTAAAAAATATTTTAAAGAATCAATTAACAAATTTACCTTCACATGTTAATTGTTGAATTGTTTTTTCTGCTGTTAATTTGTTCACACAATTAGTCATGTAAAATATAGGTGGTTATTACTTCCTCGTTTCACTTTACATGACACTATTATCTTATTAATTCATTTAAAAAGATTGGCACAATCTTATCTTTTTCTAATAAAAGTCTTTTATCTATAGTCATACAAATATTATGACATATTTAAAAATTAAATTTTATACTGAGTCAAATTATATCAAACAAAGTAGAACAAAGAGTATTAAATGAAGAATACTTTTTTCTTTGTTTCTTCGTTTGGTCACTTTTTTTTTTTGGGGGGGGGGTCAAATAGTCATTTTTGAAAATAATAATTTTAAAATGCTGTTAAAAGTTCCTCACATGAAAAATGTGATAATAATTATACTAATTATTTTTTGATGTGAGTTTTGGTCAATATTGGAGGAAAAGATTAACAAGAAGACAAACAAATAAAAGCCCAAATTCATGGAAGATGTTTTTTGATATATTTAATCATTAAATGTCAAAATCACCATAATATTACATCACCCATTCCTAAATACTTATTCTTACCAAAAAATAAATATTTCATAATATATGTCATTTTAAAAAATCAAGGCATAATTAATTATTTATTTCCACCTTTATCTTTAATTATAAATATGAAAGATATTAATACTGTAAGATTTCGTCTAAAAGTTAGGATGAAACTCCTCGCCCCAAGCTACCAAGAGGATCATTTTTGTCGTTTGACATACGTGTCAAGCTTTTTGGCCAATTAATAAATGAAATAAAAATTATATTTTATATATCTTAATATTATTGAAGATAGTGTTTCCCAATATATAATAATAATAATAATAATAATAATAATAGTAATAATAATAATAATTAATTAATTAATAATGTGAAGACTAAGTTATTACACCTCTTAGGCCATAGTCAACTTGATAATAATATAAAAAAAATGAGCAGAAAAATATTAAACAAGAAGGCTCTAATTGAGGCAGTGCACTACCATTTCATTTTCAGATGATGATGATAATAATAATAATAATAATAATAATTACCACATTTAACTGAGGATCAATTTTTATTTCAGCCTTTTTATTAGAGGCCATTGATGATAACGTGTGTAAAGAAGCAGCCCGATCACGAGCTGGACCATAGATAGGTTCGATAGGAGAAATATGATGCAAATCAGGTAGCAATTTATTACTGGATAAAGAACGTCTATTATAAATAGATTTAACAGCAGGCATCAAATTATTAGAAAAAAATTGCCTATGAGAGGTATAACTATTATCAGTAAATTGAATACATATTCTACCATCAGAATCTTGAGAAATATGAGAATATTCAGAGTTTGTAACTGCATCAGTTATTTGATTCGGGGATATAACCGAATTAAGAGTCCATGTGGTGGGAAAATCAATTTCTTCCCATCTAATAGGTCTCCTCGTGGTGACCTTGGACCTTGCAAAATTGGTTTCTACCAAAATAGTTTGCTCAGATGTATCATATAACTTACATCTAGGATTTAAAGTAGATAATAACTTGAAATAGATCCTGTAAGATAAACATATTAATTCTGATCCAGGAACATAATTATAACCATGAGTTTTAACATTCAGAGTTAAAGCCTCGATGATATTAACATCAGAAAGAGATAAATGCAAATTGGGTTGAGTATTAAAATATACTGGGCCATAGGCCACTGTAGATTCAATTGAACCCATTAAAGATTGACGAAAATTTAAATTCCTAGCATCTCTGAGAGCAGCTAGAAAAGTTTCAGGCAACCCTTTAAGAGTCAAAGGTTTGAAAGCAATTTGAACCATACCAATATGCAGATAATTATAACGATGTTTATATAAATCAATATCACGTTTGTTTAATAAATGAATTGTCTGTTCAGACGAATTTAAAGCAAGAGATTGCTCAGTAGTTTTTATTAATTGTTTAGAAGAGAGTTTATCAAACCAACCATAATCATAAATGGTTTTAATATCAACCTTTGGAATAGTCCATTTATTAAGCAAATCAAGGTTTTGAGGTATATCCCAGAGGAGGAGGATCGGACCGGGCGGTAGTCCACCATAGTCGATGATCTAGCAAGTCAAGCATCCTTAAACTGAGGATTAAGAATCAAGATATATGCAAATTTATCTATGATTTGATGACTGTATGGAGGCTCTTAAAGCTTTTACCCAAGCAAGGGGCCTGTCGAGATCCAGTACATATTGTTATTAAGCCCATGTGTCTAGCAGTTCTAACCGGGTAGAGACGCCCTTTTTTTCTCCTTTAACGGACTTGAGACCACGGCTGGCTAGACGGAGTCACTGTACCACCATCTCGGAACCAATTCAAGAAACCATGCATAAATTTGTTTATATCTAGATAAAGTCTAGATCTTTCATGGTAGATACAAAAGCAAAGTTAGTCAGTCGACATAGATACACCTAAGTTTAGCCGGACATAGTCACGGTGTTGCTTGAGGGAGAAGAGATAAAAAAAAGACAAATAATTACCTTGAAGGGCTTTCTTATATATTCCGGTATTCTGGTTGGTCTCCGACAAACCTTTACAATATTTAGAGAGAGAGTAGAAAGAAAACTAAGAAAAATGGTAAAAAACTTTCTGCCCTTCTATCTACGAAAGACTCCCTTATTTATAGGGAAATATAAAACATTTGGAATCTTTCTACAGTTCCTAATGGGACCCATCTGTCCTTTACACAGTTTATCTACTGTAGTTTGAACTTATCAAGTAACTGTTCATATCTTGTCTTTTCCCTTTAGCCTCCGTAGGAAATCTTCCGCCTTTTCCAGCACATCTTCTGGAGTGGATCCCCTTAAAATGGTTATAAGAATTTCTTCAGTAAAATATGAAACTAGGAAGTTCATTGTGAAAGATATTCTCGAGATAAAAAATCTGGGAGAGAATTATCGCTTCCCTTTTTATACTGAATATCGAAATCAAATGGGGCTAATTGAGCTTGCCATCTGGCGAACATTAGCTTGGATGCATCATGTTTGAAATCTTTATCAAACATATACTTAACTGATTGAGCATCTGTTTTTATCAAAAACTTTTGATTGTATAAATCATCTTGGAATTTTAACACACATTTAACAATGGTTAACATTTCATGTGCTATCGTGGCATATTTTTTCTGAGCATCGCTCCATTTTCCTGAATGAAACCTTATCAAGTATTCATTCTTATCATTCGGATTCATCTGCTTCAAAATTCCTCCATAGCCAATATTGGAAGCATCGGTTTCTATAATCTTTTCCCAACCAGGATTAGCCAGAGTCAGACAGGGCAAGGTTTTAACCCTGACTTTAATGTTTTTGACCAAGTCGGTGAGACTAGTGGTCCAAGGCTTTTTCTGATTCTTTTTAAGTCTGTCATATAACGGAGCCAAATCTCTAGAAAGATTTTTATAGAAAGGAGAGATATAATTCAAACTTCCCAAGAACCTCTGAAGCTGAGTTCTATCTGTGATAACATCAGGAAATTTTGAAGCGAATTCAATAGATCTCTGAATAGGGGTTACTTTTCCCTGACAAATTAAATGTCCGAGAAAACGTACTTCAGTTTGGAAAAGACTCATTTTTGGTTTAGAAATTACTAACCCATTTTGAATAACAATTTTATTAAATATGTCTAAATGTTTAATATGATTTTCTAACGTTTTAAAATAAATTAAAATATCATCAATATAGACTATAATAAAGTCTAAATAGGGGTTGAAAATATCATTCATAATTTTCTGAAATTCAGAAGGAGTATTTTTCAAACCAAAAGGCATAACGTTCCACTCATACTGCCCAAATGGGACGTTGAAAGCTGTTCTATAAGAATGCTCTTTGAAGATTTGAATCTGCCAATAACCTGATTTTAAATTAAATTTTGAGAAGATGTTAGGATCATATAATCTTGAAAGTAAATCCCTTTTATTAGGAATAGGGTATCTAATCCATTTAAGATACTTGTTTAAAGGTTTGTAATTTATTACTAACCTGGGTACACCACGTTCTTTCTCTGCTGCATTATTAACATAAAAAGCAGTGCAGGACCAAGGGGATTTAGAAGGTTTTATCAAACCCTTTTGTAATAACATGTCTATTTCCTTTTTGCAGAATTCTACCAATTCGGCGTTTCATCTGGTAAGGACGAGATTTAGTAGGAATATTATCCTCAGAGAAGTCTTCTTCGTATGGAAGAGTTACAATATGTTTTTTTCTATTCCAAAAAGCACTAGGATGATCGGCACAAACATCAATGGCCATCTGCTCAGAAATCAGTTTTATTTTCTGTTGTATCTTGGCAGATTTTAACGTATCAAATATATTTAAGCTAAATAATTCGAATTGCAAGGAATCAATATGCCTTTGTTTCATATCAATCAAGGCATTAATATCACGAGAAATAGGATCTGTGACAAAAGTATAACTGATGTTTTGCCCTTTGTAAATAGCTAAAAAACCCTCAGCTGTTATGCTAGTGAAAGGATAGATAGCATTTAGAGCTGTCGTATGCGGGTACTACGAGGCCCACGACTTTCTTGATCGCCTCATTCGGGTTAAGATGTGGCATAAAAGGGGTTCCAAGTATAATAGGGGGGTATAACTGATTCTTCACTAAGAAAAAGAAGTGAGGAATACATACTTTATTTTGACAAATACGAGTATTAGGCAATTTGTATTTAATATCAAGAGCATGGCCTGAAGAAGATCTGACCATATGAGTTGTTTTTTTAAAATATTTTGTTGGTACAAGGCCTTCTTGAATACAACTTACATCGGGCCCGCTATCAATCATAGCTATTTTGGTTATAGAAAAAGTATTATAAATTAAAATGGTGCATTTAACAAACCACTTGTGAGCAGTGACAATTTGTATCATTCTTGAGTGCAAACTCCAATAAGTTTTCCATAGGTGTAAGTATGGTAAGGGATAGTTCCTTGTGGATCCCTTAAAGACTTTTTAACTCTTTCAGCAAATAAAGAAGGCAAGCCGTCTATAAACCTTGCTTTCCAGTATTCAAGACTGTTTTCGGGCAGTTCTATTACCCGACTAAGATAGGTATCTTTGTACCATCTGAATTCACCTAAATGTCTACATCTAAGACCATTTAACAGAGAACAAACAGTTTCGTATTGGTTGGTAAATCTACCATTAAAATGTTCTAGAATGGTTAAGACAAGTGTATAAACTGCGTCTTCTCTATTTCTCGTTAGAGCCATACCTAGGTTGTCAACACCTTCATTGTCGGCAATGGCATTTATAATAGCAGCCTTGGCTTCAATGCTCATATAATTGTCCCACCAGCCTCTTAATTGACCAGTAAAACCAGCAATGATCATCTTGCAAATATTTCTGTCAGTATTATTAGTACTTCGACAGATAGTTGAATACATAAGCATTCTATGGACGAGAATAGTAAGCTGTCTATCAGTCAAGCCATCCAAGTTCCATTCATAGATTTCAGTACCACTATAAGAGGTATTGGTCTGGTTCCAATCCCGCTCTTCAATTAGAACATCTTGAGGGGTTGGTCTAGAATAATAATACGTTTGCATACTGGGTTTATGAGCAAAACCGGTATTACCACTATTCTTCTTCGGATAGCCACGAAGTTTATTAACTTCAAAATCAATTTGATTTTTTAAATCAAAAGTCTTTTCTATGTCAGTTGCAAAATCTTCTGACAAATCAATAGGATTGATTCCTAATTTAGAAAAAAAATTATCGGGCAATTTCTTAAATTTAATAAAATTTAAAGGGTGTGGTGTGCTCAACCTAAAATGATCACTTATTCAGGAACGGAGAGAGTATCTCATGCACCTTGAATACGTGTGGTACATGTAATTTTATGAAAAGGAGACTTTGTGAATTTTGTCCACAAAGTATTTTTTTAAAATTTTATGAAAAAAATTTGATGTGTTAATTTAGAGAGCAATAAATTTTAGTTGTTACAAACTTTCCGTTGAAATGAAAAGTAAAGTTTGAAGTAAAAGTAGTCACTATTTCCTCCATTCTTAAATAAGTGATCATTTTGTCCTTTTATTTTGTTCCTAAATAAATGATTATTTTTACCACATTGCCCCTAATTAAATTTTATTGTACATTAATGTGATCTTTTCTAATTAATAGTTTTTGGTTATGTAAATAAGGATAAATTTAGAAGAATATGATCTATTTAATTTTGAAAGTCTAAATTTTGAGTTCCTGGTGATATCTTTTGGGTTGACCAATGCCCTAGATCAATGCAAGTAATAAAGATGTCTGAAAAATGTAACTGATTCATGAAGTTTTCAAAAAATGTAACTGATTCAATTTATTAGGTAACCACCACAGTATTGCAGAATAAAATGAGTCTAAAGTGCAATGACCATTGCAGTATTAGGGAACACACCAACAATGACCTTGCTATGCCAACAGTGGAAACACGTATTGCATCAGAAACATGGTCTCTTTTACTGATACTTCAGCAGACCTAGATTTCCTTTTAAGCGCAAGCTAGTTTTGCTGAGGCACCAGCGACTTCTAAATCAGGACGCCTTTGATGAACTCTTTGTGCTAAATTAAGTACTGTCCATGACCATACAGAAGGAAATAGGCTAGGGATGGCAATCTCAAACGGCCCAATGAACCTGGCTAAGCTTGCCCCTCCGACCAAATCTCATCACCCCCTTCACGGGCAATACACGAAGGAAAACTAGGTCACCAACACTGAACTCCAAGGCATGAAGTCTACGATCAGCGTAGCTCTTCTACCTACTCTGGGATGCTCTAAGTCTGTCCTGGATCAAACGGACTAGGTCCAAGGAATCTCTAAGTAAATGCTGGTTGTTTTAACCTCCTATTTTTGCTTCATTTCTGTCCTTTAACTTCGGTTGACACCACGACTCATAATCTTCTACAACGACTCGTAATGAGCCTTTTTTGCTGATCTTTTCATCCTTATGGTGTACTTAGCCCATTATACCTGCAACTCAACCAAAATGCATTATATCACACTAAGCATGCTCAAGTACTACCAAGAATCCTCAACAAAAGGTATGAAATGTGCCTTCAAATCCCGATATATCAACCCCTAAACTAATATCCATTAAGGAAGATACCACTAAGAATAGGGATGAGAGGGAAACGATTAGGAAATAATTACATAGTGGGAAGACCATAGGGAACCAATAAGCATAAATTAGGAAAGAAAAAAGTCATGGACACCAACACAAATTGGAAAAGAAAATCAGGCAGGGAAAACTACACAAATGAGGAAAGAAAACAAGAAGGTCAGAATACAATTATCAATGGATGGGGAGTGGTAAAGGACAAATGTGTATTTGATCAACCAAAAAAAGGGGACAAGCAGGAGAGATAGATAAAGAATAATGGAATTTCCAGCACACAGAGGAACACAACTTATAAGGTTACCCCTCACAACTCCTTCAATGTACTGAAGGGGGGGAGGAAGAGAAGTCATAGGGGAAACAGGAGGAAAACAAGAAAAAAGGGAATAGAACCAAAGGATATTGCTAAAACATGGGTGGTATCCCCCTTTGACTTAACAAGGTATTATTTCACATGTTACCAGTCCATCATAACAAAACACCTAATAGAAACAAAGCACTCTGGAGAAACAAGGCACATGGGAGAAGAATAATAAGGGTGAACAAGATGAAAGGAGTTCAGAAGTACAAGAAATATATACAGTGGAGGATGAGAAAATGTAACGACCCGTTAGGTCGTTTTGAGTACTTGAACTATTTTTCCATTAAAGACTCTTTCAGTCAAGTTAATATAGGATTTTTTAAAAATTAGTTTAACTATGGTTATTGGATTAATGGCCAATTTAGATAATTATTTTAATTAGTGATTAACGGGCCAAGTCCACCTTCATTTAATATCCTATACCACTTGTCCCATATATGAGAATGAGTTTAATATTTTTAGTCATAACTCAAAACTCAAAGTCAATTATGGCTCAAAAATCTGGATGAAGAGAAAGTCCCTGCATTGACAAGGAAAAACACGAGTCCTTCAGGTGAGAAAATTTAACCAAAGCTATGACTTTCTTCCTCGTGTATATTAATTGCTAAGATACTTGAACATAATTATTATTATTTTATTGGTTGAATAGAGAAGGTTAAGTTGGATATGAAAATTGGTGCAATTGGTCAACAGAGGAATAAGGGTTAGTGTGGCCAATGATTGAGTGATGATTGCCAAATGACTAAGGCTAGTTATGGGGCAATAATAAGCTAATGATTGGAGAATTAACATGATATGGATCAATTGAAATATTGGCAACGTTCCGGAGGAAATTTAATATTATTATATTAGTGTGTTTGGAAAATAAAAGGAATTTGAAGTAGGATTTGGTAGTTGTTGCTAACGTGAAATTTGTTCACTGGTGGGTTGCTTTTGGGTAGAAATTGAGGATAGTAATGATTGGTAATAATTACAGAGGATTCGCATAGTGTAGATTTTAAGGTTTAGAGAATATTTTGGGTTTAAGAGTTGGATTTGGCATATCCCTGTAGCGTTGTATTTTTGTTTATTCATTTATTTTGTTGATTTGGGAGGTGGAAGGAATTCATATCAAGTTATCTTACTATTTACGAATAAGGCATATTTGATAGATTGGGAACATTCTGAAGTTTTGAGGAAAGGAAAGGCCTAGTCTTGAGAGTTGTGACATGTGTTCGATATTCGAGGTATGTTAAGACTTTGTTGAAGGACATTTTGCTAATAAAAAATTAAAATCTTAAAATAGAGAATGGGTAAGGGCTAAAGATGGGGGTCTCATACCCGTGATGTGATGGTCATTGGTACGAGTACCGGTGTTATAAAAGGGAAAGTTTATTACTACATAATTCGAGAATTCCAAGCATATGGGCATTAGCTGATGTATTATTGATTTGATTATTTTTTGGTGTGTTTGTGTTCTTCATTTAACCCATATAATTATGATAGTCGAGGTGAATATATTTACTGCTAGTCACTTTATTGAAATGAGATGCATCATCATTTCTTATTTGAGTGATATTTCATCATGCACATGCATTGGCATTTAGTTCGAGGGTGAGTAAAGGTCGGGCACGTGGAGATCGTCTGTGCTGTGATTGTTCTATGATATGAGTTGGGCATGTGGAAATCGTCCGTGCTGAGGATTGATTGATTTATGATAGCACGTAGAGACCGTCTGTGTTGGTATATAGACCTCGCGAGTCCCCCATGGGTCACGAACTCTTGATGTATTGCCGAGGAGTATCATAAATATATGATTAAGAAATTACTGGGAACTTCAGGCATATCATCTTATTACATGGCATTGCATCGTATTACATCCTCCATACTTACTTGATTATTTGCTTAACTGATGTTGAATATTTCGTGGCAATTGATTATCCCTGCTCTAGTGAAAACTTGATTGTAGAATATAGAGTAGACTTGTAACTTTGAGAATGATTTCTTACATGAGTCCTATCACTACTTCTTTGTTGTCGGTCTATGATACATACTGCGTACACGTGATTTTATACTCATACTACGCTTGCTGCACTCTTTTATGGTGTAGATTCAGTTATGAACACTAGCACATCTCGTGGAGCTTTCTGAGTCCAAGCTTAGATTATTTTGGAGTTGAGGTGAGCTGATTGGTTGTTCTGCAGCCCACTCCTTCATCTATCTTTTTTTTATTCTATCGTTTAGTAATCAGATAGGGTATTACATACAAACTTGTCATTTTAGTTTTCAGACTTGTATCGTATTGTAGAAGGTCTTGTACTTATGAAACTAAATCTTGGGTGGTATTTTCATTTTTCTGCACTTTATTTTAAAAGACTTTGTATTTAGTCTATCCATTTACTTTTTCATTCAATTATTTAATTATATTCGTAAGAGTTATTGGGTTGGCTTACCTATTGGTTGGGAACATAGGTGCCATCACGACTTGTGATTTTGGGTTGTGACAATTTGGTATCAGAGCCCTAGGTTCATCGGCCTCACGAGTACAAGAGCAATATCTATTAGAGTCTTGCAAATCGGTACGATGACATCCATACCTATCTTCAAGAGGCTACAGGGCATTTAGGAAACTTTTATTCCTTCATTCATTATTATGCATACTTGACTCAATTGGAATTCTAATCTCGTTGTCTTATTCTTTTTCAGATGATGAGGACTCGTTCATCTGCGACTGAAGATCAGGAGCCTGTACTTGTACCTGCACCCGCACCCGCCACTAGGGGCATTGCACGAGGTAGAGACAGGGGCGAGGTCGAGGTAGAAGTCGTGTGGCAGCACCTGTTGGGGTTCAAGTGCCAACAGTCGCTCAGGATTCTGCTAGAGCAGTATCTCCCGATATAGATGTGGCTTATGGGGATGAGCCAGTTCATGTTGAGGAGTATGGAATAGCTCAGGTTCCACCTGAGTTCCACCTGGTTTCATTGTTACTCGAGTTCTCCAAGAAACTTTAGTTCGTATGTTAGGGTTTCTTGAGGGGACGGCTCAGGCGGGCATATTGTCTGTTGCCTGAGATGGTTCACAGGCTCGTGTTGGAGGTCTGACTCTAGACCAGATGGTTTTTCCAAGGTTTCAGACTTCAGGCACTCAGCCAGCTACTGATGTAGCTCCTCGTTTAGATGGTGGGGCATTTTTAGGTATTGCATCACATTTGGTTAATATGCCTGTTATGACTATAGATGAGCAGAAGATATTCGGGAGATTCTAGATGATGAATCCTCTGACCTATACTGGTGATTTAAGTGAGGATGCAAATGAGCTTATAGTCAGCTATCATGAGAGATTGCACAACCTAGGATCAGTAGAGTCTCACGGAGTTGACTACACAGCATTTCAGATGATCAGTCCTGCCAAACAGTGTTGGAGGGATTATATTGATAGTAGGCCAACTGGATCATCTCCACTTTCATGGGCTCAGTTCACTCAGGTATTTCTAGATAAGTTTGTTCCACGTAGTGAGAGAGAGCAAAAGAGGTATGAGTTTGAAAAATTAGAGTAGGGGGGTATCTCAGTTGCCAAGTATGAGAGTAAATTCCACGCCTTGGCTAGATATGCATTGATGATACTTCCTACCGAGACTGAGAGAGTGAGGAGGTTTGTTAAGGGGTTGATTAATCCAATTCGTATGATTATTTCTCAGGTTGCTGCTTCCGCGGCTACATTTCAGAAGGTGGTAGATGCTGCCAAGGAATGTGAGATGATTCGGCGTGAGGGATTTAAGCAGCGTGAGGGAAAAAGGGCCTGTCATTCAGGCGATTGTGGTCATGCTCCACCTAGGAGCCGAGGATACTCAGGGAGGAGCTACCACCCTCAGTCAAGCAGACCCATTTATGCTGCTATGCCAGCATTTGAGGTTGATTATATGGGGCACAGTACTTCCAGTTTGATACAGACTTCACAGGGCTCATCTTTTAGAACTTTAGGCCATGAAGGGCATTCTGATTATTCAGGTTCCTCTCATCAGTCTATGCATTTTAGGGGTTGTTTTGAGTGTGGTGACATAGGACATTTTGTGAGATATTTCCCCAGGACCAGACATTTTGGATCATAGCAGGGCTCTCAAGCTTTGACTTCTAGGACTCCACAACTTCTGACTAGTAGAGGTGCACAGAGTGGTAGAGGTGTCTCTCATTCAGGTAGTGGTGGTTCTTATTCAGGTAAAGAAGGTGCCAATTCTAGATGAGGTGCTAGCCGTGGAGGTTCACAGTTTGAAGGCGGTCATACTCAGTGTTATGCTTTTCCAGGTAGTCCAGGGGTAGAGGCTTCAAATGTTGTTATCACAGGTATTATTTTGATTTGTCATTCGTCAGCTACAGTACTATTTGATCCAGGCTCTACCTATTCTTATGTATCTACATACTTTGCTTTTAGTATATATATGTTAGGTGAGTCGCTTGAGTTGCCTGTGCATGTTTCTACTCCAGTTGGGGAATCTGTACTGGTTGATCAGGTATATAGATCATGTGTAGTTACTTTGATGGGATATGATACTCAAGTGGATTTGAAGGTCTTAGATACGGTAGACTTTGATGCTATTCTTGGGATGTATTAGTTATCTCCTTACCACATGATTTTAAATTGTCATGCCAAGACAGTTACATTAGCTATGCCGGGATTCCTAGAGTAGAGTGGAGAGGTTCTCTTAGCCACGCTCCAAAAAAGGTGATATCTTTCCTTAGGGCTCATCAATTAGTAGAAAAGGTATGTTTGGCATATTTGGCATATGTTCGAGATACTAGCATGGAGACTCCAGCGCTTGAGTATATTCATGTGGTGAGTGAATTTTCTGAGGTATTTCTGATGGACCTGCCAAGTCTTCCACCTGATCATGACATAGATTTTTGTATTGATTTTGTCACGACCTGATCTCTCATGTCATGGTGGCACCTACAACCCCCCAGTAGGCGAACTAATCCCCGTAGCCCGTAACGGTTAGTAATGGGATACTACCTAACCAATACACACAACAAACTAAAATAAGCGGAAAGAGAATGTAAAGGTAGACAAAGCGGAAGCAAAACTCGAATATAAATATATAAAGGAAACTACACCAACCCCAAGACTTGGTATCAATAGTACAAAAGCTTCTAATAGAGTACCAGTGCTGGTAGTAACAAAATACAACATAGATCTATCTCCGAAAGCACAAGGAGCAAAAGTACAACAGATGAGATGTAGACAATCCCTGACCATCAGGCGCTTACCCTAGCCTCGAAACTCCTAAAAGCTGCACGAGTCTCCAATACGATCAACGGCAAAAACTCAACTAATATCTACACAAAAAAGTGCCGAAGTGTAGTATGAGCACTAAAACAACGGATACTCAGTAGGCATCATCGGCCGACTAAACGTATATAAGATATAAAAGTAGTAAGTAACAAATAGCCAGAAAGCAGTCAGTGAAGCAATAAATAAGGCCCAAGGAGCTAGCACAGATCATCAGCAACCAAGAGCTACAAGTAACACATGCCAGCATAAAGGATATAACTACACAGAATCACAAGTGAAGGAAAGGAGAACGCACCTGGAGTCCTTGTACAACAATATAAGTAAGTAAAGAGAGAGAGAGAGAGAGAGAGTTGAGAAAATGGCGGTATACCATAACCTCAAGTAAAGGAAAAGAAGGGAAGCAGTCTAACATACTCAAAAATGGAATCGACAAGTATAAGGAAATCATAACACTAATCCAGTCATATGATAGCATAAAAAGGAATCACCTAACAAGTTAAACCCTAGGATGGAAATAACTAACCCACCATAACCGAGAACTACCACTCAACACCCGGAGAGAATAGAACCAAAATCTCACACTCTGCTCAGAAGGCCACACAAAGGTGCCTCAACAAGATGGGACTCCCTAGCCCTCTCAATATTGAGAAATCCCACAACCGAAGCCTCAACAGGCTAACCATCACTAATCCTTCAAGAACCAGGTGCCAAGACAAGCTCTAAATAAAGCCAGGAGTAAATATAATCTACCTACAGTCCCAACGATCGCCCATACAACCGAGGAACACAATTGATTGAATACAAACCCTCCGGCCGCCCATACAACCGAAGCGTACACTGAACACACAGCAAACAAGGGTGGAATCCAATGCATGATAATGATGTGATGGATGAAACCTCATGGTGAAGTAGAACCTCTGTATGTACCTCCTCCGGTGCTGATCGATCCCAGCAGGCAGGTTCCATTGAAGGACTCAGCCCATATACCTCTACTCCATCGTATACTCTTCCCACCGGCACACGCGGCCCTAAGCCCCAGGCCCAGAGCGGCAAGGTCCATGGAGGTCCCGGACCCCATACTATAACTCAGAATAAAAAATGTGCCCTCCAGAATCGAGTCTGGGTTCAAGCCAGTGGCTAAAACTCAAAAGGTGCATGCCTAGACCCTGTCTAGGACTAAAACAGTGAAAAAGATGTCTCAAAACCCTTCCAAGGGTGCCCGGGCACAACCGGGTGTAAAACAGTGATAGAAGCTTCAGTAACCCTCTCAAAGGGTGCCCGGAGTATGGCCGAGTCTTAAACTGTAGTAAATCAAGTCTAGTACTCCACTCGGTAGAGACTAATATCAGTAATAAAATCAAGTCTGGTGCTCCACCCGGCAGAGACCAGTATCAGTAATAAAACCAAGTCTACAATCATCTAAAATCCTATTTTTCTCATCATATATACCGAAAATAGGCCCCCGGGGCCATTCAAGTGTAGGAAAACCATCTATGGTGCCTCGCAGCCAAAATTATAGTAACACATGCAGGGGAAAACATTTTTCATGGATGATATGCTTGCACACAAATATAAATTAGCCCAACGGCTCACAACAACTCCTATCAGCCCTGCATAGGCCCAGCAGCTACTCAGCAGACATAACCAGCCTAAAAGGATAATCTCTATGTCCGGGACTCGCAGACATTTCCAACAACCCACCATCTTTGTTCTAGAGTCAATACAAGGACGCACAGGACCACAAGGGTAATACACAATACTAAGTGAATACTACACACAGTGTATGAAATAAACGGACAAAAGGCATACAAGGTCTGGCATACCAACCTATAACAACCCACACAAGGATGCTAATTAATGCAGTTATAGCCTATATACACAGAGTCTAGATAGGGAAAGCCATAACCTAGATGACTAGCTATGGGAATAGCATCGTCAAGCCTCGAACTGCTCCGGGAAGCTCCGAATCACAAAAATACTTTCAACTGAAGTCCCAAAGGCATCTCTATGAAGCCTGACCAACCAAGGTAATGGAACAATTGCTAGAATCGAAGAGGGTGCAAGAACGAGCCATAGCCAATTGATAAGGTGTTAATGTCACACACGCGACCAGCCAACTCCAAAGCATAAAATGAGGCCAATAAAAATAATAAATGGCAGCTAAATCCAACAACAATATGTTAACCACATCTCAAAGGAGAGACAATCTCCCGAGGCACTATTTCAAGGCGTACTTCATATTGTTCAATCCAATCACTATCGTATGTGATCCCAAAAAGAATCACACAAATTTCCCAATCCCTCCAGCACCTTAGCACAACTAGTACACCACAACAATAACCACATAATAAGATAAAGGGGCTGTCCAAAGCCACAATATCCAAAACACCACTTCATGGCTCGGAAAGCTATAAAAATGATACTAGAACATGTAATTACGAAGGAGGATCATAGGGGAGAGATTTCTTGGAAAACAATATTCAATATCCCAAGATAAACAACCTGCCTCCTTGCAGGAACCACAAACAGATCCAAGTCCAACAAAAAACTGCTACAAGTTATCGAAAAATATGACTTTTCGTGACTAGAAGCTTAGAATCTCAATTTAACAAATAGATAAGTGTACCGGATCCTTACCTTGCCAATATAACTCCTTAGCTACTTCCAAATACTCAATAACCATATGCTAGCTCACTGCATCAACATCCACAAAGATACGCCATAAAATCAACGGGGCAGACTATACCAAAATGACGAGCTTGCGACGTAGAGCAACTTCCATTAAACTTCCAAATAGAAAGCATCAAAGTCCAAGGAGAATGAACAAATGGCATGGGCACTGAAGCACCACTCGCAGAACCAGGTACTGAAACCCTCATTGGAGGACTCAGAGTCCTAGCCACGGTGTCCTGAAGCGCTGAGGTCACAATAAATGTAATCGGAGGTTGGGCTGACCCCACACCCCCTATCTGGTGCGGTAAACCCTCATTCTGAAGTCTTGGTGCTGACGGAAGCACTAAAACAATAGGCACAGAAGCCTCGGCACCAACCGCTATCACACTCGTCTGAGGCATCTGAGAATGAATGAACAACCAAAGTTTTAGAAGTCATTAAAGCCAGGAACGCACGATAAGGAATCAAGAAGATGAAACTTTTCCTAATAATGCCCTATAGCCTCTCGTAGATAGGATACGGACATCATCGTACCGATCCACGAGACTCTACTTAGACACTTGCTTCTGTACCATGACACTGATAAACCTAGAGCTCTGATACAAAGTGGTCATGACCCGATCGCTCAGGTTTTAATGGCACTTACAACCCCCCAGTAGGAAAACCAATCCTCGTAGCCTAGAACAGTTAGTAATGGGTTACTACCTAACCAATATGCAGAACAACCTAAAATAAGTGGAAGCAGAATGTAAAGGTAGACAAAGCGGAAGCAAAACTCGAATATAAATACATAAAGAAAACTACACCAACCCCAAGACTTGGTATCAATAGTACAGAATCTTCTAATAGAGTACTAGTGCTGGTAGTAACAAAATACAACATAGATCTATATCCGAAAGCACAAGGAGCAAAAGTACAACAGATGAGATGTAGACAATCCCTGACCATCAGGCGCTTACCCTAGCCTCGAAACTCCTAAAAGCTGCACGAGTCTCCAATACGATCAACGGCAAAAACTCAACTAATATCTACACAAAAAAGTGCAGAAGTGTAGTATGAGCACTAAAACAATGGATACTCAGTAGGCATCATCGGCCGACTAAACGTATATAAGATATAAAAGTAGTAAGTAACAGATAGCCAGAAAGCAGACACTGAAGCAATAAATAAGGCACAAGGAGCTAGCACAGATCATCAGCAACAAAGAGCTACAAGTAACACATGCCAGCATAGAGGATATAACTACACAAAATCACAGGTGAAGGAAAGGAGAACGCACCTGGAGTTCTTGTACAACAATATAAGTAAGTAAAGAGAGAGAGAGAGAGAGTTGAGAAAATAGTGGTATACCGGTAACCTCAAATAAAGGAAAACAGAGGAAGCAATCTAACATACTCAAAAATGGAATCGACAAGTATAAGAAAATCATAACACCAATACACTCATATGATAGCATAAACATGAATCACCTCACAAGTCCAACCCTAGGATGGAAATAACTAACCCACCATAACCGAGAACTACCACTCAACACCCGGAGAGAATAGAACCAAAATCTCACACTCTGCTCAGAAGGCCACACAAAGGTGTCTCAACAAGATGGGACACCCTAGCCCTCTCAATAATGAGAAATCCCACAACCGAAGCCTCAACAGGCTAACCATCACTAATCCTTCAAGAACCGGGTGCCAAGACAAGCTCTAAATAAAGACTAGAGTAAATATAATCTACCTACAGTCCCAACGGCCACCCATACAACCGAGGAATGCAATTGAGTGAATACAAACCCTCTGACCGCCCATACAACTGAAGCGTACACTGAACACACAACAAACAAGGGTGGAATCCAATGCATGATAATGATGTGATGGATGAAACCTCAGGGTGAAGTAGAACCTCTGTATGTACCTCCTCCGGTGCTGATTGGGCCCAGCAGGTAGGTTCCATGGAAGGACTCAGCCCATATACCTCTACTACATCATATACCCTTCCCCCGGCACACGCGACCCGAAGCCCCAGGCCCAGAGTGGCAAGGTCCATGGAGGTCCCGGACCCCATACTATAACTCAGAATCAAAAACATGCCCTCTAGAATCGAGTCTGGGTTCAAGCCAGTGGTAAAATTCAAAAGGTGCATGCCTAGACCCTGTCTAGGACTAAAACAGTGAAAAAGATGTCTCAAGACCCGTCCAAGGGTGCCCGGACACAATCGGGTCTAAAACAGTGATAAAAGCGTCAGTAACCCTCTCAAAGGGTGCCCAAAGTATGGCCGGGTCAAAAACTGTAGTAAATCAAGTCTAGTACTTCGCCCGGCAGAGACTAATATCAGTAATAAAATCAAATATGGTGCTCTTCCTGGAGCCAATTGATAAGATGTTAATGTCACACTCGCGACCAGCCAACTCCACAGCATAAAATGAGGCCAATAAAAATAATAAATGGTAGCTAAATTCAACAACAATATGTTAATCACATATCAAAGGAGCGATGATCTCCCGAGGCACTATTTCAAGGCATACTTCTTGTTGTTCAATCCAATCACTATCGTATGCGATCCCAAAAAGAATTGCACAAATTTCCCAATCCCTCCAGCACATTTCCATAACCACTACACCACAACAATAACCACATAATAAGATAAAGGGGCTGTCCAAAGCCACAATATCCAAAACATCACTTCGTGGCTCGGAAAGCTGTAAAAATGATACTAGAACATGTAATTACGAAGGAGGATTGTAGGGGAGAGATTTCCTGGACAAAAATATTCAATATCCCAAGCTAACCAACCTGCCTCCTTGCAAGAACAATAAACAGATCCAAGTCCAACAAGAAACTACTACAAGTTATTGGAAAATATGACTTTTCGTGACTAGAAGCTTAGAATCTCGATTTAACAAATAGATAAGTGTACGGGATCCTCACCTTGCCAATATTACTCCTTAGCTACTGCCAAATACTCAATAACCATATGCTAGATCGCTGCATCAACACCCACAAAGATACGCCATGAAATCGACGGGGTAGACTACACCAAAATGATGAACTTTTGACGTAGAGCAACTTCCGTTAAACTTCCGAATTGAAAGGATCAAAGTCCAAGGAGAATTTATAAGGTTTATATCTGATTTTCTATGGTTTTGGTCTATTTTTATGAGTTCAAAATGAAGGAGAACCTGATTTATAAAGGCATACTGACTTAGGATAGGGATCCCACCTTGACGTACCTGCTTGCATAGTCTTACAAAAACACGAATATCTCTCTATTCTGAAGTCGTATAGATGAATGGTTTAGTGCGTTCGAAACTAGACTCGTAGACCTTTGATTTTGTAGGTCGGGGGACCTCTAACTCTTTATATATTGAGAGAAAATCTCTAAGACATTTGACCCAAAAATTTAAAAATTTAATAAAGAAACTTACGATAACTTTTGCCGACTTTTATTTCGCAACTTGCTTGACTTCAAAACTTATCATACAACCATTTTGCGATTATAATACCTCATAAAACATCCTTCTTAGTGTATTATACACTATTAGTCTTACCCCAAAAGTACGGGTTAATTTAAACCTTCCAAACGGGCGAGGTGTTACACGAGGCATTTTTTTAACTCAAACTTTTGTATAAGGGATTCCTTTGACCTAGAACCTTAGTTTAATTCTTTGATATTACCAAGAATGTTGACTGAAGTCAACGATTTCCAAAGTTGAAGCTCTAAAATAAGGGAAGGCCATAAAGACTAAACAAATGGCCTGGGCACCGAACTACCAGTCCCGATAAGCCATAAATGACTTGGGGATGCTACAGGCAAGCTCTAATGGTACAAGAAAGACAAAAATGCGTACATGATCAGAAGAGTCATTACATTATCCACTACTAACAAAAAGACTTTCGTCCCCGAAAGTCAGGAAAGAAGAAAATACTAGAGATTTAAGAACAGCAGATACAATGCCCGCACTACTCTCTCGGACGACACCCAACAGAACAGAACCAAAGAAAGCAACCAAGCCTTAATTTCTTACTAGCCAAGCTAGAATTCCACCTCCAAAGATCTTTCCACCCAAACTGAACCTCGAGAATCACAACCAAAAAGCATCGACACAACATCAAAACCAGAGCACCAAGGCGATCAACACACAGAACTCGAATCCTCAAAACCATATCAAGTTTACCAGAAAATCCATCAACCCAAAACTCTAACTCATAAACTCGTTGTTCCGCAAAATCCTTTTTTATTCTGAACTGAATCCTTTAGCACCACAAACATGACGTTGCATATAAGTCGAACAGCCAAACCACCCTCGAAGCATCAACTGACACACCGGAGATCTATAGTTCCCGCTTATTCTTTACCATGAACGAAGTCACCCATTTTATTCAAACTCGTTTCAAGCCAAGATATAGGCTACTAGCCTTTGCCATCCAAGATAACAACCCATAGCATATCATTGAAAACTAAAGTTACATGCCCTAAATGACCATTAACAAATGAACGAACACTTTTGCTAACATCAAACTCGCTAATTGAACCTAACAAAACAACCCATCTGAACCCTACTGAAGTTTGCACACCAGGGTTAGGAAAGGCATGAAAGAACACCCTGTGTTAACGGAGAAACTTCCAAACTGTAGAACGAACAAAGTCAACCTCGCTGAACCATGCCAAGTCTGAATCAACTGAAAGTGAATGAACCAGGGCAACCTTCCCAAAATACTCAAACCAAAACCACGATCCTGCAAGAAGTGTGGTAAGCCTACCACAAAGTCGGTAACCATCAGCCAAGCTCCCAACTCTAGAAAACACTGCTGCTACTCTGAACGTCCAGCCTAACCCAAAGGTTAGCCAAGGACTAGGTGTCCAAGACTAACTACCACTCCAAAATGGAAATAGAGAAGCTAAGTTACCCGCATCCACTGCCTTTCGGCACAAGGATGCTGCAACCAAAGGGAAACTTCCATGAACCACCCAAAGTAGTCTGCTAAGCCACGATCCTGAAACCCATCACCGATTTACCAATTAGTTCTCCTGTCGAACCCACGAGTAGACTCAACCACCATCGAAGAACACTAATAGAGCTGGAGCAGACTAGGCCATAAATATAAAAGTCATCCAATTCGTAGGTCCTATTGAAAGTTGGGTCTTCCCAAAGAATATAACTAGGAAGCCACAACAAACTGAATTTGGTCAAAACAAGCCACCCACACACAAGCCAGAGCAACTCTCAGTCGTTACCTCAGTCAACTACTAAAACACATAAGCACGAACAAGGAGTCACCTCCCTCCATTTTCAACTAAACAAAAATCCTTCCTTAGCACATACTAAACCTTACAAATCATTTCTCAAATAAGAACCTGAAGCCATTACCTTACTTCTCATAGCTACACGTCAAACTCAATAAAGCAGGAGAAGAATGGGTCGGATGCCCAACTCACCCAAAATGCTTACGAATACAACCCAACCACGAGTTTACGATCAAGACTTAGTCAGAAGTTCTAAAGTCAAAACCTAATCACGATGTCAACATCAAGAGCTCATCCAAAGAACTACGATCAGGACTCGTTCCAACTAGAGATGGGGATACAACCAAATACCCAACGGACCAGGAACTGGAGGAGACTATGGGAACAACCCATATACTTGCCAACCTCCTAAACTAATCAACAAAGAGGGTCGACTCTAGACACTCGGGCGGCTAAACTAATCTATGTACACTAGCATAACCAATATCTCCCAACTAAGGCAAAATCTCAACTCCGGCCTAACTACCGATAATAGACCGAACCATCACACGGATCTCTAGCCATGCTAGATAATGGCCTAGGCAACAACCATCTAGGACCGCTAGAAAGGAAGACTCAAAGCAAGCCTAGAACCACAACAAATAGAAAGCGAGCTCTAGAGAGCCTACTCACAAGCTACAACTTTGGGTAAAATACCTCACAGGGCTAACTCACCCCCATCCACTACTAAAGAATAAACTACCAATAAAATAACACATCGATACTACAATTCTGGTAGCTAAACAACTAAACAAGTAGCAGGTAGGCATGTAAGCAATGACATGACAGAAGGGATAGAATCGCAACACGAGCGGGACTAACATAAGTCGAACATAGCTAAGGCCTGACCTAGAGCAACGGTGTCAGGAACCTCTACCTTTGGCCCACCAAGAGAAGCATCAAGCTGACGGGATCTAACTCTGGACTGAGTGGTTGAAACTGAAGGCCCAACCAGCCCTTGCCAGGGATAAGCTCTATAAATGTGACCAATCTCTCCACAATGATAACAACAAGGTTGTCCGGGATACATAACCGTGGCGCAATTCCTATCAAAGTTCCCACGCTCACCACACCGAAAATAACCTCTACCAGATGAAGTTTGATGGGAAAATCTCACTGAACCTGACCAGCCACCACGGCCTACACCCTCTGAAGGCAAACTCCATAGGATATGATTCATACCCTACCTGCTCTGCTCAACATGTCCTGTACCAACACCCTCTGGAACCCATGGAGAAACTAAAACTGGCCCCGTAGACAAAAAGCAATGGAACTTGTCTCTGGTGAAGAATCCACTACCTCGAGTCTGATAACCTCGAGAACTATCCTGGCGATGATGCTTCCGAGCACCACCACTATAAGCCTCACAACACAAACCCTCAATGGCCCAAGCATGGTCAACTACCTGAAGGAAAGTTGTCCCGATTGTAACCAAGTCCTCGATCACCAAATGGAGCAGTGAAATCAAACCTCCAAGAAAACTCTGAACCCTATCAAACTCTGAAGGTACATCCCTAGCAGTACGCCAAATTATGTCATGAAATCTCGCCTCGTACTCCAATACTGACAGATAACCCTGCTAAAAAATCGGAAGCTCAACCCTAATTGAAGCACCACTTGCAGAACCAGGTATTGAAACCCTCACCGGAGGACTCAGAGTCCTAGCCACGTTGTCCTAAAGCACTGAGGTCACTATAAATCCAACTGGAGGCTGGGATGACCCCACACCCCCTATCTGGTGCGGTAAACTATCACTCTAAAGTCTTAGCGCTGACAGAAGCACTAAAGTAACAGGCACAAAAGCCTCGGCACCAATCACTATCACAATCGTCTAAGGCATCTGAGAATGAATGAACAACCAAAGTTTTAGAAGTCAATAAAGCCAGGAACGCACGATAAGGAATCAAGAAGATGAAACTTTTCCTAACAATGCCCTATAGCCTCTCGTAGATAGGATACGGACGTCATCGTATTGATCCACGAGATTCTACTTACACACTTGCTTCTGTACCATGACACCAGTGAACCTAGAGCTCTGATACCAAGCAGTCACGACCCGATCTCTCAGGTCATGATGGCACCTACAACCCCCCAGTAGGTGAACCAATCCTCATAGCCCGAAATGGTTAGTAATGGGCTACTACCTAACCAATCCGCACAACAACCTAAAATAAGTGGAAGTAGACAAAACGAAAGGAAAATTTGAATATAAATACATAAAGGAAACTACACCAACCCCAAGACTTGGTATCTATAGTACAAAAGCTTCTAATAGAGTACCAGTGCTGGTAGTAACAAAATACAACATAGATCTATCTCTGAAAGTACAAGGAGCAATAGTACAATAGATGAGATGTAGATAAGCCCCGACCATCAGGCGCTTACACTAGCCTCGAAACTCCCAAAAGATGCACGAGTCTCCAATGCGATCAATGGCAAAAACTCAACTAATATCTGCACAAAAAAGTGCAGAAGTGTAGTATGAGCACTAAAACAATGGGTACTCAGTAGGCATCATCGGCCACTGAGCGCATATAAGATATAAAAGCAGTAAGTAACAGATAGCCAGAAAGCAGTCACTGAAGCAATAAATAAGGCATAAGGAGCTAGCACAGATCATCAGCAACCAAGAGCTACAAGTAACACATGCCAACATAGAGGATATAACTACACAGAATCACAGGTGAAGGAAAGGACAATGCACCTGGAGTTTTTGTACAACAATATAAGTAAGTAAAGAGAGAGTTGAGAAACTAGCGGTATACCGATAACCTTAAGTAAAGGAAAAGAAGGGAAGCAGTCTAACATACTAAAAAATGGAATCGACAATTATAAGGAAATCATAAAACCAATCCACTCATGTGAAAGCATAAACAGGAATAACCTCACAAGTTCAACCCTAGGATGGAAATAACTAACCCACTATAACCGAGAAATACCACTCAACTCCTGGAGAGAATAGAACCAAAATCTCACACTCTGCTCAGAAGTCCACACAAAATGCCTCAACAAGATAGGACTCCCTAGCCCTCTAAATAATGAGAAATCCCACAACTGAAGCCTCAACAGGCTAACCATCACTAATCCTTCAAGAACCGGGTGCCAAGACAAGCTCTAAATAAAGACAGGAGTAAAATTAATCTACCTACAGTCCCAGCGGCTGCCCATACAACCGAGGAATACAATCAAGTGAATACAAACCCTTCGTCCACCTATACAACCAAAGCATAAACTGAACATATAGAAAAAAAAGGGTGGAATCCAATGCATGATAATGAAGTGATGGATGAAACCTCAGGGTGAAGTGAACCTCTGTATGTACCTCCTCCGATGCCGATTGGGCTCAGCAGGCAGGTTCCATGGAAGGACTCAGCCCGTATACCTCTACTCCATCATATACCCTTCCCCCGGCACACGCGGCCCAAAGCCCCAGGCCCAGTATGGCAAGGTCCATGGAGGTCTCGGACCCTATACTATAACTCAAAATCAAAAACATTCCCTCCGGAATCGAGTCCGGGTTCAAGCTAATGGCTAAAACTCAAAAGGTGCATGCCTAGACCCTGTCTAGGACTAAAACAGTGAAAATGATGTCTCAAGACCCTTCCAAGGGTGCCCGGGCACAACCGGGTCTAAAACAGTGATAAAAGCCTCAGTAACCCTCTCAAAGGGTGCCCGAAGTATGGCCGGGTCTAAAACTGTAGTAAATCAAGTCTAGTACTCTTCCCGGCAGAGACTAATATCAGTAATAAAATCAAGTCTGGTTCTCTGCCTGGATTAGACCAGTATCAGTAATAAAACCAAGTCTGCAATTATCCAAAATCCCCTTTTTCTCATCATATATGTCACGCCTCAAATTACATTTAGACGGACAGGCACTCGATGCCCTAAAGGCCCGAGAGAACCGGCTTATAACCTGTGATTCATCATGTTTATAACTATGACAATTAAGAAGCTTTGACTATAGATAAGCTGCCTGAATAACAAGACCAACATAGATAGGCCCAAAACTTATGTACACGATCTGGCCATTGAGGCCACAACTGTTAAGAGCAAAGACATAACTAAGTTTTACTTTAACATTGGTCTACAAAGCCTCTACAAGATAGACAAACTTAGTTTAGGTCGGGACAGGGCCCCGCCTTACCCTTAACTATACAATACCCAAAATATATACCAAAGACTCGGTAAAGCCCCGAATCAACCTGGAGCTCACCAACAGCAGCCGAGTGTCCTGTGCTCCTACTGGGGAGGTCTACTAGCCAGAGTACATGTGCCTGCGGCATGAAATGCAGCGTCCCCATGAGGGACGTCAGTACGAGAGAATGTACTGAATATGTAAGGCATAAAGTAAACCATATGTAAACAAGAGCTCAAATAGAATAAGGTATCAGTGCATAAACATGTAAATAAGAACAGAAGATCACATTCGCTTACACTTGCGAAATCATGTATATTACGTTCTTTGGTTACTCTTCTTTGCTTTATGATCATTGTAAGGCATGTAATACACGTGACCAACTGATCAGTGGTAGAAGAGGAGTCCCATGCTAGGCAATTTAACCCCTGGGATGCTGCCCTCATAAATATACAAATTGGGATCGACCCATGCTAGGCTTTCGCCCCTAGGCTGCCACCCATAAGTACACAAATAGGGATCGACCCATGCTAGGCTTTCACCCCTGGGCTGCCACCCACACATATACAGATTACTTCATTTAGTTTCTTTAATCTTTGAGATTGTTACTTTGGTGGTTGTAACCTTTATTGAGCTCAAAACTATGGACCAGTAGTAGAAGACATGTGGACATGCACTTAAGGCAGTAACAATGATATAAGGAACAAACGTAACATCAACGTACTGTTTAGGAGCTTATATGATACAATGAACCTCATTTGGCTTAGAGAATAACTCACAAAGCTTGCTGTTGAAAGTACCTTTACTAGGAAACTCACTTCGTTGGTAACAACACAAATATAAGAGTTCATGCCAAGGAATATGAAACTGAGAAACCTTACATACCTTGTTGTGTAACTCGGATATTACAACGAATTAAGCTTCCCTCTTTCAGATTATTTATCTACAATGAAATACGTGGCAAAACTAGTATTAGTAGCTAGTTAACTAATTTGGGCTACTTGATCCCACTAAATCAGTAACTAGGCAGTAAGCTCGTAATTGATCAAACCAAGAGTGTTCCTTTCACCTCTTCGCTTCTAAACATATCTACATACTGTACGACCTTCTCATAAGGTCCCTTGAAACTCTTCCGACTTCACAACATATACCAAATAACATACAAAGGTGTGCAGGCAGCAAGTTAACATAACACCCAATTAAGTGGTGTATTACCACACCCTCCTTCCATACTTCAATACAATTTCACACACCCTTTTACAAGTTCAACCAAGCTGTCCTAAATATATACACATAAAACCGCTCCTAAAACAATCCCAAACATCCTTAAACATAATAAGAAAGTATTTTAACTCAAGGATTCCAATCACTACCCCATGGTTCTTGACACAAACACATACAGAATTCTCCATCAAACTTGCATATAAAAAGGGGTAAAAATGGGCAGTAACTTTACCTTAAATTCTGAAAATCTGTCCTTCTAACTTGTACTTCTTCAAGAGCTTGAACTCCCCTTCAACTTAGCTTGAAAAGAGGGAGAATACTTAAGAACCCTAATGGTATTTTATGGCTGCTATGTGAAGCTAAGAGAGAGAGAAAGAAAGAACTTCTAAAATCTATTTTTTTTTCAAGTTAAAATGAGTGAAATGAGCTGGTCTTAACCCCTTTAAAGGGGGGCTGCTTTGGCCGACTTTCCTTGCTCATTTTGAGCCACAAAATGTCAAGAAGGTGATACACCTACTTGGCCATTTTACATGGGCTTTGTTGGACTTAACCTTATTGGGCCTTGGCTGCCAATTCATTCCCTTTCTTTCACTTCTTTGGGCCAGAATTTATTCAAGTGGGTGATGGGTGTACTTGGCCCTCTAAGCTAGTCAAAATAGTCTTAGTAGGTGATGCACCTACCTAGTTCTTTAGGCTGGTCAATAAGTCAAAGTAGGTGATGCACCTACTTGTCACCTACTAGCTTAGTTAAGTCAAGCAAGCAGCTCTCTTATTTTATTCTATTTTCTAATTTCTAATCCCTTTTGCTTTAACTTAACACTTCACCCTAAATATTTACTCAAATACAATCTTACCATCTCGAGTTTAAATACTTTTGTCGAGGTAAACTTGGCCGTTTACGTGCTGAACTGAATGGGGCATTACAGCACCTCCCAATACACATTAAACTATCACTGCTCATATAATAAACTCGGTCCCTCACCTATATGACAAGGCTATATCAAGTGATATATGAATAGGACTAGTATATGCGGAATACAGGATGTTACATCCTCCCCTTCTTAGGAACATTCGTCCTCGAATGATATTAAAGTTAACCAGCCCAAACAAGCTCAAGCCTAAGTTAAGTACCACTATTAGACAGATAATATATATAGACTTATACTTACTCATTAATGCCTCAACTCGACACTTCCACCTTTCTCATTGGACTGAAATAGATGAGGATACTTGGATTTCATCGCTTCTTCCGCTTCCCATGTAACTTCTTCTACTTGTTGGTTTCTCCACAGTACTTTTACGGAAGCTACTTCCTTATTTCTTAGCCTCTTAACTTGGCGATCCAGAATAGCAATGGGTACTTCTTCATAAGTGAGATCTCCCATAACTTGTACATCTTCAATAGGAGTAATACGAGATGGGTCACCTATACACTTTCGAAGCATTGAGACATGAAATACCGGATGGACTGTTGAAAGCTCTTGGGGTAGCTCTAACTCATATGCGACTTGGCCAACTCTTCGAATAATATTATATGGCCCTATATAGCGTGGACTTAACTTTCCCTTTTTACCAAATCTCATCACCCCTTTCATTGGTGACACCTTCAAAAATACCCAATCTCCTATAGCAAACTCCAGCCCTCTTCTTCTAATATCTGCATATGATTTGTATCGACTTTGAGCCGTTGCCAGCCGCTGTTGTATCACCTTAACTTTTTCCATAGCTTGATGAACAAGATCTGGCCCAAATAAGGTAGTTTCACCCACTTCAAACCATCCGATTGGTGATCTACACTTCCTCCCATATAAAGCTTCATAAGGTGCCATTTTGATACTTGAATGATAGCTATTGTTGTAAGAAAATTCAATAAGTGGTAAATGGTCATCCCAGCTACCTTTAAAGTCCAATACACAAGCTCGTAACATATCCTCAAGTGTTTGGATTGTACGTTCTGCCTGACCATCCGTTTGAGGGTGAAAGGCCGTACTTAAATTCACTTGTGTTCCCAAACTCTTCTGAAATGATTTCCAAAAATTCGCGGTGAATTGAGCTCCCCTATCAGATATAATAGAGATTGGGATTCCATGTAGCCGAACTATCTCTTTAATATACAACCTTGCATACTCTTCAACTGTATAAGTAGCCTTAACCGGCAAGAAGTGGGCTGATTTGGTGAGTCTATCAACTATCACCCATATGGAGTCAAACTTCCGAAATGAGCGAGGCAGACCAGTGACAAAATCCATGTTGATCATGTCCCACTTCCAAATTGGAAGGTCTATATGTTGCATATAACCTCCAGGCTTTTGGTGCTCTACTTTAACTTGTTGACAATTTGGACATTTAGAAACAAATTCTGCAATGTTCTTCTTCATGTCACTCCACCAATACACTCCTTTCAAGTCATGATACATTTTAGTTGAGCCCGGATGGATAGAATATCTTGAATGATGTGCTTCTGTCATAATTCTCTCCCTTAGTCCATCTATATTAGGCACACACAATCTGTTTTGGCACTGGAGTACTTTGTTTTGCGTAAGCTCAAATCCCCTTGTCACCCCTTTTTGTACATTCTCCTTAAGCTGTAATAAAATAGGATCCTTATATTGCTTCTCTTTTACTTCGACTACTAATGAGGATTCTGCTGCATTTTGCACAATAATCCTTTCATCTTGAGATTCAAGAAGGCGAACCCCCAAGCTAGCTAGTTGGTATAGATCCTTAGCTATTCTTTGTCTTTCCATGGACTGCCCATAGGTGTTTGCCATTGTCCTACGACTTAAAGCATCGGCCACCACATTTGCTTTCCCCGGATGATACAAGATATCAACATCATAATCTTTTAATAACTCAAGCCATCTTCGCTGCCTCAGATTCAGATCCTTCTGCTTAAAGATATATTGCAAGCTCTTATAGTCCGTATATATGTCAACATGAACCCCATACAAGTAGTGGCGCCATATCTTTAAAGCAAATACAACCGCTGCTAGCTCTAGATCATGGGTTGGATAATTTTTCTCATGTTGCCGCAACTGTCTTGAGGCATAAGCTATTACTTTACCATGCTGCATCAATACGCATCCTAAGCCCACTCCCGACGCATCACAATACACTGCATACCCTTCTATGCCTTCTGGAAGTACCAATATAGGTGTAGAAGTCAACTTATTTTTCAGCTCTTGGAAGCTTCTTTCGCATGCATCGCTCCATTGGAACTTGGCTGCCTTGTGTGTTAGCTTTGTTAAGGGTGAAGAAATAGAGGAAAATCCCTCAACAAACCTTCTATAATAACCTGCCAACCCAAGGAAACTACGAACCTCCGTAGGTGTTGTAGGTCTTGGCCAGTTCTTCACGGCTTCTATCTTTTGAGTATCAACCCTTATTCCTTCATCAGAGACAATATGACCCAAGAATGCCATAGATTTTAACCAAAATTCACATTTAGAAAAATTTGCATATAGCTTACGATCACGAAGAACCTGTAACACCTGCCATAAGTGATTAGCATGGTCCTCCTTTGATCTTGAATAGACCAAGATATCATCTATGAATACAATCACAAACACGTCCAAGAATGGCTTGAACACCCTATTCATCAGATCCATAAAAGCTGCTGGTGCATTTGTTAGCCCAAATGACATAACTAAAAATTCAAAATGACCATACCGTGTTCGAAAAGCTGTCTTGGGTATATCTTTCTCTTTGACTTTTACTTGATGATAACCCGACCTCAAATCAATCTTCGAGAAACACTTAGCACCCTGTAACTGGTCAAACAAATCATCAATCCTAGGAAGGGGATATTTGTTCTTTATTGTCACCTTATTCAACTGCCGATAGTCAATACACATTCTCAATGAGCCATCTTTCTTACGTACAAATAAAACCGGTGCTCCCCAAGGGGATATACTAGGCTTTATGAATCCCTTTTCTAACAAATCTTTTAATTGCTCCTTCAATTCTCGTAATTCTGCCGGGGCCATCCTCTATGGAGGGATGGAGATGGGTTGAGTACCTGGAATCACATCAATACCAAACTCTATCTCTCGTTCTGGAGGCAAACCTGGAAGCTCTTCGGGAAATACATCAAAAAATTCATTTACCACTGGAATAGACTGAAGATCTAGTGGCTCCGCATCTATATCTCTCACTCTCACTAGATGACATATGTACCCTTTGGACATCATCTCCTTTGCCTTAAGATAAGAAATAAACTTACCTCTTGGTGTCCCAACATTACCTTTCCATTCAAGGACTGCCTCTTTTGGAAAATGGAAACTCACCCTCTTAGCTCGGCCATCTACCATGGCATAACATGAAGCCAACCAATCCATACCCATTATAACGTCAAAATCTATCATATCTAGCTCAACAAGGTCAGCCAATGTGTTACGGTCACAAACAGTTACTATGCAATTACGATAGCCTTTTCTAGCTATAATAGACTCGCTAGTTGGCGTAAATACTTCAAATGGTTTAACCAATAATTCTGGCGTTCCTTCAAACTTTCCAGCAATCAATGGAGTTACATATGATAGTGTAGAGCCTGGAGCAATTAATGCATATACATTATATGAAAAGATGGACAATGTACCTGTAACCACATCAGGTGAAGCCTCCAAATTCTGTCGTTCCGCTAGAGCATATGTACGATTTTAAACTCCACTAGAACTAGCAGTTCCTCTACCACCTCTACCACGACCTGCAGGCACTTGTGGCCCCCTACCTAAATAAGGCACCGATGATGATGATGCAGCAACCGATCCAGTAGGTTGTGCCATGCTACCCATGCCCCTTTGAGGGAAATTTCTCATCATGTGTCCCGGTGTACCACACCAAAAACAAACATTTGTTCCAAGCCGACATATACCTGGATGATTTCTTCCACATTGTTTACAAGACTGTCTAGGAGGTCTTGGTTGGGTCGCACTTCCCTGTTCTTGGTACCCCGCTACTTGTGAGCCTTGACTCTCACTCCTTTGCCCAAATTGATTAGCTCTAGACCCTTGAAACCGAGGTGGAGCGCTAGCTGTAGAGTAGGAAGATGATGGCCTAGGCAGTCTATTAGAAAACCGAGGCCTAAACTCCCCTTGGGATGGCGTAAACTGGCCCATAGATCTGGCCCTCTTGGACTGCCCTCTTTCCGACTCTTGTGTCCTTCTCCTTTGCCTTTGATCCTCCATCTTTTGTGCAAAAGCTTGTATCCTTGCTATATCCATATCTTTGTTCAAAGCAGCAATAGTACAATCCCTAACCAGGAATGAATCCAATCTATCCACGTAACGATGAACTCTATCCTCCATAGTAGCTACTACATTAGGAGCATACCTGGCCAAAGAATTAACCTTGAGACTATACTCTCTCACGCTCATATTCCCTTGGTGAAGATTTAAGAACTGAGTTGCACGGGCCTCCCGAATCTCCAATGGCAGATAATGGTCAAGGAATGCCTTTTTAAACTCTTTCCATTTAGTTGAAGGTGTATTTATACCCCTAGATTGTTTCCAAGCTTCGTACCACAATATAGCCACACCTTTTAATCTATATGTTGCCAACTCAACTGCTTCCTTACCAGATATATGCATAATATCTAAGGTCCTTTGGATTTGATCAATAAAGTCTTGCGGATCTTCATTAGGATCTGACCCGGTAAATGATGGAGGGTCTAAATTAAGGAAATCACGTATCCGCACACTAGCTTCCCTATTTGCACCACTAGTACCTTCAATTGGACCTGCTTGCCCTTGTCCTTGACCAGCAAGTATACGAGTCAACAATTGGACTGCATTCTTTAAATCTTGGTCAGTAGCATTAACCGGTGGTTCTTGGGGTGCTGCTGCCCTCCTTAGCTCTTCTGGAGACGGAGGAGTGGAGGAAGTCCGTGATGAAGACAGTGGAGCCTCACTTTGATTAGCTCGTCTAGGTGGTGATTTGCTGGTCCCTTCTCCAGTAGCCACATCTACTTGCTTACCAGTACTCTTACTTTTCCTAGTAACCGGCATTTTTTCTATAATGAAAACAATTCAAAGGTTAGATACGATAAACCGATAACATTGGCTCTATTGCACGATCTAAGAGATGAAGAAAAAGAGACAACTCCTAAATGTCCCGTAGCCTCCTGTTTATAGATGTGGTGCACAACACACCCATAAGCAAAACTCTACATAGACACGGCTTTGTAGACTCTCTAGGATGACCTGCTCTGATACCACTTTTGTCACGCCTCAAATTACATTTAGACGGACAGGCACTCGATGCCCTAAAGGCCCGAGAGAACCGGCTTATAACCTGTGATTCATCATGCATATAACTATGACAATTAAGAAGCTTTGACTATAGATAAACTGCCTGAATAACAAGACCAACATAGATAGGCCCAAAACTTATGTACACGATCTGGCCA